>JAKWIY010003061.1:54205073-54450336 GCA_027704805.1 Solanum corneliomulleri
TCAAAACGACTAAACACAGGTCTTGAGATTTCAAAAAATGAAGAAGAACAATTTCCCATTAGTTTGTTTTGTATTTATAATTTATTTTAGAATTTTGTATTATTTCTCCATTTGTATTCAAACCATTATTATGTATGCTTTCAATATTTGCATTCATTCAAAATCTCATGTTGTATAGTCATTAATCTTGTATTTTATTCTTAATTTGTATTTATCATAATGGTATGCTAACTAGTTGTGTATTTTATTTATAGGAAGAACAACTTTTTAGTAGTTTGTTTTGTTTTTATAGTTTTTTTTTCTTTAGAATTTTGTATCATTTTTCAATTCGTATTCAAACCAATATGTATGCTAATATTTATATTTATTTAAAATCTCGCGTTGCATAGTTTATGAATATTTTATTTGTTCGTAATTTATATTCATTTCAAAGGTATACCAACTAGTTATATATTTTATTTAAGAACGATTATAACAAATATTCATTTATTGCTTTCAGTATTATTTTTACTTTTCCATCATATTATTTTTGTATTTATATATCATTATACAAAATAAAATAAAAAAATTAGAATGAATACAAATACAAATAATATACCGATTGGAATGAATACGACTTAGGAAAAGAAACATAATATTGAAGAGAAAAATAAATACACAATGAAAAAAATACATGAATACAAATATGTTTAAATAACTATAGATTCATTTGACATACGTATTGGAATGTATACGAACTAATAAATATATACAAGTTTCTTATACAAAATAAAACATGAAAACTAGAATGAATACAAATAATGACCTTTAGAAAAAAGGATTGTAAAGAAAGTAGAAATATTTTCCTCCCTTGATTTTCTCTAGGTTGTTATTTCTTAATTATATTATGTTAAGTTAAATAAAGGAAAAAAATACATAAATCAACTCATAACAAACTAAAATATTGTCATTTTTAACAAATATTAAAAGTATTGCTAAGGGATTCTATTAAATGCCAAAATATTATTATCTTGCAAAATTTCCCAAAAGTATTTTGATGAAGGAAAAACAAGTTCCTTTCTCTATGTGAATCTAAATTCAAAGACGTACCTAAAATCTCTAATATTTAGATATACCACTAAGAAAAAGAGGGAAATAATGTATCAAGAGGAAATTTTAGAAACTCAACACTAAACTACAACGTTTAGCTTTCTTATGACATGGGTATCATCAAATAGTATCTCGAGTTTTAAAATTTATATACATAAATATCTGATTTTACGGAGAAATCATGAGTTCATGTACCCCATTTTAACATGTAATTTCCTCCTATGTTGATTATAATCAAGCGAAAGAAGAAATAGTCTAAGCAGAAGTAATTGAATTTGTTTAAAATAGTAGATTCGACAATTACTCTTTGTGTATTATATTAAGGTGTACGCAAATATACTATGATTAAGTTTGTAATTAAATTCTATTTTATTAGGTTAAAGTTTATAACTAATCGCAGGATAGTTTTTATAACTCAAAATATGGAGCTATTTTATTTGGAAGGTGTTATCCAATCCCCATTATGGAGGCGGAATAAACTAATCTAGGCATTATAATTTCTAGACTATAATTTTGCGATAAGTTTGTCAGCAAACCAAACAATCCCAATTATAAAGAATCGTAGGGTATAGGATAAAATTATTATTAAAAAAAAAAAAACAATGTTAGGATGGGGAGGAGAAGCTTTTTTTTTTTTTATATATATACCTTAGCTATTTTAAACTTTAAATATGGAGCGCGAGAAAAAAAACCAAAACATGGAGATGAAACTTTAAAGTTGAAATAAATGTACCAAAACATCTACATAAAAGCAGACGTACATAATCAAAAATCAAAATTGAAAAATGACAATTGAAGCTTGCAAATTACTTCTAAAAAAAATTTCCCAACTCTAATTAGCCAATAACACAAATAAAATTTATAATTGAGAGACAGTTGAGATTTGAGTGAATATGTCAGAGGGTAATTAAATTGTCTGTCGTTACAACTTTTTGAATAAATAAATAAATAAAAATTTTCTATTCCGAAATACTTTTTCCTAAAAGTTTGATCAAACACCTCAACTCTATGCACTTCCAGCTTTCAAAAAGCTTTGGCCAAACAAGTGCTAAGCCCAGATCGCAGCAAGAGCTTAACAAATATCACAAGTACATCTAAGAACAATGTATATTAAAGACCAACATAAGCTAGATACTACTTATGTTAAATAGTATGATGGAGGGAAGCCCAAAATAAACACTACCGTACATGACCACATGTTATTTGACGAACTATGAAAATCTCAAGAAGCCCTATGTCTTGTATATAGTTTAAAAGACACACACACGATTAGGATGTCCATCAGTGACGATAACGTCTGTTCTGCTAAAAAAGGTATAGCACTGTTTGCAGCTCTATCAGCATACAATAAAAAGAACTTGGAAAGTAACATGAGGAACCTCTCAAATTCGGAGTCTATTTCTCTCCTCGATTTCCCCATTATCTATAGTATTAGTCTCACTTCACTCGTCATTACAAGTAGAATAGAACTGGGGAGTACAAATTGCCACTAATTAGAAACAAGATACTGTAAAAGAATTTTGCTATAGAGAGTAATCAAAGAAGCCTACGAGATAAAACAACAACCAGTGAAGACCTCGGTGTTATTGGTGCATTCACCTGCCGCGAGTTCCTGTTGTTCTTTATTTACTATGTCCAGAGGTGTAAAGTTCCCTTGAAACACTAATCAACAAGAGCGGAAATGTCCAGTTCCATTTCATTTGAAGTTAGAGACAAAACAATTGTTTCATGAGAGTAGTGCATATAGAAAAAATGACTAACTAGAACCCACACAATCTGGTTTGAAGATATCGTTTACAAATGCATTGTCTAGCTCTATATTTAAAATAACAAACAGAATTTCACAGCAAAAAAAGTAACCTTACCAGTTATTTGTTACTAGACTGCCTTGATTTGAGCTTTTTCACGCATTGTTTCTGTATCGGTCTTAGCCCTTCGGTAGAAAGAGGAGAAATTAGGCTTTCCATGTAGATTTCCCCTATTTGCCACTCACTGTAGTTGATAACCTTTGGATATTTGAAGGAGTCATCCTTTGGATTGTATAGGATGAACACTGATCCGTACCCAACCAAAACATCACCATTATTTGACAAGAAAACGGATGGAAAATATAGATATCTCTCGAGTTTTGGATAGGTGACGGTGCACATCTTTGTCCAAGATTCCTTAATTCCATAATCTTTCATAACCCAAACATCTACGCCAATCGCCAGATGATGAGAGAACCCACAAAGATCATTTCCAAACACTCCCAAGTCTGAAATACTTTCTTTTCCTCCATAGCAGGGCTCCTCCACCTTTCCCCAATTCTCATCAGCTAAACTAAAAGAAACAATGCCCCCACCCTTACACACAGATTGATCAAAAGAATGAGTAGTCCAATGAAGTTTACCGTTCACAAATACACTCCGTCTACTGAAACACATCCCGCCATGTGAATAATAAATCATTCTCCAAGAATCACCCTTTAAACTATATATTTTGAAGTCAATATGAAGCGATCTTCCATAAATACAAAAAATACCCACTATCTTATAATCATCATGGAGCTCATCATAGCCAAAACCATACATACAGGCATCATATCTAAATTGAGGTCTAGAATGAGACAATTTCTTGTACTTCCTAATAGATGGATTCCATAGAAACAAATGTTTTGGTGAGTGATACCCATGGGCAAGACAAATCAATCCATTAATAGAACCCACAGGCGAAAATCCTTCGTCATATTCGACTTCCATGGGATAATTGAAGTCAGATAGCTCAATAACAGGGTTACAAAATAAAGAGCTAAAAGAACATTCCCTAAGCCAGTAGCAATGCATACTAAACCCTAGCATAAGCCTGTGGTGTCTCTGATCCTTGTTGTTATACACCGTAAGATGGGTGTCGATAAAATCAGTGCTAGAGATCAAAGAAAGCCAAGATTTCGAAACAGACCTGAATTTCAAAAGGGATTTCACTGGTAGCCTTGATATGATTTCAGTGATGAGCTCTTCTGGCAAGATTGAAGGAAATTCAACACATTTTGTGAGTTTCTCCCGTTTCGGATGTCGATGGAACGCTTCTTCTACTTCAGATTCCATTTTTGGAATGAAATTCTTCGAGGAAGACGACCGCTTTTGATATGATAAACCCTTATTCTCACACTTGTTTGGATACTTGTTACCTTTTAGAGAAAATAAAAACTAGTCCTTTTAACTACTTAAAAACTTATCAGCTTTGTTTCATTAACTATACACATAATATATAGAGTCCTTTTATTATTTAAAAATTTGTTAATTTTGGTCTTTTAACTATATATTTAATAATTTTAGTCGCTTAACTATTAGATTATCGATTTTAGTCTTTTAAATATTCAAAAACTTATCCGATTTGATCTTTTTTATTCATTAATAGAAATATTTGTTAAATTAAATATTTAACCCATTTATAAAGTTATTTCTCTTTTTCTGCCCATCTTTTTCTTCAAACTATTGTTATAAAAAGAACAATAACGTCTACAATTCAAAATATAATTAATGAGGAAACAAAATATAAGTCCTAATTTTATTCAATGGAGGATAAAATTAATCATATAATTGTTGTTAATGACTTGAAGTCGCACTTGAATATTTAAACTTGTGTGGATTTTATTTAATTTACTCAAACTTTTTACGTAAAATAAATTGAATTGAATAACAAAATCAATCTATTTAAAAATAATTAATTCTTTTTTACATATGTACCATTTTATAAATTTCAATTTCTGAAAAATTAAACAAATTCCGCTCAATGAAGTTGTTGGAGTACAAACTTTGAATTTAACGAGAAATTATCTTATTCTTTTTATAATAAAATTTAGTGTATTCAAATGATTAGTAGTAACAAATATGTTTCATATTATCCTCTGTTGAATAAAACTATGACTTATATTTTCTTTGTTCGTGAATTTTATTTTGAATCGTTAAGGTAAAGGTTCTTTGCATAAGGTTAAATTTGAAGAAAATGAAGCAAAGAGAGAGAAACAACAGAAAAATTGCTAAAAGATTTCATTTCTCGAGAAATGAATTCCGTTAATATAAGCCTAAGCTATTTATATTTGAAAATGAAAAAAAAATCATAGCTAATAAGTTTTTGAATACTTAAAGAACTAAAATCGGTAGTTTTACAGTTAAGGAACTAAAAAAAATAAGTGTATAGTTAATGCAACAAAGCTGACATGTTTTTAAATTAGTAAAGGACTATATCCGTCAAGTGTATAATTAAGAGATGATTTTACACCTACTCCTACAATTAAGGGACTATTTATGTCATTTTCTCTTACCTTTTGTTGTACTCACGTCGCACTACTTTATATGACACTTTTCGGGTTTAAGATTTAAACATATCTATTTTTGACTTTTTGAATCTTGAAAAATGAAATTTGTAACATAAATTGGGACAAAAGAAATGTTTGATTGTACCGTTAGGGATTGTTTGGTAGGAATTAGGATGTATTAACATAATGCTAAATTGAGTGTAGTAGTAATGCATGGTTTAATATACTTATACTCCCCTCGTTCACTTTTATTTGTCATGTTGTGATTTTCGAAAATCAATTTGACTAATTTACAAAATTAAATCAGATTACATTAATTCAATCTTTTTTTTAAAAAAATAGAAATTTAAAAACTATACGAAAAGTATCATACAATACAATTTGAAATAGTTATATTTTGAAGTCAAAAATACTTTCAAAATTATTTTAAGACAATTTTTTCTTTTTTAACAAGACATATACACACACTTTAGATAATCATTTTACCCCCAGGTTCCTAAACTTGTTGGGTCCCCCCCCCCCCCCCCGTGTTGTAACGACCTTTAGCCGTTTTGAGCAGCAGATTTTATTTCTGGAAAAACTGTCTGAGTCGACGGAACCCACGACGGACCATCATGGGCATGACGGACCGTCGAGGGTGTCTCGTTCCAAAACACTTAGAATTCTGAAATTTGGGTACTGAAATCGACTCTCTGAACTTCGTAACGGAATGGCAGGACGGACCGTCGTGGGCACGACGGACCGTCACACATCTTCTACAGAAATTAAGTCTCTGAACTTTGCGACGGACCTGCAGGACGGACCGTCACAGCCATGACGGACCGTCACAGGTTGCGTAATCCCAGGCTGGGTCGGATTTCAATTTAAGTTTTAAAGGGGCGTTTTGGACTATTCCTGCTATAATTATAAATTTAGTGGGTTAATGTTAATAATTTAACTACTTGGGGGATAAAAGAGGTAACCTTGAGTTAATTAGTGGGTTACTATTGTCATCTTTTATACTTAATTATATGCTAATCAGGGTAAAAGAAAGAGGGTTTGAATAAGGAAAAAGAAGGAAAAGAGATAGAAAGAGAGGAGAGAGAACGATTGAGGAAGAGAGAAACGAAAAAGAAAGCAAAGACTTTGAGGATAGCTTGCTTGATCACGAATTCTTCGGTGGAGGTAGGTTATGGTTTTTATGCTATTCGTAGTAAACTCTTAATAGCGAATGATATGTATTGGGTAGTATTGTAAACCCTTCTATATGCTTAATTGTATGCTTGCATGAATGTGATTATATAATTGTGATAAAATAAGCATGATGAAGCTATTGAATCCTAAATCTTAAAAGAAATCCTAATCTACTTTGTTAATTATGATGCCTTGGTATAAGAGAAGGCTTGATGAACTAAAGTAATGAGATTGATGATGCCTTGGTATAAAAGAAGGATTGATGAATTGATAGAATGAGATTAGTGGATCGGAGTGTCACGTTCCAACACATAGTATTAGGGGATCGGGTGTCACGAACCGACACGTAGAATTAGGGGATCAGAGTGTCACGTTCCGACATATAGTAATAGAGGATCGGGTGTCACGAACCGACACGTAGAATTAGGGGATCGGAGTGTCACGTTCCGACACATAGTATTAGGGGATCGGGTGTCACGAACCGACACGTAGAATTAGGGGATCGGAGTGTCACGTTCCGACGCATAGTAGTAGGGGAGCGGAGTGTCACGTACTGACACAAGAGGAATAAAGATAATGAATCTTGAAAGATGTTAATATACTCAATCTAATGAACCTAATTCCCAAATGAGTATGGTATTGAGTCTTGAGCCCTCATGGATGAACTTGGTGGTACTTATTGATGATTATAGTACTTGTTGTTGCTACATGTTGAGTATTGTAATTGATTTATGATATTAACTGATATATACTATTTTCTATTTTGAGTTGGCCGATGATACCTACTCAGTACTGGTGTTTTGTACTGACCCCTACTTGTATGTTTCTTTCTTTGTATTTGTGGAGTGCAGCAAACGTACCGTCGTCTTCAACTCAACCGCAATTCTAGCCAGTCTTCATTACACCGGATTTCAGGGTGAGCTAATGCTTCTAGCTTGGACTGGATCTTCTTCTTCATGTCTTGATGCCTTGAAGTTCCTGCATGGACTAGCTTTTATTTATTTTAGCTTCTTAGAATACTCTTAGTTTAGTAATTTGATCATAGATGTTCTTGTGATGATGACTTCCAGATTTTGGGGGAATAATAGATGTTGAGTTTAGAAGTTATTGAATTGATTTTCGTTAATGAGTTTAAGTCTTCCGCATTACTTTCTGTTGATATTATATTGAAATGTGGTTTTTGTATTGGTTGGTTCGCTCACATAGGAGGGTAAGTGTGGGTGCCACTCGCGACTCGGTTTTGGGTCGTGACAAACTTGGTATCAGAGCATTAGGTTCGTTGGTCTCATCACACAAGAACGAGTCTAGAAGTAGGTCTTAAGGAACGGTAGGGGGACGCCTTTACTTTTCTTGAGAGGCTATAAGACTTTAGGAAAAAAATTCATCTTTCTTTCTTCTTTCTTTCGTGCTATTACTTGGATCCAATTGGTATCTAGGTGATACAAATTGGTATCTGACCATCTTCACTCTATTTCGCAGATGGTTAGAACTAGAGCAACGACTGCACCAACACCAACACCGGCAAGACAGGATGCGTCTGAGCCAGCCACTGGGCTTGTCGGCTCGGAGAGGAACAGTGGCGAGAGGTGGGAAGCGGTCGTGGGAGGACGTCCTCTAGAGGAAGAGGACAAGCACCTAGCCCACCTCGTACTAGGGCGGTGACTCCTCCACCGATTGAGGAAGTGATAAGAGAGGGTGAGAGAAAGGGGAGAATTAACAAGTACAGAATGAGGGATTGCCACCCCAACCTACCCCAGAGATGATCAATCAGGTTCTTGCTTATCTTAGCGGGTTATCTGATCAGGGCCAGACACCTCCAGTGTTTTCTGCACCAGCACCTCAGGTTCCGGAGGTAAACCATGAGCTACCGTGGCTCCCCGCATGGATGCCTCATTGGAAATAGGCACGTTTCCTCGTCTGACTACAGACCTATAATGACAAATGATCAGCATGAACTTTTCAGTAAGTTCTTGAAATTGAAACCTCCAGTCTTCAAGGGTGCTGAATCTGAGGATGCCTACAATTTTCTGGTTGACTGTCATGAGCTACTACACAAGATGGGTATAGTAGAACGGTTTGGTGGTTGAGTTGTGACTTATCAGTTTCAGGGAACGCCAAAATGTGGTGGCGGTCACAGTTGAGTGTCAACCAACAGAGGCACCACCTATGACTTGGGCATCATTCTCTAGCTTGTTTATGGAGAAGTATATCCCCCGGACTTTGAGGGATAGGAAAAGAGATGAGTTCTTGAGCCTAGAGCAAGGTAGGATGTCGGTTACTGCATATGAGGCTAAGTTTCGTGCATTATCCAGGTATGCCACCCAACTTGTTTCAGTCCACAAGAGCAGATTTGCCGTTTTGTGAAGGGGTTGAGGTCAGAATTGTGGATTCAGCCTTACAGGTAGCGGCTACGGCAAAATCCTTTCAAAAGTGGTAGACTTCGTGATAGAGGTGGAAGGAGTGAAGCCAGATGACTTCACCATGGCATCGACATCAAAAAGGTTTCGAAAGGGAGGTGAGTTTAATGGTTCTTACTCTAGAGGACAGGTTCAGGAGGTTACTCAGTCCGACCAATTCAGTCTTCACTACAGACTGTAGTTGGGGGTCCACCTCAGACCGGTCAACACTTCTCTGAGAGACCTACGCTTGACTCCAGAGAGTGTTATGGATGTGGGGAGACTGGACATATTAGGAGGAATTGTCCAAAACAGAGTTATAGACCCCCAATAGCTAGAGGTAGAGGTGGTCATGGTAGAGGCCGTTATTCTGGAGGACGTGGTGGCCGAGGTAATGGTGGTCACCAAAACGGCCGGGGTGATGGGAAAACTGGAGCCACTACAGCACAACATGGTAGGGACAACGGACAGACAGGCGATAGGGCCCATTGTTACGCTTTCCCTGGGAGATCTGAAGCAGAGACATCTGATGCTGTTATCAAAGGTAATCTTTTGGTTTGTGATTGCATGGCTTCTGTATTATTTGATCCTGGCTCCACGTTTTCATATGTATCTTCCTCATTTGCTACTGGTCTTAATTTATATTGTGAATGCTTGACATGCCTATTCGTGTTTCTACTCCGGTGGGTGAGTCTGTGATAGTTGAAAAAAGTATAGGTCTTGTCTGGTGACTTTTGTGGGGAGCAACACTTATGTAGATTTGGTTATCTTAGAAATGGTTGACTTTGATGTAATTCTGGGTATGACTTGGCTTTCTCCCAATTTTGCAATCTTGGATTGTAATGCTAAAACTGTGACATTAGCCAAGCCTGGGACAGATCAGTTAGTGTGGGAGGGCGACTACACTTCCACTCCGTTCGATCATCTTCCTTTCTCTTCTCCTTGCTAAGAGAATGTTTAGTAAGGGGTGTTTAGCTTTCTTGGCACATCTCAGGGATGACACTACCCAAGTACCTCCAATTGAGTCGGTTTCGGTAGTCCGTGAGTTTCTGGATGTGTTCCCTGCAGATCTTCCTGGCATGCCACCGGATAGAGATATTGATTTTTGCATTGATTTGGAACCGGGCACTCGCCCCATTTCTATACCCCCTTATAGAATGGTTCCCGCGGAGTTAAGAGAGTTAAAGGCCCAACTTCAAGAGTTGTTGAGCAAAGGCTTCATTAGACCAAGTGCATCTCCTTAGGGTGCTCCGGTGTTATTTGTGAAGAAGAAGGATGGGAGTTTTTTCGTATGTGCAATAGACTACGGCAGTTGAACAAGGTAACTATTAAGAACAATATCCCTTCCTCGCATTGATGACTTGTTCGATCAGTTACAAGGTGCTTGTGTCTTCTCTAAAATTGACTTGAGATCCGGTTATCATCAATTGAAAATACGGGCAACGGATGTGCCAAAGACTGCTTTTCGAACCAGGTATGGGCATTACGAATGTATAGTGATGTCTTTTGGTCTTACGAATGCCTCTGCTATGTTCATGAGCTTGATGAACGGGATTTTTAAGCCATATCTGGATCTCTTTGTGATCGTATTTATTGATGATATACTAATATACTCAAAGAGCAAGAAAGAAGAACATGAGGCATTTGAGAATGGTATTAGAGTTGTTGAGGAAGAAAAAGCTTTATGCCAAATTCTCCAAGTGTGAGTTTTGGCTAGATTCAGTGTCCTTCTTGGGGCACGTGGTTTCTAAGGATGGAGTGATGATGGATCCTTCTAAGATTGAGACAGTGAAGAATTGGGTTAGACCTACTAATGTGTCAGAAATAAGGAGCTTTGTTGGTTAGCTAGCTATTACCGCGATTTGTCAAAGGATTCTCTTCTATTGCTTCCCAATTGAACGAACTTGACTAAGCAGAATGTTCCATTTGTATGGTCGGATGAATGTGAGGAAAGCTTTCAGAAACTCAAGACCTTGTTGACTACTGCACCAATTCTTACCTTGCAGTAGGGTAAGACTTCTTCATCGTTTATTGTGATGCATCCTATTCTGGTTTGGGTGCAGTGCTAATGCACGAGAAGAATGTGATTGCTTATGCTTCAAGGCAATTAAAGGTGCATGAACGTAACTATCCGACCCATGATTTGGAGTTGGCCGCGTAGTAGTTGCACTAAAGCAATGGAGGACACTACTTGTATGGGGTTAAGTGTGAAGTCTATACGGACCATCGTAGCCTACAGTATGTCTTCACTCAGAAGGATTTGAATTTGAGACAGAGGAGATGGAAGGAACTACTGAAGGACTACGATATCACTATTCTGTATCATCCGGGAAAGGCTAATGTTGTGGCAGACGCCTTAAGTAGAAAGGCAGGAAGCATGGGAAGTCTAGCTCATTTGCAAGTTTCTAGACGCCCGTTGGCTAGAGAAATCCAAAACTTGGCTAATGACTTTATGAGGCTAGAAGTAAATGAGAAGGGAGGATTTTTAGCTTGTGTGGAGGCGAGATCTTCTTTTCTTGACAAGATCAAGGGAAAACAGTTTGATGATGAGAAACTAAGTCGAATTCGGGATATGGTGTTGCGAGGAGAGGCTAAAGAGGCCATAATGGATGAGGAAGGTGTTTTGAGGATTAAGGGAAGGGTATGTGTGCCCCGAGTTGATGACTTGATCCACACTATTCTCACATAGGCTCATAGTTCCGGATATTCTATACATCCTGGTGCAACCAAGATGTACCGTGACCTAAGGCAACACTTTTGGAGGAGTAGAATGAAGCGCGACATTGTTGATTTTGTTGCCAAATGTCCAAATTGTCAACAAGTAAAGTATGAACACCAGAGGCCCGGAAGAACACTTCAGAGAATGCCCATTCCTGAATGGAAGTGGGAGAGAATTGCAATGGACTTCGTGGTTGGTCTTCCAAAGACATTGGGTAAGTTTGACTTTATTTGGGTAATTGTGGACAGATTAACTAAGTCTGCTCACTTCATTCCGGTCAAGGTGACCTATAATGCAGAGAAGTTGGCCAAAATATATATCTCAGAAATTGTTCGATTGCATGGAGTTCAACTCTCTATCATATCAGATAGAGGTACGCAGTTTACTTCTAAGTTTTGGAGAACATTGCATGCGGAATTAGGTACTAGGTTGGACCTTAGTACTGCATTTCACCATCACACCGCTGGTCAGTCTGAGCGAACGATTCAAGTGTTGGAGGATATGCTTCGTGCATGTGTGATAGAATTTGGTGGTCATTGGGACAACTTCTTACCCTTAGCGGAGTTTTCATACAATAATAGCTATCACTCAAGTATTGATATGGCTCCATTCGAAGCATGTATGGGAGGAGATGTAGGTCTCCATTGGTTGGTTTGATGCATTTGAGGTTAGACCTTGGGGTACTGATCTGTTGAGAATTCAATAGAGAAGGTGAAATCTATTCAAGAAAAGCTTTTAGCGGCTCAAAGTAGGCAAAGGAATATGCGGATCGAAAGGTTAGAGACTGGAGTTCATGGAGGGTGAACAAGTCTTGCTGAAGGTTTCACCCATGAAAGGGGTGATGCGGTTTGGTAAAAGAGGTAAGCTAAGCCCAAGGTATATTGGACCATTTGAAGTACTTAAGCGAGTAGGGGAGGTGGCTTATGAATTAGCCTTGCCTCCAGGACTGTCAGGAGTGCATCCGGTATTTCATGTGTCTATGTTGAAAGATACCATGGGGATGGAAACTACATCATTCATTGGGATTCAGTTCTGCTTGATAAGAATTTGACTTATGAGGAGGAACCTGTTGCTATTTTTAGATAGAGAAGTTCGCAAGTTGAGTCGAGGGAGATTGCATCCATCAAAGTTCAATGGAAGAATCGACCAGTTGAAGAGGCCACTTGGGAGAAGGAGGCAGATATGCAAGAAAAATACCCACATCTGTTTACAGATTCAGGTACTCCCTTTCGCCCTTGTTTTTCTTCTTGTGATCGTTCGAGGACGAACGATGGGTAAATTGGTATCTATTGTAACGACCTGTTTAGCCGTTTTGAGCAGCAGATTTTATTTCTGGAAAAACTGTCTGAGTCGACGGAACCCACGACGGACCGTCATGGACACGACGGACCGTCGAGGGTGTCTCGTTCCAAAACACTTAGAATTCTGAAATTTGGGTACTGAAATCGACTCTCTGAACTTCGTAACGGAATGGCAGGACGGACCGTCGTGGGCACGACGGACCGTCACACATCTTCTACAGAAATTAAGTCTCTGAACTTTGCGATGGACCTGCAGGACGGACCGTCACAGCCATGACGGACCGTCACAGTTTGCGTAATCCCAGGCTGGGTCGAATTTCTGTTTAAGTTTTAAAGGGGCGTTTTGGACTATTCCTGCTATAATTATAAATTTAGAGGGTTAATGTTAATAATTTAACTTCTTGGGGGATAAAAGAGGTAACCTTGAGTTAATTAGTGGGTTACTATTGTCATCTTTTATACTTAATTATATGCTAATTAGGGTAAAAGAAAGAGGGTTTAAATAAGGAAAAAGAAGGAAAGAGATAGAAAGAGAGGGAGAACGATTGAGAGAAGAGAGAAACGAAGAAGAAAGCAAAGACTTTGAGGATAGCTTGCTTGATCACGAATTCTTCGGTAGAGGTAGGTTATGGTTTTTATGCTATTCGTAGTAAACTCTTAATAGAGAATGATATGTATTGGGTAGTATTGTAAACCCTTCTATATGCGTAATTGTATGCTTGCATGAATGTGATTATATAATTATGATAAAATAAGCATGATGAAGCTATTAAATCCTAAATCTTGAAAGAAATCGTAATCTACTTTGTTAATGATGATGCCTTGGTATAAGAGAAGGCTTGATGAACTAAAGTAATGAGATTGATGATGCCTTGGTATAAAAGAAGGATTGATGAATTGATAGAAAGAGATTAGTGGATCGGAGTGTCACGTTCCGACACATAGTATTAGGGGATCGGGTGTCACGAACCGACACGTAGAATTAGGGGATCGGAGTGTCACGTTCCGACACATAGTATTAGGGGATCGGGTGTCACGAACCAACACGTAGAATTAGGGGATTGGAGTATCACGTTCCGACACATAGTATTAGGGGATCGGGTGTCACGAACCGACACATAGAATTAGGGGATCAGAGTGTCACGTTCCGACACATAGTAGTAGGGGAGCGGAGTGTCACGTACTGACACAAGAGGAATAAAGATAATGAATCTTGAAAGATGTTAATATACTCAATCTAATGAACCTAATTCCCAAATGAGTATGGTATTGAGGCTTGAGCCCTCATGGATGAACTTGGTGGTACTTATTGATGATTATAGTACTTGTTGTTGCTACATGTTGAGTATTGTAGTTGATTTATGATAGTAACTGATATATACTGTTTTCTATTTTGAGTTGGCCGATGATACCTACTCAGTACTGGTGTTTTGTACTGACCCCTACTTGTATGTTTCTTTCTTTGTATTTGTGGAGTGCAACAAGCGTACCGTCGTCTTCAACTCAACCGCAATTCTAGCCAGTCTTCATTACACCGGATTTCAGGGTGAGCTAATGCTTCTAGCTTGGACTGGATCTTCTTCTTCATGTCTTGATGCCTTGAAGTTCCGGCATGGACTAGCTTCTATTTATTTTAGCTTCTTAGAATACTCTTAGTTTAGTAATTTTGATCATAGATGTTCTTGTGATGATGACTTCCAGATTTTGGGGGAATAATAGATGTTGAGTTTAGAAGTTATTGAATTGATTTTCGTTAACGAGTTTAAGTCTTCCGCATTACTTTCTGTTGATATTATATTGAAATGTGGGTTTTGTATTGGTTGGTTCGCTCACATAGGAGGGTAAGTGTGGGTGCCACTCGCGACTCGGTTTTGGGTCGTGACACCCCCCCCTCTCCAAGATACCTCAACTAAGATATTTTACTATTGAATCCTTGAACCACTAATAATTTATTTCTTTTAAATATTCTTGGTTGATGTGGAACCAAATTTCAATAAATTACTTTTGGTGATTGGGCGCGTGAGATGAACCTTTCCCACGTGAAAATTTCAACCAATATACTTCAACCCAATTACACGTCAGCGCCACATATTAAATCCTCAAACCTAAAAACTAATTTCCCCCCAAAACACTTCTAACCCGATGCTAGACGAGAAAACCCTAACAATAACTCTTCTTTCAATGATATTTACAGCTGAAATTCTCAAATGATAAAGTGATTTCGAGTGTTTTGTTGAAGGCATTATCGAAGATTGCAGACAATTTTTGAGTTCAATCACGATTTTGGAGTTGACGAGTGTGAGGTAAGTTCATTTTTTAATTACTATGTAATTTTTATTGTTGTAGTGGTGGTGTGTTGTTAGTATCTTCATTTTTTTATTGATATATAATGTGTTTTAGTATCAATTTGGTGGTGTGTTGTTAATATCTTGAAAAAGCTAGTTTTTTTTTTGTCTTTATGGCCCATAACGTGTCAGAAAATTTTGGGGCTTTTGCCTTGTTTCAGGAAATCTTATGGCCCATAAAATTTTGTCTTTATGGCCCATAACATTTCTATGCAGCCTGGTACTTCAAGAGAAAGAGTTATCACTCCGAGTGTTTATAAGGATGCAACTCCAACAAATATTGATATTGGTTATACGCCTTGAAGACTCAAGTGGAATGGTGGAGATGCTATCACATGTTCACAGTTGCATGAATCACTCAGTCAAGAAAAAACAAACGTGGAATATCTAGTGCACCAAAAAATACCTAATTTCTGTAGAAAAATCACTTTTTGGTTGTGTAATCAACAACAAAAACCTGTATTGACTGCTTTGAAATGTCACTTTTTTATTATGTAATCAGCAACAAAAACTTGTATTGACTGCTTTGAAATGTCTTTTGATGTCTTTTAAGTACATTAACTTATTTGTGGTACTGCTTTTAATTAGTTGTCATGGATTGGGATGTTTGATTGGAGCTCACTAGAGCAAATTAATGGTATGAATGATCAATTTTTACTGCTTTTGACAAATAAATTGTATCTATTCCTTCAATTAAATCATTACAATAAAAACACAAGGCATTTAAAATAGAAAAGCCGATCAAAATTGCATTAATAAAGAACACTATAATCTACCATAGATACTTTTACGAAGGAATCTAGTAGAAGATAAATGAACCAACTAATATCATTTTTTTACATAAATTCAAGTAGCCAATATCGCCCCTACGACAATGCATTATCCATACTTTTTTTGATCGATTCCTCTCCAATTTATATGTTTTGACTATTTTCAACAAAACCCATATCACCCTCCTAGATTGAGCCGATATTTCATCATTATACCATCGGAAATATCCACATCTACCTCGTGCCTATAAAATTAGAGAAAAAAATAAATTACAAATAAGGTGATTCTTTACTTTATTGGACATTAAAAATTAATTTGAGTTACCTTTGAAGTTTTGCAACAAAGGACCCTACTTCTAGGATTGGATTGTGTCTATGAGGTCTTCATTCCCACGTTGACATTACACATTTGCAGTTGAAGAAGAAAAAATCGATGAAGAAGATAACTTCGACATTGGAAATTCATGATTAACAAGAAATTAATGAAAAGGAGATAATTTAATGAGCTAAAGAGGAGAAATAATGATAAAGAGAAACAAAAGAGGAGAAATAAGAGAAAAATGCGAGAAATTGTTGGGATCGAATCCACACACACACACTTGATGAATAAAGAACACAAGAACTTTACAGAAAAAGAGATGAGAGATCTAGAGAGAGAAAGAGAGAAACCAATATTTCGTGGTAACACCCTGGAGTAAACTTCCACGGCGGAGGTTAAACCGCATAAACAGTTATATACATTAATCAGGCTCCACAACCTAACAGAAATTAGGGTATAAAGGGGGAAGAAGACCGTTGGTGGGTGGTTCAAGATCCACATCAGCGTCCGCACGCGCTTAAAGGACGTGAAATTACGTTTGGTTCCACATCAGCCAAGAATATTTAAAAGAAACAAATATTAGTGGTTCAAGGATTCCATAGAAAAATGTCTTAGTTGAGGTACCTAGGAAAAAAACCCGAACAAGTTTAGGGATCTGCTTATGTATTTGGCCTTAAATTAAGTGTGCATCTTTTCTTAAAGAATTAATATATTTTAAAACTATACGAAAAGTACTATACATTGAAATTTCAAATAGTTATACTTTGAAGGCAAAAATACTTTCAAAATCATTTCAAGAAACTTTTTTCTGTTTTAATAAGACATATAAACACACTTTAAAAATCATTTTACCCAAAAAAAAAAAAAGTGTTTAAATTAAGTATGCATCTTTTCTTAAAGACATAATATATTAATATGCCCTTTAACTTGGGTTTAGTTGATCGCTATGCCTTTCAATTTTAGGTGTGCACAAGTAGACACTTAAGCTTATATAAAATTGAACAAGTAGACACATATGTTCTATGTAACATAATACAAGTAGGATCTGTGGCGTAGCCAGAATTTTCATTAAGGGTGTCCAAACTTTTAATAGTATTTTTTAACAAATAAAACGATAATTTAAACTACCAAAACAAATAATCAAGTTAAGCAATATATAGAGAAGTCAAACTTTTTTTTTTGGTAATCTATTATAATAATTCCTCATGTCCATTGAAACTTGAAACTAAAATATTATGCTGGTATTTTGTTATAAAATAAAAGAACTATAAGAAAAAGAAAAAAAGAGAGAGAAATTATTGAGATTCTATTCTTAATAATATGGTGATATAATTTGGATAATTGTGTCTCCTATTTATAGAGAAAGAAAACCTTATTTCATAGGAATTTTTTATTTTTTTTAGGAAATCTTATTGTAGAAGGAAAAGGTATTAAAATTTAAGGAAATAATTCAATTTTAATTGAAAAGAATCCACAAGGAAAAAGTATATTAATTTTAAAAAATCTTATTCCATAGTGAAAATATATTAAAATTTAAGGAAATAATTTAATTTTAATTGGAAAAAAATAATTAGTGTTAGAGGGAATTTAACCTTGGATCTCTAGAGGGTTTCATGACACAATCAACCAACAAATGCATATCTCCGTCCTATATATGGACTTTGACCCATTTATTATGTATATCAGTGTATAATCTAAGGAACCGTTTGCTATGATACAGTGGTCTTCAACCTTTCACTTTCCTTTTTCTAATTTTTTTTATTATTATTTTAGCCTAGTGATTTTAATTTTTTTTTAAAAATAATTCATTATATAATTCCCGTGTTACTAATATCATCTCCAAAATTTCTTGTTTACTAGTTGTATATCAATATCTTCCCCTGTATATTTGTTTCTCTTTCACCATATATCAGCCACGAGCCATAAGCACATGGATGGGAGTAAAATGAACATAAACGATACTTGAATCATTGATGTTAATTATCTTTGTGTCACTCGCATCATCCAAGTATGGCTGCTAAAGGCCATAGATAAGATAATCAGTGTCTTAATTGATATCAAAATGATGACTAAATAAGAAAAAAATTGATTAGAAATCATATTTAGAGAGAATTAATATTAAATTATATACATGCCTAAATTAAAAGAGGATACTGGATATTTACTAATACTAGTTTATTTCAAAAGGAAATGATACAATTACCATAATCTTGTCTTGACCCAATAATATCTACATAATCTTTAGATCTAGCTATAAGAACCACTCGACATATGACTCAAAATATATGTGTATTGGTGAAGATCAATTTTGTGAAAGCATTACCATTGATTTTCATGCTCTTTTTTCCCTTGTAACTTTTTCGTCAAGAGATTTGATAGAAGACGTTTGTCGAACGTCTACTGATTTCAAAGTATGCATCGACTCTCTTACCCTTGTTTGGATATTTGTTACCTTTTAAGAGAAACTGACATAAATATAGAGGTAAAAAATGATTTCTTAACTATACTCTTAATATATATATAGTCCTCTAAGTTTTCAAAAAAAATTCAGTTTTGATCTTTTAACTATACACTTATCGATTTTAGTCTTATAATTATAAAGTTACCGATTTTAGTCCTTTATGCATTCAAAAAGTTTATCAAGTTTGGCCTTTTTTTATTTTTTAATATAAATAGCTTAGGTTTATATTAATAGAAATATTCGCTAAATTAAATCTTTAACCCATATTTAAAGTTATTTCTCTATCCCTGCCCTTTTTCTTCAAACTACGGTTATAAAAAGAACAACAACGTTTACGATTCAAAATAAAGTTAATGAGAAAACAAGATATAAGTCTTAATTTTATTCAACGGAGGAATAAAATTAATCATATAATTGTTGTTAATAACTTGAAGTCCCACTTGAATATTTTAACTAATGTGGATTTTATTTAATTTATTCAAATTCTTTACGTAAAATAAAATGAACAGAAAAATAAAATTCATCTATTTAAAAATAACTTAAAAGATTACAAATATACTATTTTATAAATTTTAATTTCTTAAAAATTAAACAAATTTCTCTCAATGAAGTCATTGGAGTACAAACTTGAACTTAATGGGGAATAATTTTATTTTTTTATAATAAAGTTTAGCATATTCAACTCACTAGTAGCAATAAATATGCTTCATTTTATCCTCTGTAGAATAAAATTATGACTTATATTTTTTTTTACTCGTGAATTTTATTTTGAATCGTTAAGGTTCTTCGCATAAGGTTAATTTGAAGAAAATAAAGTGGAGAGAGAGAGAAACAACAATCAAAATTGTTAAAAGATTTAATTTCTCGAGACATGGATTCTGTTAATATAAACCTAAGCTATTTATATTTTAAAATGAAAAAAGACCAAATTTGATAAGTTTTTGAATACTTAAAGGACTAAAATCAGTAGTTTTATAGTTAAGGAACTAAAATTGGTAAATATATAGTCAAGGGACCAAAACTCACAAGCTTTTGAACAATTAAATTACTATATCCATCAAATGTATAGTTATGGAACCATTTTATACCTATTCCCATTGTAAAGGGGCTATTTATGTCATTTTCTCTTGCCTTTTATTGTACTCCCTTCACACCACTTCATATAAAACTTTTCGGGTTTAAGATTCAAACAAATCTATTTTTAACTATTTGACTCTTGAAAAATGAAAATTGTAACATAAATTGGGACAAAGGAAAATTTTGATTGTACATTAGGGATTGTTTGGTAGGAATTATGATGTACTAACATAATGCTAAATTGAGTGTGTTAGTATTGCCTGTATTAATATACTTATACTCTTCGCGTTTATTTTTATTTGTCATGTTACATTTTTCTAAATTGAATTTGATTAATTTTTAAAGTTAAATTAGATTACATTAATTCGATCTTTTAAAAAAATTATATATACAAAAACTATACGAAAAATACTATACATTGCAATTTCAAATAGTTATACTTTGAAGTTAAAAGGGAAAATGCACAAGTACCCCCTCAACCTATGCCCGAAATCCCAGAGACACACTTATACTATACAAAGGTCCTATTACCCCCCTGAACTTATTTTATAAGTAATTTTCTACCCCTTTTTAGCCTACGTGGCACTAGTTTGAAAAAAAAGTCAACCATCGTTGGACCCACAAGATAGTGCCACGTAGGCTAAAAAGGGGTAAAAAATTATTAATAAAATAAGTTCAGGGGGGTAATAGGACCTTAATATAGTATAAGTGTGTCTCTGAGATTTCGGGCATAGGTTGAGGGGGTACTTGGGCATTATCCCAAGTTAAAAATACTTTCAAAATCATTTCAAGACATTTTTTCTCATTTTTAATATGACATATACACACACTTTAGAAAATCATTTTACCAAAAAACAAATAGCGTTTAAATTATGCATCTTTTCTTAAAGGCATAATATATAAATATGTCTTTTAACTTGGTTTTAGTTGACCACTAAGTCTTTCAATTTTAGGTGTGCACAAGTAGATACTTAAACTTATATAAAATTGAACAAGTAGACGCATATGTTTTATGTGACATAATACAAGTAGGACGTCATGTAGGACACAAAATTGTCGTGTAGGATGAATGTGGTAATTTGTTATGTTTTATACAAGTTTAAGTGTCTATTTGTGCACACATAAAGATAAATGTCATAATTATCAATTGAAATCAAGTTAAGAGTATTTTTATGCATTATATTATCTTAAATATCGACTAGTTTTACAAATTAGTTTATGTAGTTGACGTTATGTGTGTGATTTTACTTTTAAAAAAGAAATTAAAAAAAGTTTAATTTAAAAAGGTCTTCACGGACAAACTTTTAAAAATATAAAGAAAACGAGTAAGAAATTTTATTTCTATTTTAAAAAGATATTAGAACATAAAGTATCCTCTTAAATGCAAAAATCTGATAATTTAAACTAAAATATTTGACTAGCGTTTGGAAAAAAACTTAATGAAGTAAAAAAGAGCAGTTTTATTTTGAGATAAAACTTAACCGGAAACAATTGAAGTTGTAATCATTTCAAATTTATTAAATATAAATTTGTAAAAATGATTCGGATTATATTAAACTAGAAAATTTGACCGCGCTTCACGCGGTCTTTAAAATAAATGTTAAAGAATTACATTTTAAATTAATATATGTTCTTTGTATGCCCAAACATAATTTTATCACTATATATTTTAATTATATATCAATTATGAAGATCATCTGAGATGACAATTGAAATGAAGCTTAACAAATTTAACATTTATATTCTATTACAACGGTGTACTTTTTTTCTTGAGTATCTAAAAGTTATGTTGTGAAGTAACTGAAAATACTAATGAAACACGTCTACAGGTCTTATTATTCTTTGTCATATTGAGATGATAAAACTTCTTTAAATATTTCATTTTTTAATCTTTCTTGTTCTTTTTTCAAATAACAATTTAGATTTGTATGGTTTTTGCATAAATCGCATAAATCGACATTTTAGATTTTTTAGTTACAATCATATCAAAAAGATAAATGTTATGTTGCACTCGTTAAATATGACTTTTTAGAAAGTAATTAAAACGTTACGCTACTGATTATTAAGTCTCGATATATTCAACTTCGAATGAGAACATGATTTTTGTATTAACTCACTTACTATATTTTTATTTATTATCTTTATATATATATGAAATATAGAGATAAATAAATTCATTTTAACTATATAAAAATATTTGATAGATAATAAGCTCTTCACATATTATATAGTGATTAATAGAATGGAAGGTTAATTGAATCGAATACTTTGATAATACGTTTTAATTTCAAATGTACTCCTTGCATTTTTAAATCAATGATTACATCTTTTTCTCTATAAAATTAATACATGAACACCCGATGTGAGATATATATTCATAACTAAGTATATTAAAATATAATTTAAAATTTAATATAAAGTTTTTATATACTAAATTTTTTGATTTTATTTTTATAATATGTTAAAAATCGAATCAATTTATTTATTCATTTGTATTCAATATTTAATTAAATATTTCATAATATACGTATTTTAAAAAAATAAATTAATTTATGAAATGAATAAATAAATATTTTTCCTATTTTTTATTAAATTTCACATATATATATATATATATATATATATATACATACATATAATATATACATATCTATAATATAGAGAGAGATATATTATATATAGTAGTATCTATATATATATATTATATATATATTATGTAGATATCTATATATATATCCATACATATATATATATATCTATATAATATATATCTCATACATACATACTATATATATATATATCTATATACATACATATATATATATATATATATATATATTCACAATTCTGTTTATTTTGATTTGATAATTATATTTAATATACTTTTAAGTGTTTATAAAAGTTTGATTTTGATAGTATGAAGAATATAAGTATCTAATATTAAAATATATATGTGGAGTGCAATATACATACAAGTAAATCAAGGCAAAAAAGAACAATTTTGACTCAAAAATTTGCAACATCATCAATTGTGGGATCATTATTTTGACTCATTAAATTTTGTTTTCAATTACTTATTTCAACTCATATAAAATAAAGCGTAAAATAAAAAAATAAAAAAACTAAAAGTGAGATAAAAAATAATAAATAAAATAATAAAAACACAAGTCATAGTATTGGTTCATTAAATTACAAGTCTTTTTTTTCAATTGTTATTTTTGATTTTGGCAAAAAAATATTGTCACGACCCAAATCGGGGACGCGACTGGCACCCACATTTACCCTCCTATGTGAGCGAACCAACCAATATGACCTTTAACATTTTAATACAATATCAACAAAGGAAATGCGGAAGACTTAACTCATTAATAAAAACAATTCAAAACTATTATTATTATCTCCAAAATCTGGAAGTCATCATCACAAGAACATCTATCTCAAATTTCTAAACTAAAACTGTCTAAGAAGCTAAAACAAAATACTAGCTAGTCCATGCCGGAAGTTCAAGGCATCGAGACTTAAAGAAGAAGATCCAGTCCAAGCTAGACGCATTAGCTCACCCTGAATTTCCGATGAAGTGAAGACTGGCTAGATCTACTGTTGAGTTGAAGTTGACGGAACGTTTGCTGCATTACACAAATAACAAAGAAGAAAACATAAAAGTAGGGGGGCAGTACAACCACAAGTACTGAGTAGATATCATCGGCCAACTCAAAATAGAAGATAATATATATCGAGAAATATTATAAATCAACTATAAACTCAACATGTACAACAACAAGTATTATAATCGTCAATAAATACCATCAAGTTCATCCATGAGGGCTCAAGCCTCAATACCATACTCATTTGGGAATTAAGTTCATTAGATTGAGTATATTTATCCTCTTTCAAGATTCATTATCTTTCTTCCTCTTGTGTCGGTACGTGACACTCCGATCCCCTACCACTATGTGTCGGTACGTGACACTCCGATCCCCTATATGTGTCGGAACGTGACACTCCGATCCCCTATATGTGTCGGAACGTGACACTCCGATCCCCTATATGTGTCGGTACGTGACACTCCGATCCCCTAATTCTACGTGTCGGTTCGTGACACCCGTCCCACTAATACTATGTGTCGGAACATGACACTCCGATCCGCTAATACTATGTGTCGGAACGTGACACTCCGATCCACTAATACTATGTGTCGGAACGTGACACTCCGATCCACTAATCTCATTATATCCGTTCATCAAGCCTTCTCTATACCAAGGCGTCATCAATCCCATCACTTTAATTCATCAAGCCTTCTTTTATACCAAGGCATATCATTAATAAGTAGATTAAGTTTCTTTCAAGATTTGGATTCAATGGTTTTCATCTTGCTTGTTTTATCAAAATCACATAATCATATTCATGCAAGCATACAATTAAGCATATAGACAGGTTTACAATACCATCAATACATATCATTCACTATTAAGAGTTCACTACGAATATCGTAAAATAACCATAACCTACCTCCACCGAGGACTAGTGATCAAGCAAGAATTTTCCCCAAAGCTTTCTTTTCTTCGTTCTTCAATCTCCCTCATTCGTTTCTCTTTCTCTCTCTCTTGTTCTTTCTCTTGTTTTCTTTATTCAAATCCTCCTTCTTTTTTACCCTAATTAAAGTATATTAAGTGTAAAGGAGGAAAATAAAACCCACTAATTAACTTAAGGTTACCTCTTTTAACCCCCAAGTAATTAGACTTATTAATATTAACCCTCAATCTTTATAATTAAGGAAAGAATAGTCCAAAACGACCCTTAAAACGTGTAGAGGAATCCTATTCTGCCTGGGATTTGCGCAACCTGTGACGGGCCGTCGTGCCTGCGACGGTCCGTCACGCAGGTCTTCGCAGCCTCCCAAATTCCAGGTGAGCTGTGACGGCCCGTCACACCAGTGACGGTCCGTCCTGCACCGCCGTCCTGACGGTCAGAAACTCGTTTCTTGTACCAAATTTCAAAAGTTGAAGTGTTTTGCAACGGGAACTCACGACGGTTCGTCGTGGATGTGACGGCACGTCCTGCAGGTCCGTCACAATTTACAGAGAGTCGATTTTTAGTATCCAATTTTAGAATTCTAAGTATGCTGAAACGATGCACCCTCGACGGGCCGTCGTGCCTGTGACGGTCCGTCGCAGTGCCCGTGGTCTTGGCCAGTTTTTCCAGAATTTAAATCTGCTGCTCAAAACGACTAAACAGGTCGTTACAATAGATACCAATTTACCCATCGTTCGTCCCCGAACGATCAAAAGAAGAAAAACAATGGCGAAAAGGAGTACCTGAATCTGTAAACAGATGTGGGTATTTTTCTTGCATATCTGCCTCCTTCTCCCAAGTAGCCTCTTCAACCGGTCGATTCTTCCATTGAACTTTGATAGATGTAATCTCTCTCGACCTCAACTTGCGAACTTCTCTATCTAATATAGCAACTGGTTCCTCTTCATAAGTCAAATTCTCATCAAGCAAAACTGAATCCCAACGGATGATGTAGTTTCCATCCCCATGGTATCTTTTCAACATGGACACATGAAACACCGGATGTACTCCGGACAGCCCTGGGGGCATGGCTAATTCATAGGCCACCTCTCCTATTCTCTTTAGTACCTCAAATGGTCCAATATACCTTGGACTTAGCTTACCTCTTTTGCCAAACCGCATCACCCCTTTCATGGGTGAAACTTTCAACAAGACTTGTTCACCTTCCATGAACTCCAAGTCTCTAACCTTTCGGTCTGCATACTCCTTTTGTCTACTTTGCGCCGCTAGAAGCTTTTCTTGAATGCCCTTCACCTTATCTAACGAATCCCTCAAGAGGTCAGTACCCCAAGGTCTAACCTCAAATGCATCAAACCACCCAATGGGAGATCTACACCTCCTCCCATACAACGCTTCAAATGGGGCCATATCAATACTGGAGTGATAGCTATTATTGTATGAAAACTCTGCCAAAGGTAAGAAGCTATCCCAATGGCCACCAAACTCTATCACACATGCACGAAGCATATCCTCTAACACTTGAATCGTTCGCTCAGACTGACCATCGGTCTGAGGGTGAAATGCAGTGCTAAGGTCCAACCTAGTACCCAATTCAGCATGCAATGTTTTCCAACTTAGAAGTAAACTGCGTACCTCTATCTGATATGATGGATAGTGGAACCCCATGCAATCGAACGATTTCCGAGATGTAGATTTTGGCTAACTTCTCTGCATTGTAAGTCACCTTGACCGGAATAAAATGAGCAGACTTAGTTAACCCATCAACAATCACCCAAATGGAGTCATACTTACCCATCGTCTTTGGAAGACCAACCACAAAGTCCATTGCGATTCCATTCAGGAATGGGCATTCTCTGAAGTGTTCCTCCGGGCCTTTGGTGTTCATATTTCACTTGTTGACAATTTGGACACTTGGCAATAAAGTCAACAATATCGCGCTTCATTCTACTCCTACTCCACCAAAAGTGTTGCTTTAGGTCACGATACATCTTGGTTGCACCCGGATGTATAGAATACCTTGAACTATGAGACTCTCTGTCAGAATAGTATTAATCAAATCATCGATGCGGGGTACACATACCCTTCCCTTAATCCTTAAAACACCTTCCGCATCAATTGTTGCTTCTTTAGCCTCCCCTTGTAACACTTTATCTCGGATTCGACTTAGCTTCTCATCATCAAACTGTTTTCCCCTTAATCAGATCAAGGAAAGAAGATTTTGCCTCTACACCAGCTAACAATCCTCCCTTCTCATTTATTTCTAACCTCATAAGGTCATTAGCCAAATCTGCACTTCTCTAGCCAATGGGCGTCTAGAAGCTTGCAAGTGAGCTAGACTTCCCATGCTTCCCGCCTTTCTACTCAAAGCATCTGCCATCTTCCACAACATTCGCCTTCCCCGGATGATACAAAATAGTGATGTCGTAGTCCTTCAGTAGTTCCATCCATCTCCTTTGTCTCAAGTTCAAATCTTTCTGGTAAAGACATACTGTAGACTACGATGATCCGTATAGATTTCACACTTAACCCCATATAAATAATGCCTCCATTGCTTCAAGGCAAAACACTACCGCGGCCAATTCCAAGTCATGAGTTGGATAGTTACGTTCATGCACTTTTAATTGTCTTGAAGCATAAGCAATCACGTTCTTCTCTTGCATTAGCACTGCACCCAACCCGTATAGGATGCATCACAATAACAATGAAATTCTTACCTTCCACTGGCAAGGTAAGGATAGGTGCGGTAGTCAACAAGGTCTTAAGCTTCTGAAAGCTTTCCTCACACTCATCCGACCATACAAATGGAACATTCTGCTTAGTCAAGTTCGTCAATTGGGAAGCAATAGAAGAGAATCCCTTGACAAATCGGCGGTAGTAGCTAGCTAACCCACAAAAACTCCGTATTTCTGACACATTAGTGGGTCTTACCCAATTCTTCACTGTTTCAATCTTAGAAGGATCCACCATTACTCCTTCCTTAGAGACTACATGCCCCAGAAGGACACCGCATCTAGCCAAAACTCGCACTTAGAGAACTTGGCATAAAGCTTTTTCTCCCTCAACATTTCCAATACAATTCTCAAATGCTCCTCATGTTCCTTCTTACTTTTAGAGTATACCAATATATCATCTATAAATACGATCACAAAGAGGTCCAAATATGGCTTAGAAATCCCATTCATCAAGCTCATGAAAGCAGCAGGGGCATTCGTAAGACCAAAGGACATCACTACAAATTCATAATGCCCATACCTAGTCCGAAAAGCAGTCTTTGGCACATCCATTGCGCGTATTTTCAATTGGTGATAACCGGACCTCAAGTCTATTTTGAGAAGACACAAGCACCTTGTAACTGATCGAACAAGTCATCAATGCGAGGAATGGGGTACTTGTTCTTAATAGTTACTTTGTTCAACTGTCGGTAATCTATGCACATTCGAAAGCTCCCATCCTTCTTCTTTACAAATAAGACCGGAGCACCCCAAGGAGATGCACTTGGTCTAATGAAGCCTTTGCTCAACAACTCTTGAAGTTGTGCCTTTAACTCTCTTAACTCTGCGGGAGCCATTCTATAAGGGGGTATAGAAATGGGGCGAGTACCCGGTTCAAGATCGATACAAAAGTCAATATCCCTATCTGGTGGCATACCAGGAAGATCTGCAGGGAACACATCCAAAAACTCACAGACTACCGAAACCGACTCAATCGAGGGTACTTGGGTAGTGTCATCCTTGAGATGTGCCAAGAAAGCTAAACACCCTTTACTAACCATTTTCTTAGCATGAAGAAAGGATATGATGCGCACCGGATTGGAAGTGTAGTCGCCCTCCCACACTAACGGATCTGCCCCAGGCTTGGCTAACGTCACCGTTTTAGCGTTACAATCCAAAATCGCAAAATTTGGAGAAAGCCAAGTCATACCCAGAATTACATCAAAGTCACCCATTTCTAAAATAACCAAGTCTACGTAAGTGTTGCTCCCCACAAAATTCACCAAACAAGACCTATATACCTTTTCAACTATCACAGACTCACCCACCGGAGTAGAAACACGAATAGGCATGTCAAGTAATTCACAATGTAATTTTAGACCATTAGCAAATGAGGAGGATACATAAGAAAATGTGGATCCGGGATCAAATAATACAAATGCCATGCAATCACAAACCGAAAGATTACCTGTGATAACAGCATCAGACGCCTCCGCTTTAGATCTCCCAGGGAAAGCGTAACAATGGGCCCTATCGTTTGTCTGTCCGTTGCCCCTACCATGTTGTGTAGTAGTGGCTCCGTTTTGCCCATCACCTCTGCCGTTTTGGTGACCACCATTACCTCGACCACCACGTCCTCCAGAAAAGCGGCCTCTACCATGACCACCTCTACCTCTAGCTATTGGGGTCTGTAACTCTGTTTTGGACAATTCCTCCTAATATGTCCAATCTCCCCACATCCATAGCACTCTCTGGAGTCAGGCATAGGTCTCTCGGAGTAGTGTTGACCGTTCTGAGGTGGACCCCCAACTACAGTCTGTAGTGAAGACTGAATTGGTCGAACTGAGTGACCTACGGAGCTCTGTCCTCTAGAGTAAGAAACATTAAACTCACCTCCCCTTCGAAACCTTTTTGATGTCGATGTTGTGGTGAAGTCATCTGGTTTCACTCCTTCCACCTCTATCACAAAGTCTACCACCTCTTGGAAGGATATTGCCGTTGCCGCTACCTGTAAGGCTGAAATCCGCAACTCTGACCTCGACCCCTTCACAAAACGGCGAATCCGTTCTTGTGGACTGAAACAAAGTTGGGTGGCATATCTGGATAGTGCGTGAAATTTAGCCTCATATGTGTTAACCGTCATCCTACCTTGCTCGAGACTCAAGAACTCATCCCTTTTTCTATCTCTCAACGTCCTTGGGATATACTTCTCCATAAACAGGGTAGAGAATGATTCCCAAGTCATAGGTGGTGCCTCTGTTGGTTGACACTCAACATGTGACCGCCACCACATTTTGGCGTTCCCTTGAAACTGATAGCTCACGAACTCAACGCCAAACCGTTCTACTATCCCCATCTTGTGTAGTAGCTCATGACAATCAACCAGAAAATTATAAGCATCTTCAGATTCTGCACCCTTGAAGACTGGAGGTTTCAATTTCAAGAACTTACTGAAAAGTTCATGCTGATCATTTGTCATAATAGGCCCAGTAGTCAGACGTGGAAATGTGCCTATCCCCAATGATGCATCCATGCGGGGAGCCATAGTAGCTGCATGTCGTATCTCTGAAACCAGAGGTGTTGGTGCAGAAACCACTGGAGGTGCCTGACCCTGATCGGATAACCCGCTAAGATAAGCAAGTACCTGGTTGATCATCTCTGGGGTAGGTTGGGGTGGCATTTCCTCATTTTGCCCTTGTTCATTCTCCCCTTCCTCACCCTCTCTTACTACCTCCTCAGTCGGTGGAGGAGTCACCGCCCTAGCATCAGATGGGCTAGGTGCTCGTCCTCTTCCTCTAGAGGACGTCCTCCCACGACCTCTTCCACGGCCTCTTGCCGCTGTTCTTCCTCGAGCCACAGCCCCAGTGGCTGGCTCAGTCGTTTCTTGTCGTGCCGTTGTTGCTGCTGGTGCGGTCGTTGCTCTAGTTCTAACCATCTGCAAAATAGAGTGAAGATGGTCAGATACCAATTTGTATAATCTAGATACCAATTGGACTCAAGTAGTAGCACGAAAGAAGAATGAAAGAATGGAATTTTCCTAAAGTCTTATAGCCTCTCAAGGAAAAGTAAAGGCGTCCCCCTACCGTTCCTTAAGACTCTACTAGAATGGTTCTTGTGTGATGAGACCAACGAACCTAATGCTCTGATACCAAGTTTGTCACGACCCAAATCGGGGACGCGACTGGCACCCACATTTACCCTCCTATGTGAGCGAACCAACCAATCTGACCTTTAACATTTTAATACAATATCAACAAAGGAAATGCGGAAGACTTAACTCATTAATAAAAACAATTCAAAACTATTATTATTATCCCCAAATCTGGAAGTCATCATCACAAAACATCTATCTCAAATTTCTAAACTAAAACTGTCTAAGAAGCTAAAACAAAATACTAGCTAGTCCATGCCGGAAGTTCAAGGCATCGAGACTTGAAGAAGAAGATCCAGTCCAAGCTAGACGCATTAGCTCACCCTGAATTTCTGATGAAGTGAAGACTGGCTAGATCTACTGTTGAGTGAAGTTGACGGAACGTTTGCTGCATTACACAAATAACAAAGAAGAAACATAAAAGTAGGGGGGGGTCAGTACAACCACAAGTACTGAGTAGATATCATCGGCCAACTCAAAATAGAAGATAATATATATCGAGAAATATTATAAATCAACTATAAACTCAACATGTAGCAACAACAAGTATTATAATCGTCAATAAATACCATCAAGTTCATCCATGAGGGCTCAAGCCTCAATACCATACTCATTTGGGAATTAAGTTCATTAGATTGAGTATATTTATCCTCTTTCAAGATTCATTATCTTTCTTCCTCTTGTGTCGGTACGTGACACTCCGATCCCCTACCACTATGTGTCGGTACGTGACACTCCGATCCCCTATATGTGTCGGAACGTGACACTTCGATCCCCTATATGTGTCGGAACGTGACACTCCGATCCCCTATATGTGTCGGTACGTGACACTCCGATCCCCTAATTCTACGTGTCAGTTCGTGACACCCGTCCCACTAATACTATGTGTCGGAACGTGACACTCCGATCCACTAATACTATGTGTCGGAACGTGACAATCCGATCCACTAATACTATGTGTCGGAACGTGACACTCCGATCCACTAATCTCATTATATCCGTTCATCAAGCCTTCTCTATACCAAGGCGTCATCAATCCCATCACTTTAATTCATCAAGCCTTCTTTTATACCAAGGCATTATCATTAATAAGTAGATTAAAGTTTCTTTCAAGATTTGGGATTCAATGGTTTTCATCTTGCTTGTTTTATCAAAATCACATAATCATATTCATGCAAGCATACAATTAAGCATATAGACAGGTTTACAATACCACCAATACATATCATTCACTATTAAGAGTTCACTACGAATATCGTAAAATAACCATAACCTACCTCCACCGAAGACTAGTGATCAAGCAAGAATTTTCCCCAAAGCTTTCTTCTTCTCGTTCAATCTCCCTCAATTCGTTTCTCTTTTCTCTCTCTTGTTCTTTCTCTTTTGTTTTCTTTATTCAAACCCTCCTTCTTTTTACCCTAATTAAAAGTATAATTAAGTGTAAAGGAGGACAGTAAAACCCACTAATTAACTTAAGGTTACCTCTTTTAACCCCCAAGTAATTAGACTTATTAATATTAACCCTCAATCTTTATAATTAAGGAAAGAATAGTCCAAAACGACCCTTAAAACGTGTAGAGGAATCCTATTCTGCCTGGGATTTGCGCAACCTGTGACGGGCCGTCGTGCCTGCGACGGTCCGTCACGCAGGTCGTCGCAGCCTCCCAAATTCCAGGTGAGCTGTGACGGCCCGTCACACCAGTGACGGTCCGTCCTGCACCGCCGTCCTGACGGTCAGAAACTCGTTTCTTGTACCAAATTCTCAAAAGTTGAAGTGTTTTGCAACGGGAACTCACGACGGTTCGTCGTGGATGTGACGGCACGTCCTGCAGGTCCGTCACAATTTACAGAGAGTCGATTTTTAGTATCCAATTTCAGAATTCTAAGTATGCTGAAACAATGCACCCTCGACGGGCCGTCGTGCCTGTGACGGTCCGTCGCAGTGCCCGTGGTCTTGGCCAGTTTTTCCAGAATTTAAATCTGCTGCTCAAAACGACTAAACAGGTCGTTACAAATATTTTCTATCATGGTTCTTTTTCTTTTCTTTAAGGAATAAGTTGCAACACAAGTTGAAAACTTGTGACATTGTATTGCATGGTCTTAATCAAGTTATTTTAAAATTTAGGAAGGGAAAATTAGTGAGATTAATTTTAGGGAATTATAAATTTAAAGTTCTAATTATTTTTGTAGGATTAGTTTCTCCCCTTACCCATTTATTTATAGGATAAAATGAAAAAGTAAAGGCATTAACTGATGAAGAAAATAAAATGTGATAAACAACAAATTACAATAATAAAAGTGTTCTACTCAAAATTAGTTTTATTATTCACAATTATATATATATATATATATATATATATATATATATTATATATTATATATATATATACTAAATTTTTTGATTTTATTTTTATAATATATTAAAAATCGAATCAATTTATTTATTCATTTGTATTCAATATTTAATTAAATTTTTCATAATATACGTATTTTAAAAAGATAAATTAATTCATAAAATGAATAAATAAATATTTTTCCTATTTTTAAATTTCACAATATATATATATATATATTATATATAATATATAATATATATATATATATATATATATATAATATATATATATATATATATATATATATATATATATATATATATATATATATATATATATATATATTTATTTATTTTTTTTTATAATTATATTTTTAATATACTTTTAAAGTGTTATAAAAGTATGATTTTGATAGTATGAAGAATATAAGTATCTAATATTAAAATATATATGTGGAGTGCAATATACATACAAGTAAATCAAGGCAAAAAAGAACAATTTTGACTCAAAAGTTTGCAACATCATCAATTATGGGATCATTATTTTCACTCATTAAATTTTGTATATATATATATATATTATATATATATATATATATATATATATATATATATATATATATATATTATATATATATATATATTGATTCGTAAATATATTAATCCAAATAAATATTGTGGATTGATATAATTGAGTAAAATATTTAAATTCAATAAATATTAATTTAATTAAAGTCTAAATTAATTGATTTGGGCTACAATGGATGAACCCAATTTGTTAAGCCCAATTCCATCTCATTCTAGAGCCCATCTTGGCGCCACGTGTGCATATAATGTGGCATGTCAAGTCAAATAAGGAATCAATAGAATCATGACTTGTGTGAAAGATGATAAGTCCGCTCCATAAAGCCCATATGTCATGTCACTTAAATCTGATTGGCCGAACGAAATCCTATTCCAATCGCAACTCCTCTATTCTAAAACTATAAATAGGGTCCTCATAATTCATAAAAGGGACAGAAGAAGCTAGAGAAAATCTGTGGTACAAGGGCCATTTATTTCTCTACAAAGCTACAAGTTTAAGAATTCAAGCATTCAAGTTCAAGAACGATCAAGATCAAGTCCATCAAATTCAAGAACAAGCTAGAAGCCCTTAAATTTAAATAAAAGTCAAAATCAAGATAACATTTAAGACCCTTGTCCTATCCTTAATGAAGGGAAGATCATGTATTTGAAGCAGAAGCTGACTTCTAGGCTTTGCTATGTTCCGAAAGAGAAGAAAGAACAAGATCAATCATCTTACCTTCAAGAAAATGCATTGACAGGGCTAACTCTTCCTATCAGACGGATTGATGCAATAAACTTGTCTTCAAAGTTACCAAAAAAGTCAATCGCTCATGATCAAGTGCGAGATATGACATCCCCTACAAAACGCACAAAACACACAAGAGAAGGTTTTGATCCCAATGCTTACAAGTTATTTGTGAAGGCGGGGTACAACTAATGAGCCATCGATGCTAGGGAAACTTCCATCGGAAGATACAAATAGGACAGCACGTGAATGCCTAGGTTATATACAACCACCGTCAATTTGAATTTCCATAGAAGGGCCAGTAATAATCATATAACTTTTGAAGATGACGTCACTGCTCCCCAAAAAAGGACTTCCGTCTTTGATCGACTTGGGGAAGCGACTGCAAGAACTTCTGTGTTTGAGAGGTTAGGTCCTTTGAAGAAGAATAACAAAAATTTGAGATGTTATTTGAAAGTTACAATGCCTACTTCACATTTGATTAAAAAGGATTTCAAAAGTTTGATTCTTTCAAGGATAAGGCGACGAATTGAACTTGTGGTTTCCTATATAGAGAAACTCAAGGCAAAGTCTCACACTGTGGTTTACACCAAAGAGCACGAGGAAGATGAAGAAAGTGTAGGTTCCTCAAATCATGTTACAATCCAAAATGTATACGATTCTTTTCCTCAAATGAAGATTGATAAAGAGATAGAAGATATTGTCTCGTGTTGTCATATATTTGTCAATGACAATGATCCTTTGGAAGAGGAAAATGCTGGAGATGCTACAGTAGAACTTGAAGAAGAAGTAAATATCACAATAGATCCTTTGAAGGAAGTTAAATTTGGCACTGGTGAAGACCCAAGGCCAACTTACTTGAGTGCGTTTCTAGAAGTTGATGGAGAAATTGCTTACATGAATATACTTAAAGAATATAGGGATGTCTTCGCTTGGAGTCATAAAGAAATGCCTGAAATGAATTTTAGAGTAGCGGTCCATCAATTTGTAGTCAAAAATGGTTCTCGTCCTGTTAAGCAAGCTCAAAGACATTTTAGACCAGACTTATTGAGGTGGGCTTTATTCGTGAGGTCAAATATCCTACATGGATTTCAAGTATTGTTCTTGTGAGGAAGAAGAATGGTCAAATTTGAGTTTGCGTTGACTTTAGAGATCTCAATAATGCATGCCCTAAAGATGAGTTTCCTCTTCCAATTCTAGAGTTGATAATTCATGCCACCACTGGTTATGAGGAGATGTCGTTCATGGATGGTTCTTCCAGCTATAATCAAATCCGTACCAAAAGATGAAGAACTCACCACATTTGGCACACCGGAAGGTATTTATTGCTGCAAAGTCATACCATTTGGTTTGAAGAATGCTAGTGCCGCATATCAAAGGGCTATGCAAAATAGCTTTGATGACTTGCTCCATAAAAATATTGAATGCTATGTTGATGACTTGGTGGTGAAGTCGAGAAAGAGGGCTGATCATTTGTAATATATAAGTATGGTGTTTGAGTTGCTCCGAAGATATTAATTGAGCATGAATCCAGTGAAATGTACCTTCAGAGTTTCTTCTGGCAAGTTGCTTGGCTTTATTGTGAGACATCGAGGAATCGAAATTGATCAAGCCAAAGTTGATGCAATATGAAAAATGCCCGAGCCTCGAAATATTCATGAGTTAAAAAATCTCCAAGGAAAATTAGCCTACTTGAGGAGTTTTATCTCAAATCTAGTGGGGAGATGTCAACCATTTGGTCACCTCATGAAGAAAGTTTCTCCTTTTAATTGGGACCAAACATGTAGCGATGCCTTTAAAAGTATCAGATCGTATCTAGAGGAACCTCCGATTTTGGCAGCCCCTATACCCAAAAAATCATTGATACTCTACATTGCAGCACAAGAAAGGTCTGTAGGAGCCCTTTTAGCTCAAGAGAATACGGGAGGCAAAGAAAACACTCTTTATTACTTAATCAGAACAATGACGACGAATGAGCTAAATTATTCACCAATTGAAAATTTAGGCTTGGCACTTGTCTTCTCTATTCAAAAGATGAAGCATTATTCAAGCTCATTTTGTCCGTCTTATCTCTAGAGCAAATCCATCAAGTTTGTTATGTCAAAACCTATCCTTAGTAACCGACTAGCAAAATGGTACCTCCCATTCCAACAATTTGAGATTGTGTACATCCCTCAATAATCTATGAAGGGACAACCATTGGTGGATTTTTTGGTAGACCATCCGATACCTGATGATTGGGAGTTAACTGATGAGTTTCCTGATGAAGATGTGATGTCCATCGAAATTCAACCTCCTTGGAGAATGTACTTTGATGGGGCTGCAAATCATGGCAGAGCTGGCGCTGGCATAATGTTCATCACTTCATAAAAAGAGATTCTACTATTCTCCTTTACTTTGAAGTAGTGTTGCTCTAATAATGTCGCTGAATAACAAGCCTTGATACTTGGACTTGAGATGGTTTTCGACATGAAGCAATTACACTTACAAGTCTTTGGTGACTCTCAGTTGGTGATCAACCAACTCTTGGGAAGTTATGAGGTGAAGAAACATGAATTGCGTCCTTATCATGATTATGCTCAAAGTTAATAGGATGGATTGAAGATGAAACCCTTCAACATGTGCTTAGAACGAAAAATAAAAGAGTTGATGCATTGGGCCCTAGCTTTAACGCTAACCCTTCCTGATCAAACACAAGTTACTATTTATAAAAAATGGATAGTTCCACCACCAAATGAGGAAAAATATATAGAAAATGAGTTTGAATATCTTTTTGCCATTTTTGAAGCCGTAGAGGAAGATTGAAGACAACCCATTATTGACTACATATCTTATGGGATATTCCCGAAAAATCCAAAGAGAAGGACTGACATTCGTCAGCGTGCACCTTATTTATTTTACTACAAGGACACACTATATAGAAGATCATTTGTGTGTTTACTATTACGATGTTTGGGAGAGGAAGAAGCAATTCAAGCTCTACAAGAATCATACTCAGTAGTGTGTGGATCACATCAATTTGGACCAAAACTCCACTTTCATATAAAGAGTATGGGATATTATTGGCCAACCATAGTGAAGAATTGCTTAGATTATGCTCAAAGGTGCGATGCTTGTCGATTTTATGCGAATTCATACATCAGCCGCCGAAGTATTGCACCCAACTATCACATCTTGTCCATAAAACGCCTGGGATTAGATATTGTGAGACCACTACCAAAGTCTTCTGGTGGACACTTGTACATCTTGGCTGCAGCTGATTACTTTTCAAAAATGGGATGAAGTTATTGCTCTTAAAGAGGTGAAGAAAGAGAATGTTGCAAATGTTATCCGAGTAAATTTTATCTATCGCTTTGCCATACCTCGCTATATAATAACAGACAACGGCAAGCCATTCATAACAAGTTAATGAACAAGATTTGTGATCTCTTTGGCTTCAAGCATCCTAAATCTTCTATGTATCATGGTGTCGGCAATGGTCTTGCTGAAGCATTCAATAAGACTCTATGCAACTTGCTCAAGAAAGTTGTCTCCAAATCCAAACGGGATTGGCATGAAAAAAAATTAAGAAGCTTTGTGGAAATATAGGACAACATATCGCACCCCAACTGAAGAAACACTATATTCACTTGCTTTTGGAGTTGAAGCAGTCCTGCCACTCGAGCATCAAATACCTTCCTTAAGACTTTCTATTCAAGAATGGCTCACTGGGGAAGAAAATGTTCGACTGCGTCTTGCTGAGTTAGAAGCACTTGATTAAAAGAGGATAGAACCTCAACAAAACCTTGAATGTTATCAAGCTCGTATATCTCGTGCTTTCAATAAGAAAGCTTGCATGAGGTACTTTCAAGTTGGAGACCAAGTTCTCGCGGTAAGAAGACCCATTATTACTTTGCACAAGTCTGGGGGCAAATTTACCTCAAAGTGGGATGGACCATATGTCTTACAAGAAGATTATTCAAAAGGTGCTTACAAGTTTGTTGATGCTGATAGCTTAAGGATTGGTCCTATTAATGTCAAATTCCTAAAGAGTTACTACCCTTGAAGTATAAGAGTTACTACCCTTGAAGTAAGATTATGCTCCTTAAAGTACGAGCCTAAAATGCATGTCAATACGGACCCGCAAGAGTACAAATTGTGTATGGCATAACCAAAAAAAAATCACTTAGTCCTCCAGAACTACGTTGTGACTTGATCCTCTTCATTGAGGTACGTAGGCGCTTAGAACCATATTCCAAGTTCAGTTGCATGAGTGTCAAAAAAAATGTTCCCACTTGATTGGTCGCATGAAAGTCAAAGCGATATGTATTTTATTTTATCTTTTGTCTCATCAAACATTAGACTTGAACGAAGTATTGATGGGTCAATGGAGGGGGGCAAACCCTTATACAATATGAGTCTCTTATTAGTATGATTGAAGTCTTTAAATTAGATCAAGTATGCAAATTGAAGTCTTTATATTTTTCGAGTTCATTACTTGATGTATCCAAATCCTTAAGTATATAAGTTGAAGTATTCAAATCCTCTAAGTATGAAGGTAAGACTTTAAGTATGTAAGTAGAAGTCTCCAAAGTCTCCAAATGCGCATGTAATTGAATTTCATGCCTTGAGGTGCGGGAGGTTTGTCCCTTTTGCACCTTAAGCTAGCCTTGTTGCGGATTATCCTTCAATAGGTCTTTTAATTTCTATGATTTATGGTGGACAAACTTATCCCTTTGCACCTTAAGCTAGGCCTTTTCACGGGTGTATACTTAAAAGGATCTTTAAGTTTCATGCCTTAAGGTGGACAAGATTTGTTCCTTTGCACCTTTTGTGGCCTTGTCACTGTTGTATATATAAAAGGATCTTTCAATTTCCATGCCTTAAGGTGGACAATATTTTTCCATTTGCACCTTAAGCTAGCTTTGTTGCGAATTTATCCTTTAACAAATCTTTAAATTTCAATGCCTTAAGGTTGACAAACTTGTCCCTTTGCACCTTAAGCTAGAGTTTCCACGGATTTATCTTTAAAGGATCTTCAAATAATTATGCCTTCAGGTGGAAAATATTTGCCTCATTGCAACCTTAAACTGGTCTTTTCACGGGTTTATCCTGCCTCAAGTTTGTTAAGTATTGGAGACCTTGTAACACCTTGAGTATACTTCAAGGCGGGAACGTTACACGATATTTTAGTAAAGCTTCAAGTTCTTTAAGCATTCGAGACCTTGTAACACCTTGAGTTTATTTTCAAGGCGGGAGTGTTATACGGTATTCTAGTTAAGCTTCGCGGTTAAGCATTCGAGACCTTGTAACACCTTGAGTTTATTTTCACGTCAGGAGCGTTACACGGTATTCTAGTAAAGCTTCAAGTTGGTTAAGCATTCGAGACCTTGTAACACCTTGAGTTTATTTTCAAGGCGGGAGCGTTACACAATATTCTAGTAAAACTTCAAGTTGGTTACGCATTCGCGACCTTGTAATGTCTTGAGTTTTTCAAGGCGGGAGCGTTACACGGTATTCTAGTAAAGAATCAAGATGGTTAAGCATTTGGGGCCATGTAACACCTTGAGAGTATTATTTATTTACTTATTTTAAGGCAGGGACGTTAAACACATTTTTGGGTGATAAATTTTCCATTATGTAGCCTCCGTAAAATTTAAAATTGCTTTTGTTGATCTACAAAAAAAAAAGAGGAAATTATAAGTGAAGGAGATATTGTTACCCATCAAAGATGTTTGAGACTCGGAAGGTATTAAATCTTGAATCTTGGATATGTTGTAGACCTTTGTGTCTAGATTCGGAATCATCAACCGGATTGTGATTTCGTCGTTCCTACGTCAAGACACAATATTTTTAGTAAAGTCACACAATCTGAAATTTTTAGCATGGCAGAATCTAGAGCCAACTTCTAAAAATCATCAAGAAAGATTCTGAAGGTATTAAATTTTGAATTAAAGTCTAGTTTCTGATAAATTAAATGGTTCATGATTTCGATTTTTCTATAATGCAATATGAATTTTTCTACGATGGACATGTCAAGATGTAAAAAATGACGAAAATTTAAAAAAAATAAGAGAAAAATTACCTTGAGTATGCCTTTTTTGTCGTAGGCTCACAATCTATAATTGAAGATGAAATTGTGGAGAGAATGTATATATTTATAGATGTCCTGTGGTGCGATAAAATCCTTCTCCTAGTTCAATTACAATTCCTTTTTGGCTTGAGCAAAAAACATATATATGAATATGAAATTTAGTAGGATTACAATTCCTAGTTGAATTACAATTCTTTTTTGACTAAGGCAATAAAACATATATAGGAATATGAAAATGAGTAGGATTATAATTCCTAGTTGAATTACAATTCCTTTTGAGACTAATATATATATATATATATATAGATATATATACATATATATATATATATAATATAATGAGTAGTATAAATGAAATTGTATAGGATTAAAATTCCTAATTCAATTATAATTCATTTTTAACTAAGGTGAATTTAGTAACCAGATAATATTTCAAGCCTAGTCTCTAAAAGATAAATATCTCGACAAGACTTGAAGCAAGAGACATTTGTAATCATTTAAAATTTATTAAATATAAATTTATAAAATAATTAAATTATATTAAATTCGTAAATATATTTTTTCAAATAAATATTGTGGATTGATATAATTGATTTAAATATTTAAGTCCAATAAATATGGATTTAATCAAGGGAAAATTGTATATAATAGCAAACTAATAACCTAAAATAAATGGAGTAGCTAGGGTTTGATTTGATTGTGCTCCATAGCAAACGTTTGCAAAAAATTGCCAAGCGCCTTTTTTCCAATTATATCGCTCGCCACTCTCCTCCAATCTCTCACTCGCTTCCTCACTTTTTATACAAACACAAGTGTATAAAAATTGTTTCTAATTGTATAAAGCAAAGAAAGTTGTATAAATACATATATTTTTGTTTCCCTCTCTCCCCTCTTCCAGATTTCGCTCGCCACTCTCCCAAATCTCGCTCGCCACCCTCGCCTTTCTCACTTATACAAACAGAAGCAAAATGTATAAATTGCGTTTCTATTTGTATAAAGAGTGAGAAAATTGTATATACACATGCAAGTACATATATTTTCGTCCTATACACTTATAATTATACAATAAAAGTACTCCCCTGCCCATTTTGTTTTTCCTTTCTCTCTTTCTCGTTTTATACAATTTTCAAATTGTATCCAATTTCTCTCTTTCTCGTTTTATACAATTCGATTCAATTGAATATTCCTTGTCAAGTCTCTTTTGTCTTTCTCTCTTTCTCATTTTATACAAATTCAAATTGTACATAGTTCTACACACTTATAATAATACAATTCATTTTATACACTTTATTTTTATACAGTTCTCTGCTCAAGTATCTTTGTCTTTCTTGTTTTATACACTTTGTTTTATACAATTTGCTTCAACTGTATATGTGTAGCAAATTATACATTTCTATGTTTGCTATGGAGTGCAATTATGCAAACTTTGCTATAACATACAAATATAAATTTTTTATTTGCTATATGTGAAATTTGCCCTTTAATCAAAGTCTAAATTAATTGATTTGGGCTACAACGAATGAACCCGTTTGTTAAGCCAATTCCATCTCATTCTAGAGCCCATCTTAGCGCCATGTATGTGCAAATGATGTGGAATGCTAAGTAAAATAAGAAACCAACAGAATCATGACATGTGTCAAAAATGACAAGCTCGCTCCATAAAGCCCATATGTCCATTTCGCTTAAGTCTAATTGGCCGAACGGAATCCTATTCCAATCGCAACTCCTTTATTCTAAAACTATAAATAGGGGTCCTCATAATTCATAAAAAGGACAGAAAATTCAAAACAAGAAGCTAGAGAAATCCATGGTATAAACATCATTTAATTCTCTACAAAGCTACAAGTTTAAGAATTCAAGCATTCAAGTTCAAGAATGATCAAGATCAAGACTATTGAATTCAAGAACAAGCTCGAAGCCCTTGAATTCAAATAAAAGTCAAGATCAAGATAAAGTACATGTTCAAGTTCATTAGAGATTCAAGAACAAGTCTTAAAGCCCTTGAAATTTGAAAAGGGGAATTCAGAGGAATCATAGAGATTGTAACACTCACATTTGAAATAACAAAAATGATTGTTGCTATAGTTTTCCGTTCTTGATTATTGTTTTCTCGACGAGAATTTTATTGTCTACAAAAGTATTTAAAATAAATAAAACATGATTAAATGAAAAGCGCATTTGAGATCTTTTTGAAAAAGAAAGGGATCTAATTTGAGAAAAATTAAGCAATTAAAGACGAGTACCAAAAAAACATTTAAACTAAGTAAATAAGAGAGAATACAAAATTTGATTAAAAAGAGATCTTATTTAACCAAACAAATGGATATGAAAAAAAACTAATTTGTCTTTTGGAGAATTCAATTACATTAACTTAACATTAAAAGTTAGAGTTAATACAAAAATTCAGAACAAACAATTCACTAACAAAAGTAATCAAGCAATTAAGAAAAGAGGAAATTACGTGATTAAGCAAATATATACTAGTTAATTTGCTAAACAACTATAGTTTGCAGTATTACAATTCAGAACTTACTTCTAACTATAATGATATTCTCTTTCTCGCCTCTCTCTCTCCCCCTTACTCTGGAATCTCGTTTGTCACTCTTCTTTTTTCAGTCATCTCTCTTCACCTCTCTCTACTCCCTGTCCAGTCTCTTTCTCGCTTCTCTTCAGTCAATCAATCTCTCTCTCATTTTATACAAACACAAATTTAAATTTCTGTTTGTATAAAGAGAAAGAGATGTGATATACAAATACAAATACATATCTCTCCATCCTTTATATGGACTTTGACCCATTTATTATGTATATCGATGTATAATCTAAGGAGTCGTTTGCTACGATGTATTAATTGAGAAGATAGTCTTTACATTAAAATTAATTAGTCCACTTAATGTAATATTTGTTGCACAATTTAATTCAAACACACCTAATACATGAATTACTTTAATACATCAATGTGATCTTAATACCTAAAATATCTAGGGATTACTATTATCAAGTTTAAGAAAAGACATAAAGTCATTATTGAAGTTGTTTTCAATTTTTAAAAGACACCTTGTTGACACCCAATTTTGATCCTCCACGGTAGGAATTAATTCATGAGCTTCTTAATTTCCAAATGATTTAGAATAATTAGTTTTATAAAATCTAAACACTTTTCAAAGTCATTTTAAGTAATCTTAGTCGATTTTTTATAATTTATAACTAGTAAATATATTTTCATATAGTTTTATAGATATAATTGGTATATTTCATAAATATTTGAAAATCATCTCAAAAAGATTTAATTTTTAGTAAGTATTCCATTAAATTAGTTTAGTTTAAATTATGGTTATATTTTTTGAATCACTAGTTTACAATTAAATTCATTATTTTATTTTTATTAAAATTAAAAAACTCGTTAATATAATTGATATTAATTCATTTTATTTAAATTTTAGTCATTCTCTAAATTAATTTAATTTGACTATTTCTTAAATTCCAAGACATAACCCATTTCCCCCTAAACCCATTTGGAAACCAAATCTTGGGTCTTTTTCCCAATTTCCAGCAGCCCACTTCTCAAGTTAACAGGCCCAATACCCAATTCCCATTCCCCAACATTACTCCAAACTTTCCAGCCCACCACTTTTTCTAATTTTGTTTCAGCTCACTCCCTTATCCCCCGACCCGACCCAAACCCTTTTCCCCTTCATCTCTTTGCCCATGTAAAAGCAGCGACAGTACAGCAAAACGACAAAGCCATTAATGCTTGACGCGGAGAACGACTCCAACGTCTCTTCCCCCAACCTAGCACTATTTGTGTGCAGCAAATTCAGCGATGGCAGGCTCTCATCTCGTCCTTGCTCGCGCGGATGCGCTACACGTCAAGTGACAAGGACGCCAAATCGATCCAAGACGTTGAGTCTTCTTTCCTCTTTCAGAATGGAGTTGAATTCTCAGAAAAAGTTTTCTATCCTAAATTGGCGAAAGTTTTGGGAAATTAAAACAGAAAAATCGTCCTCTTCACATCCGGTTTCATCCCATTTTTTCCCAACCCTAATTTCCCCATATATATAGTCCTTGTAGAAGGAGAGGGAAATTTTCTTTTATCGAAAAAATATCACAGAAAGAGATAGAGAATTGGGGAAGAAATCTTTTTTACGAGAAGAAATTTTCTTTCGGCATAAGCTCACTGGAGTTCAAGGCTTCATCCATCGTTCTATGTGTTAGCCGTGTTCGAGTTCATGTCTGTATTTGTGTGGTGGAGGAGCTCGTTGGCTGTCTCAGTTGCTCTGCCTCGAAAAAGGTATATGACGTCGTTCCTTTGCTCTAATTTGCTCTTAACTGGAATCATTATTTGATTTTAGTGGGCATTACTGCCATCACAGTTCATCTGGATAGATAATCCCTCATGTGTTTGGAGTCATGGCTTATTTGTTTTGTTCTAATATAGTTCAAGCATATGTGTTTTGAGTCATGTTCTTGTTCATCTAGGAAAGTTTTCTGTTGGTTGAGTTTATATTTTGGGAAGTTTGTAGCCTCATGGTTGAGTTTTCTATACATCCTCGCCTAGTTAAATGCATGCCTTAATGTATAAAAATTGTGGCGAACCGTTCTGTTGCCCGTGTTTGTCTTCCTCTTTATGAAACTGCGCAAATGTCTTGAAACAAAATCTCACTTTTATTGTTGCCTCGCTCTTTGTTTTCTAGCAAATATCGAGTTGTGTGTTCTTCACCAATCTTCGCGTTAGTCATTCATGGTGGGCTCGATTCGCTTGAAATAAATCAAATAAGTAGCTAAACTAATTATGTGAAACATGTTGTACTGATTTGATCTAAACATATTAGAATTTTTGGATTCTCATATTTCCTTATAATTTCAATTTTCAGTTGTGTGCACTTTATTTTATTTCACATCTTTGCATGTTTTTTCCATAACATTTGTGAGTAAGTTAGCTATTGAAATGATTTGGGTGTGTTGTGGTCTCCTAAGAGTGATTAGACTTAATACTATAATATTTCACTACAGGGAATTGTTTTGACTATGTGCATGAACCGTTTTTATTTGATACATATGTAACATGCTTTTCTTGACCTTGTTTGAGTCTAATTGTTGATCATTAAATGTTTATTCCCATGAATAGGATATGTTTAGCAGTATATACATTGATATGTATGCTATTGTATAGTGCTTATGAATTTGTTAGTGTTATTTTGAATTCACTTGGTTTGCTTTAGAGTCATGTATTCGGTCTAATTAAAATCTCTTAAGTAGCTTTTCGTTTTAGTAAAATCTGTTCTCGTTCCAGATATATCTTGTTTATTATATCATTTCATATGCTAATTCATTTCTATGTTATTGCATGTAAAAAATTCCTTTCGGGTCCCTACACATCCTACTCAAATCTTTATCCCTGAGTCAGCCAGCCTCTTCGAAATTGGCGTACAGGTTGAGAGAAGCAAGTATACTGTTGGGAATTAAGTTAACAGGTCTCCAAAGGCTCAAAACAGATGTATATACCGAATGTATACACTGATATATAGTCGTAATATATGATATACAGGTGGAAAAAAAGTGAAAACGCAGACAGAAAATACAGGACATAAAGTTCAACAACAATGCAGGCTTACAAGGTCTAAAGTGGGGTCATATACGGTCTATATACCAAGTATACATAAAGTGTATACATAGAATATTTTGAAGTAAATCGGCCTAAAGGCCCAGAAATTCCATCAGCAGAAAATGGGCTCAAAGGCCCAAAATTGATGCTTCTATCCCTACTCTTTATTTAGAAAAAAATAGGTATATACTATTTTTTATATAGTAATATTCTCAAGCTATATCATTAGAGTTTGACTTTCAATATATAACATTTAATATCTCAAGTTATAACATATTATTAGAAAGTAAAGGTTGATTTTAAATAATTGTAAACAAAAAGAAAAAAAAATGTTTCTCTGTTTAATTGAAAAGTAGCAGGATTTATGGGGTTTAAATTAATTTCAATTAATAATAGATAATTAACAAATTAGCGCATATTAAGGAATTCAAAAAAATTAAGAGTATTTTGTTTCCTTAAAACGCTCAAATAAGTTGAAATCAAATTAAATTATAATTTTATTTTTTTTTTCTCTATCACGTTTCTCTTTTCAATTGTTTGCAGAAGTAATTTCGTTTTTTAGTGGTTGAAGTTATTTTGCTGTAAAAAAAATCATGATTTGTTGTAATGGACAATAACGTCCATATTAATTAAACATGGTGGAAGATGAGATCCGTCAGGTTGATTTTTATTATAGTTTACTGATTTATTTTTGATAATTTTGTTCATAATATAGTTTGTGTTCTTTTTGTTTCATAGTACATTATAGTACATTATAGACGTTTCACTTTATTAAAATTGAAAATTCGAGTAATATTGTTTTTTCGAAAAATAAAATAAATGAATAATATTGATTTAATTTACTAGTAAAAAAAGCCAACAAAATTGATATTACAGTGTGTTAAATAACGTGCAAGAAAAAATTATTTATAAATTTGGTGAATTGTATGAAAAGTGTTGTAAAATTGTATGATATTTACTTTTTTATTTGATCATTTACATTTTGTTATTTTTGGATATGTGTGATAGTAATAGACTCTTTGCTATGAAAAAATCGAATGAAGTTGATAAATTTGATGGTTGTTTTATGAATTGCGTATTAATAAGGTATGAAATATGAAATGTTATTTTGTTGTGTGAATTATAATTTGAAAAACACTGTTTGTAATGTCTTTTGAAATTGGTTTTAAGAAATGTTAATTAATTGGGTATGAAATGTCATATATTATTTTATTTGTATGAATTCTGAATTGTTTCTATGAAATTATGATTTGTATTAATTGTTTTGTATTCTTGTTAGTCATGTAATTGCAATTCTTAATAAATGAAGCAGAATTTTGTTCTGCTTTTATAGCCTGAAGAATTTCAAAGATGCATATGTCATCCCTGTTGAACCCATCTCTGCGAGAGTACATGGGATATACCAAGTTATATTTCAGAGCCTAAATTAATGTCATAGGTCCAAAGAGATCAGTGGAAAGATCGCAACTTGAAGAATTTTGCTGATGTGAAATTCAAAAGGTCAAAGATTACTTGCCGTAGATGTCGTTAAGTTGGACACAACAGGAAGACATGTTCAAATTATCCTGTGCAAAAAAATGATTTCTTGTTTTTTACTTTTTGTTACACAATTTTTATGTTGTTTTGTCTATTAGACACATGTTTTGTTTTATGGAGTGCATTTGATATCATTAATATTTGAGTAATTGTGATTTCTGAATATTCTCCAACTATAAATAACATTGAAACACATTTTATACCAATTTTATCCCAGTTTTATTCTAATACTAACTTTATTTTATGTCAACCATTTTCATACAAGAATTAATCAAAATCCATACATAGTTCATACAAACTCATACATAGTTCATACATATGGATCTACTACTTTTAATATATCAATCGTTCAATGAATCCCTAGTTAAAATATGTTAAAAATGTGAATTCATATGGTATGAACTATGTATATTGAAAGTATCCTGAAAATAAAATAATTAATAATTGAAAATATATACATATATATATTTTTGAAAAAAGTATAAATTGAATGTATGATATTTTTTATACTAAAAAGATGATAAATAAAAAATTTGATGTCATGTTCATATAAGTAGTAATCAGACTTTATATATATTTCATCCAAATAAGGGTTCATTGACAACTTATTGATTTATAGTATCATGAAATTAAAATAATCAATAACTGAAGAAAGATTCATATATATTTTAATCATATTTGATACATATTTCATCCATTAAATGGTGCTTTTTGAAATGAAAGTGCTACTTTGAACTATTGAATGCAAATGGTATGATTTATGTATATTACTAGTATCCATAAATTATATAAACCTATTTGTAATTCATATGAAGATGGAATAACTGGAAAAAAACATATGATATAAAAATAATGAAATGTTTAAACATAAACAAATTGTTCAAGAGTTTAAAAAATCACGTAGTCCAGAAATAGGTAGAAGGTGCAATAAATTATTTCTAGTCTCTTTTTCGTGATCTTGGTGTAGGATGATTGGTTATGTCTGGAACATGTTCTTTTTTTGTGTGAGGTCCACCATATTTGCTAGCAATTGTACCAATAACTTCACTATCACTTATCGCGCCCTTTCATTCTTTGATTTTCTGTAATGCTACAGTATTGTGGCACACCTTTGTCAATGGTATGTTGCATCGATATTAATAACAGCCATATCAAAAACACCATTACTGATGTATTCAACAAAGAGATGTGTACATGCCACAATGGTTGTAAAAAATTTGAATGAAGAAATATTTTAATAACAAAATAATGTTGTCATTTTTTATGAAATAGTAAAGTATAGAAAATACATACTTGGAACTATCTTCTTGTTGAGGAACATTCATCATATGGTTGATATATCAAGTGGTTCAGTTGAGACTTGTGTTGATATTCAGGGAGATTGTTGACATACAGATTAAGCCTTTTACTGTAAAATCTTGTACTCGTCAAAAATAGTGGTATCATTGTTGAATGTTTATCAACAACTTCATTTACTTTTGAGAAGATTAAAGTGGGATGTTGTGAGGCGTGAGAAGAGTGTGTAACCTGTCATTTCCCCTTCTATAATCAATTTTTTTGGATTGGCACATCTGAAAGGAATCATATCATATAACATACAGAAACTAACTGTACTGTTTTCCTTTGTCAGACATCTCATTGAGCATGGATCGGTAGAATGTACTAAGAGAGCATGCAAATGAAATTGACGAGACTGTTTCTGAGAATAACTTGTGATGGAGGTGGGTTGCGATTGGGGTATGGGTGATTGGGTAACATGATAAGTATAAATCCCTAAAAATATGTAAACTGAATATTAGTTTTAAAAAAGTAACTCTAAAAATATATAATTAAAAAATTAAAAATTTAAAGAAGTAGTTTTGAAAAAAGTAACTGTAATAATAAAATAAAAAATTTAAACATATTAATTAGTATTTAAATTAGATTATAATTGATTTTAATTAAATATAATTTTAATTGATATGCTATAACTCGAAAATAATTTGCTATTAGTAGAATTTTTAAAAAATATGTTTATAACCTGATATATATAGCCTTAAATGTACATAGGGTGTTATTTTAATCTTTATTTATTATTATACCACTAACATTTATTTGATTTTTGATTCTAATTTAATTAATTCTAAATGATAGTCATTTCTCTTTCGTTATAGATATTCAAATCTTATATATATATATATATATATATATATATATATATATATATATATATATATATTATATATATATATATATATATATTACTTTCCTTTCATATTTCTTTTATTTTATTAGTCTTGTCAATACTTTAAATTATTTCCCTTTAGAACCTTCTAAGTTCATTTGCCTTTTAAATAATCAATTAAAATGAAATAGTTATATGTTGGTAATTAAATAAATAGAATTTGATTACTTTAGAAGGTCATTTAGTCAAATTGCCGGTCAATCGCGAGTTAGCGGACATTCCAAGGGCCTAACTCCTTCTCGGAGTGTACATTTGAACTTCAAACCCTTTTCAATTGATTTTTATCTATTTTAAATCTTTTGAAAATAATTACAAGTTTTTTCTTGATTTTTACTAAAAAAATAAAGTGGCGACTCTGTTAGTTCAAAAAATTGATTTCTCTTAAATCATAAGATTAATTGATTTTTCGAAACTTAGTCATTTTTACTTTTCATTATATTTTTCGTAAAACACACTTTAACTTTGCGGGTGTCCCATTACCCCACGAAACTATCTAAATCCACAATAAATATGCCCTTTTGACTAATTTTAACACCACTCGTGTTGTCACGAAATTTGACCTCGTGAAGGACTGTTCATACAACTTCAGACCAACGTAAAATTGCCATATAACACTCCAAATTTGACTTATTTTGAAAAAATATAAAAACCATGTATTAATTTTTTTAAAGCTTTATTATGAATAATTTTTAATTTTCAAATCTTTGTTCTCATCTTCCCTACCATCATTAGCTGCCCATGTTTCTTGGCATATGTGTCTTTCTTCATTTTTTTTATATAACTAATGTTGTTGTGTTCATTCTTATTCTTTTTTAAAAAATTAAATAAATTAGTTTAGTGATTTTATTCCTCCTACAAATCAAGTTTGAAATTTTGGAATAGTGAAACTATGGAAAACTCGATTTGAGAGTAAGAAACTGGAGAAGTAGGTGATTTAAATGTCAGATTTTGACTTGGTCATATTTTGAGTATTTAAATTTTGATTATTTATCGATATTTATTTTCATAAATAAATTAATTGGTAGTAGTTTGACAAATAATTGATAATGCTGCAAAAAATTTTTCCCGCTACAGCGGGCTTGGTGACTGTTCTTCGGGACGAAAGGAATGGCAGAAGCTACAGAGATTGAGGCGAAGAAGAAACAGAACAAGAAAAAAAAAGAAAAAAAAGGAAAAAGAAAAAGAACAACAAAGAACAAATAAAAATAATTAAAAATTATTTTTAACACGTGTCAAGTGACTATTAGTTTGTGACTTACAAATATTTTTGTATAAGTGGTATTGGCTGAAAAGGGGTATACATACTATTGTGAAGTTGTTCAATGGGGTAATATGACACCCACAAAGTTAACATGTCTTTTTGAAAATTTGGAAACAACTTCGGTGGTGATTTTATGTCTTTTCTCTCAAGTTTAATAATAGTTGAATAAGACAAATTAAGAATGACTTAATTGCCCCTCAATTTCTTTATATAATTCTTTTGTTACTAATATCAGCTATAAAATTTCTTGTATACTAGTTGTATATCAACATCTTCCCCTGTATATTTGTTTCTCTTTCACCATATATCAGCCACGAGCCACCAGCACATGGGAGTAAAATGAACATCAATGATATTTGAATCATTGATGTTAATCTTTGTGTCACTCACATCATCCAAGTAGGGCTGCTAAAGGCCATAGATAAGAAAAGGCAATACATAAACTCACTCATTCATACTCGAAAGTCGAGCTAAGCTTTAGACTATTAGTAATAACGAGCTAAGTCAATCTAAGGATATAACTATGAGGTCCATATCCATTGTAGATAAACATAAGGAAAGTTAAAATGTAAGAACATTGAATTTTGTTCGTTGCTTATTGTTAAAGTCAACAAATGCTGCAACAAACAAAAGCTCACCATTTCTTTTTTCAACTAAAATCTTACCAAGAAATCTGCATAGGTGAAAAGGTTGAAACTTTGTGTTTTTTGTGATATCACTGGTGACATCATTAGGAGTAGATTTTCTTATAAATACAGAGCTCTTGCTCATTTCAAATATGCACCAAAAAATTACAAAGAGAAAAGAAGAGTGAGGCATCACAAAGGAAAATAATTTGTGAGGAAAAATAGAGAGTGTGAGCGATATTGTAGTGAGCTGGAAAAATCAAAAGGGTGCTATTTCTTTTGAATGTGTATTAGTCTTTGGAGTTTTGCTCAGACATACAAATGTAAAATCCTTACTATAGTGATATTCGTTACTCCTCTCGGGTCGTGGTTTTTCCCTTATTTAGGAGGGTTTCCACGTAAAATCTTGGTGTCATATTTCTCTTTTATTCTCGTTGATTAACCGTATTATTGTGTTCCGCATTTATTGCCTTTATTACCACAAATATTATTTCTGTTATGGATTTATTCCCAACAATTGGTATCAGAGCAAAGGTTTTGCTCATTTACAGAAATATTTTTGCAGCTTATTGTACTATATTTAATTAAAAAAATGTCAGGAGTAAAGTACGAGGTAGAAAAATTCAACGGTGATAGCGGTTTCTTAACGTGGCAGAGAAGGATGAAAGACTTGCTCATCCAACAGGGTTTGCACAAGGCACTAGGCGGTAAATCCAAAAAGCCAAATCCAGAAAACTTGAGGACTGGGAAGAAATAGATGAATAGTGCAAAAAGTATTTACAATGAAATCGTAAATCTACTAAAGTAAGAATAAGAATCCGTTCTCAAACAAAGCCTTCAAGTTTGTAAAGAAAATTATGAGAATGTGATAGATGACGCCATATCATCAATTAAATATTTCGATGCAAATGACATTAATGGGGCGAAGAATCTTGCTTCTGGTGTTGCGAGTGGTCCAGAAACTTGTGAAGAATTATTTAGTGAACCACCTGTCAGGATATCTTCAATAAAATCAGAAAATGATGATTTTGCTAATTTTATTAGTTTAACTGTGAGTTTGATAAACCAATTCGGAAATTAAAATGTACTCCCTCCGTCCACAATTATTTGGTAGATGTCCAAGATTAATTGTCAATTTGAACAATCAAGTAATAATTATTCATTTTTTTCCAGTTCTGCCCTTAATAATTACTCCATTTTGTTCAATTGAAAAGTTATGTAGATTTTTGATATTCTTGGTATAATAAGGTTATATTAATCAAATTACACTTTGAATTAAATTTTTCTTGAGGGTAGTGCATGACTTTACCCTGACAAACAATTGTGGACGGAGGGAGTAATTAACATTCTCGTTTAACTCATAAGATGTTGTCATTAGTCATTTGCTTTATGCTGAAGTTTATAGTAGGGCTAACCCATCGGTGACCCCCTAAAGTTGGCATCAACTTTCACTTAGACATCTGAACTAGATTTTTTTCATTTTAGACACCTCATGTGAGGCCCTAATGTGTCATTTTAACACTTTTTTTGCTGATATGACATAGTGAGTGTGACCCACTCATTAATCGCGCGTCAGATTGTTTTTTGGCCAATTTTTATTTTATATTTCCTTCTTCTTCCCCATTTTTTCAACCACCATTTTCTCAAGCTTGAACTTCTTCCATGATGAAATATATTCAATGATGCCACAAACGAGGAATTTGATTTCATACGTCATAGCTTTCCCCGAGATTTCCCAAGGATGATGCCCTTCTTCCTCAATTTAATTTGAGGAAAAAAGACTGATATTGAAGTAAAAAAATGAAAATTTGGGTATGAATAAAAAGTTTCTAAAGAAATGAGATAATCTCCTTAAAAAAAACTTAAAAATGTGATATGAACACGTACACATTTGTATTTTTAGAAGTTCATTGGATCTTAGATTATTTTTTAAAGCAATAAAATCTATAGAATTTTTCTTTTATCATAGAAAGATTGAACAATATTTAAGTAAAAGAAATAAAAATATTTTTTGGTATATGGTAGAAGATTAAGCGATATGTGCAAGGAGAAGACCATGAGTGGGGTGGGGTTGGGTGGGATATGCTTCTCCTAAAGTTTTTAAGGTGATTTAATCCCTTTTTGTTATTTTTTGGGAAGAAATGCCATGTGTCATCGATATATTGACATCTTTTTTTAAAAAAAAAATAATTGATAGTTTATTATTTAAGAATTATTTTGAACAAAATGACAAGTGTCCTCATTTAATTTGGCACTTTACACATCATCTGCGAGGAAAACACATTCACTATCATATTTTTGTTGAATGTAAAAAATATGTCAAAATGACATATCATGACCTTATATGAGGTGTCTAAAATGAAAAATCATTGTTCAGATATCTAAGTGAAAATAGATGTCAACTTTAGGGGATCACCGATGGTTAAACCCTTTATAGTACGAGTTATTTGGCTTTTCCTCCCTTTATGTTAATTATAACTTTCTTCTTTTTATAGGAAAATTTAGATAGTTAATTTATTGATATATTGATTTATGATTGTACTTTTACAATTTTGGACAATAAAATCAACCTCTGTTTTACTTAGATAGTTAATTTATTGATATATTGTTTTATGATTGTACTTTTACAATTTTGGACAGTAAAATCACCCTCTGTTTTATCTTTTACCGTCTTTCCCCCTCTATTCCATGTTTAGTTTTATTACCTTTTTTAAAAAAATTTCATGATCCCAATTCCTACCTTTTACTTTGAAATAGCAATTTAATTTCTCTTTAGTTTGTATCTCACAATGGGTTGTTTTCATTTCGTATATAAATCACAAAAGAAGAATGATTTAAAATATTTTATTATGTATTTGAAAATTATGTAAAAGAAGCTATAAATAAAAATAATTTACAACTTGAAATATTCTTAAAGACATATATAAAAGATTTGAATAATTCTCAAAATTCTATTGATACAACAAAATTGAAATAAATAGAATGACAAATATTATTTGAAAATTCAAAAAAGATACTATTAATTATAATAATTAACAATTAAATATATTTAAACATCATATGAGGAATTTCATTGACTCTTGTGGTTATAGTTGTGCTACATAAATTATAACAAAGAGAATGGGAAAAATTATTTTAAAATAATGTAAAAAGTATTATAAATTACTCGAATTAATAACTTACAATATATTTAAAAATATTAAAAAGTTTGGCTTAAATTGGAACTAACACTACGAGAGACACGAGAAAAAATTAGTGGGTAACAGATACACAATATATATATATATATATATATATATATAATATATATATATATATATATATATATATATATATATATATAAATATATATATATATATATATATATATATATATATATATATAATATATATAAAGAGCTTCGATATACATTTTAAAATTTTATGTTGTATTCCGTAAATTAAATTTGTGCACATGCGTGGAGTTGTAAAATTTTGAATATTTTAATATAGGAATGTGATGATTTGAAAACTTTGATACTTTCTTCGTTTTAATTTTTTTTATCTTGTTTTTCTTTTAATTTATTATATATTTAAACATTATATAAAAAGTGTGTAAAATTTTGATGTAATAGCTTAAGAATTTTTAAAAGCATAATAAAAATCATATAAGATATTTGGTTGATTTTCTTTCATATTTATCACGTATATTGAAACAGAATGAGTAATATGTATTGTTTGATAATAACTAAAGCCGTCAATATGAGTTAGGCCGTGATTTGATAAAGTTGGATTACGATTTTCAAAATCCATTTAAGAAAAATATTTTTTTATCCCGGCCTGAATAAGCTTGCCGAACATGGGCACAAATAAAAATTAGTTAAAAAATAAAATAGAGTATTAAAAATAAAAAGAGTCTAAACTCAAAATTAGTTTAAAGTTTGAAATAGTAAAATTTAAATACAAATTATATTTACAAAATATGTGTTACATAAAATAAAAATTTCCTAAAATTTCTAAATAATCACTACATAGGCCGTAGCCTATAAAATATTGTCATAATTTTTGTGTTTTACTATGATCATTGGAAAACAATTAGGTTATTATTTAGATATTTATGCTTTTACTTGAAATTAAACTTAATATATATTAAAGATAATTTTATTTATATATTTAATAACAAGTAATAACATCAGCACTAACACTATGAAATATTATCTTGTTGATTTCTATGATATTATTTTTAAATTATAATTTAATTTAAAAAATTCTAAAAATATATACTTTTACAAAAAGAGTGTTGCCCTGCAAGCTTGTGGCCCACGTACTTGTGGGTTGGACCAACCATTTTCTGTCCACACAAAAAAAGGGGCTAACCCGGTCTGACCCCTCAAATTTCATTGTCTATATGGATTAGCCCGAATGGGGTAGACCAACTCATATTGTTAGCTTTAATAATAACGTTAAAGATATTTAAATTATAGTACAACAACAACTAAAAGTATTTAAATCATATGAGAAATTTCTTTGACTTTCTTAAAATCACTTGTTTTACAAAAATGAATAGAAAAAATAGCATATATTATTCGAAAATGACATAAACTTATAAACTCAAAATAAATTAAATTTTCAATATTTTTTAAAAAATACATGAAAAAATTATCGATTTTGCATTTAAGCTTTACTTATTTACCTTTTTAAGTGTTTTTGTTGTTTAAGCCTATGATTCTATTGATTTGACTGATAAATTTCTGCTATAATGAATTGTACATGTGACAATCATTTTGGTGTCCAACACATTTCAACACAAAAAGTTTCTCTAATAATATATATCTTTTTATGACTTAATGGTCAGTCAATAATTAGATGGACAAAGACAATAATAAATTATTTGAAGACGAAATTTAAAGTTAGATAATCAACTCATTTCGACAAAAACTCAAGATAAGGTACATAGTAGTACTATTTTTGTAATCAGATAAATAGTAGAAATACAATACAACTTAATATTGTTCAATCGAAATCTAAGTAACTTAGAATGTTTGGGGCATCCACTCGATACTTTTTATAAAGTGTCTAACTGTAAGGTTTGATGCAATATTCGGATCTATAGTGATGGATGCCCATGTCACACGCCCCTTTGTAACATCACCTAGTCCTCTATTTTTGTACTCCAAATAATATGACCAGCGGCTAATAACAGAGTTATTTGACTATTCAATCCACTCAATCCGTCCTCTAAGATCTACCAACGTATCAATGTAACTTTCTATTATCACAGTCCTAGAAAATATACCCCATGGACGACTTAAATATGTTGTTACGTTGTCCAATTTCTCCAAATCGGAGGTAGCCTTTATGGTGCAATTTTGAAGCACTATTCCAGATTCAAAGGGCTCAAAATCTCTCTTTTGTGTTTTGATTGTGTTATATTGCCTTGGCATTGGAGTATGTGCTTCAATCACACACTTTGGGACCAGGGTTGTCGCGTCACCGCAAATGAAATCTATCGTGCCATATACTTCACTATCTCGATAGAATTGACGTTTATTTTTTACATACAAAGTGTCTTGATACGAATCACATCGACATTTATAAAAGAACACCAAATTCGCTTCAACTCTTAACACCACTTCCGGATGTTTTATAGGTCCGACATTATTTCTAAAAGTTAAGTCTTTGGCTGTGAAGTCATTGCCGAGAACCCCTAATAAATTAAATAAGAAGAAACAATTATAATTTAATAAAATTAGTAAAATTCATGTATATAGAGAGGGACTTACCAATGATTGCGGTATCATAGATTTTTTTGTTACCATCAATAAAACTTCTGTTACCTCTTATTATCATAGTATCTATCCCCTTCTCCGATTAGAAATATATTAATATTCTATTTATCAACTCTAATTTATTCTTGATACTTGTCTTTCTTAATTTTTATGAGGAATGACTTGACACTGTGATCAGGGGCCGCCAGTATTGCTTCAGCAGTTGTGTTGAAATTTTCGATCTCATCTTTAGAAACAATCGTGCTTTAAGGAGTTTCTATTTTCAGTTGGCTTTGAACACATACGACTATAGTTGCAGCGACAAACAATATCATTTTATTCCTTGTATTAAAAAATTTAAAAATTTGATGAGCTTATAGACAAAAATTATAGCTACAATTTAGAAATATAGAAGAATGATATCGGAAAACAATATGTGATGGCCATTGCAAAGTTGATGAACAAGCAACAATTCTTTTTATTAGTGGAAGAACAAGCAACAATTCTTCTTGGTAGTGGAAGAGTTTTAATCTTTCTTAATATTGTAGTATTGTTCAAGCTTAACCATTCCTCTCCTGTATATTGTAGTAAATTCTTACTCCTTTTTGCACGTTTAAATTCTTGCATACATTTGTAAAATGTCATTTTTAAAGGCTCCTTTATTGGACAACTTAATGTCATTTTATTGAATTGAATTTTTCTACTATTTGTACAATTACTTACCTAGGGAATATGTAATTGTAGTAACATTTTAATTGTTAGCTTAGTTATGATATTGCTTTCTTCTTATTATCTTTTTTTATTTGGAGGAAATTAAACTTGTGACTTTTAGAAATTTTCATTTTGTGAAGATATCTCATACTTTCTTCATTTCTTTTTGAAATGATATTTTAGCTTTTGTAATATCCTTCGAAATAAGTAACTTTTTAAATATCAAGAAGACATTATTTTTCATATTTTTTTCAAAGCTAATCTTTATCTAAAACGCACAAGAAATTTTTAAAAGCTAGATGGAGTGGGGAAAACGAGGAAGGAATTACATGTTATGAATGACAACAAAAGAGTAAAGTAAAGCAGGGTTAAGATTAGTCTTTGCTTTTGTTTTTGCCTTCGAATTATCATCTTGTAATCGTTTCGTATTTAAATTTGTATATTTTGAATTCCTTAATAAATTTTTTTGTCTCTGTCACTAATGAGGACCACTCGATGTGTCAAAGTAACTATGAAACGAAATCAAGATTGGATATTTTATTGGTGGATCTTTGGTTATAAGTCATGTTAACCTTTAAGTAGCTGATCACGAATAAATAAGTCTAAAAAATAATTTATTACAATTTCGTTATCTTTCTCCTTTCTCAAATAGGTTTCTTAGATTTAAATCACCCTACAATCTTAGAGTTGTGGGTTCAAATCATAAAGGAAGTAAAAAAATGATAATGTTTTAATATTTGAGTCACCATTAAACATGTAATACGTGACTTTTATTTCACCCTGTATTGATAAATGAACTCGTTGTTTTTAACCCCTCATATCTATACGGGTTTGTTAATTTACTACGTAATTTTTATCTTTTTCACAGTATCACTCTTTATATTAATAATTAAAAAAAATACTTTTTACTTGCATGTTAATTTAAAATTTTGCACCCTCTTAGAATTGACTTGTTGAATAACGCAAAAAATAGATTTGTCGAAAAGCAAATGTCCAACCAAAGTGCCAGTTGGAGTGACTCACTATATGTTTCTAGAGCTGTCAATATGGGCTAGCTCACCCCATTTGGGCTAATTCATACAGGCTTTGACATTTTAGGGGTCAGATTGGGCTAGCCCATTTTTGGTGTGAGCTAAAAAATGATCGTCCCAGCCCACAAGTACGTGGGCTACAAGCTTTTTGGGTCAGCCCACTTTTTTAAAAATTATTAATTTTTATGATTATTAAATTAAATTATAAATTATAATTTTAAAATGTGATCATACATATCGACAAAACAATATTACTTATGTTAGGCCTCATTTGTTTGCACTTAATGGGGTTTGAATCTTAATAATTCAAGATTTGCCTCATTAAGTGTGTTTGTTTTTTTAAGAACTAGATCTTAACTATTTAGATTCAGTTCATTAATTTCGTTTGTTTTATTTTCTTATAAGTCTCTTAATGAGTCTGGATATATCTGAATGAATCAGATCTGTAACACACCCTTAACACAATTCAGACTAAAAAATAAGACTCATATCTTAATTCAATTAAATCACAGCAACTCATAAAAGTTATTTTCTTATTTAATTTATATTAATTACATGCTTACCATTATAATTTCCTTTATTCATATTTACTTAATATACATCTTTTACTTTCAGAAATTAATCAATATATTTGAATTGATAAGCATTTCCATGATATAATATTTAGCACGGTTTCAAAAAATAAGAAAGTATAAGTTATTTGATCGATAACAATAATATATTTCTAAAATAAAATAAAATAAAATATTTTCCTAAACTATATATTTACTACTCTATATAAACTATTTCAAATTGCATTATATTAGATTCTCAAATTATTTGAGTGCAAAAAATAGTCATATTAATGATGTAACTTGATGTTGAGTTCTTAAAAGATAAATCATTTTACCTTGTTACGGTAAAAATGTTCAAAATATTTTTTTTATGAAAAAAAACTATTTTACTAGCAAGGTTTTTATGATATTTTATTGATATAGCGTTTAATATCATATGTGCATTCAAATATTGAAAACATACTGTCCCAATAATTTAGTGTTCAGATTCAGAGATAATATTTTAATATTCAGATGTTTATTCAGATTTACACATCTAGATCTTAATGCACATCTTAATATTTAAAGTGTATTCGAATTCAGACCTCTTAATCTTAATGGAAACAAATGAGACCTTAAGGTCACTATTTATTAATCAAATTCACAAATAAAATTATCTTTATAATATTTAGGGAAAATGCACAAGTACCCCCTAGACTATGACCGAAATCCCAAAGACACACCTTACTAAGGTCATATTACCTCCCTGGACTTATTTTTTTTTGTAATTTTTGTACCTCTTTGGCTTACGTGACATCCAAATATCTCCGACGCGCCTCAATTGCGTGGAGTCACATAGAGTGCCACATAACACAAAAGATGTATAAAATTACAAAAAGAAAAAGTTCAGGGGGTAATAGGACCTTAGTTTCGTTAAGATGTTTCGTTGGGATTTTGGTCATAGTCTAGGGGGTACTTGTGCATTTTTCTTAATATTTATTAAGTTTTTTTTCAACTAAAAGTATAAATATCTAAATCGAAATATTAACCTAATTGTTTTGATTTTGGACTCTCTTTATTTTTAAACTAGTTAACATATCCGCGCTTCGCGCGGACATTATTAGATTTATGAATACATTTTTTTTGTTTAAATATATCAAGTCAAATATTATTATCATTAAACCCAATAAATTATATTTTTCAACTTGTTTTTCACTATCTATGCTTTTAGTATTTTAAATATAGTTGATTTCGTATAATCTATTTGGTATGTTATCTTTAGAAACATGTAAGGAAAGAAAAATAATTTCATGAAAATTTTCTTTTTGTTTATGCGGCTGTAGTAAATTCTAAGTTATATTTTAGGAGGGAGTTAAATTATACAGTGTTCATAAAAAAAGATATTAATGAAAAAAGTTACTCTAAATAAATTGATAACCAATAACTTAATAAATTAGAAAACATATCATATATATATATGTGTGTGTGTGTGTGGTGTGTGTGTGTGTGTGTGTGTGTGTGTGTGTGGTGTGTGTGTGTGTGGTGTGTGTGTGTGTGTGTGTGTTGTGTGTGTGTGTGTGTGTGTGTGTGTGTGTGTGTGTGTGTGTGTGTGTGTGTGTGTGTGTGTGTGTGTGTGTGTGTGTGTGTGTGTGTTGTGTGTGTGGTGTGTGAAATTCCTAGAGTGGAAATATACAACTAATTTCAAGTCATGCTTATCATATTATTTTATTTAAAATAATTACATCTTTTAGAATCTATTGCTTGTAAAATAATAAAAGGTTGACTTTTATTTTGGTGAAAATCATCTTCGGTGTATTGAGAATCATGTATAGGAGTATCATATTTTCATTATTCAACTAACAATATACTCTACTTAATTTTTTTAATTTAACATGAATCTAATATGAAAAGCAAACATTCAATATTTATAAAAAAAATAGCAACACAATAATTATTATTATAGAACGAAAAAAAGCAACTGTTGCAATATACCAAACTGTTAATAAACACTTATAAATTTATAATATATATAAAAAATACTAATAAAATACAAAAACTCTATAGAAAATCTCTTTAAAATTGTTACTCGTAGCAACTAAGTAAGATAGGAAAAACTACATAACTTGCACATTAATTACTTTAGGGGGTTATCCACATGAAAGGTTTTGAAGTCGTGAATATTATTAATTAACAATTAACAATTAAAAATAAAAGTTACATATATATAAAAAAAATGTTAATTATGCAAAATAGTACTATTAACTAATTATTTGAAGAGGAAATTTTGAAAATATATTTTACAATATAACACTGGTGAAGAAAAATAAAAAAAACATGCTAAATAATTTAGAGAAAAGATAAATGTAATCGGAGGTGATAGAAATGTACCACATCATCTTATTTATTTCTAACATTCTAACTTTGTATGTAAATAGATATATTGGTTGTAAGTAAATAATAAAGAGAAAATAACTTAAAATATTTTTTTAAAATTGTTATTCTAAAATTATAATCAGAAGAAGGTCAAAAAAAAAAAAAAGAAAGTGAAAATTAATCTATTAGGATTGGAAATTAGATGTGAGTTACGGATGATTATTATTTACTCCTAATAAAGTAGTATGTGAAAAGTTTTTATTGTAAATTTTCCTCTATTGATAAAAAATATTTTTAATTAATTAAGTAAATTACTTTTACAAAAATTAATCAATTTAAATAAGAAAAAAGGTCAATAAAGAGAAGATAAATGTCACATCATTTTTTTTTATGTTTCTCATTTTCAATAATTAAGAGAAGTTAAATAAATTACACTTTTTAGTTTTAATATAATTAATGTGACTAAGAGAAAAATTTTTCTTCATTCTTTTCATTAAATAATTTATTTATTCATTAAATTTTTTAAAAGTATTAAAAAATGATTAATTTTTTTTTGTTTAGTCTATGACTATTTTTTAATATGATAAACTACATCATATATTTTTTAGGGACATCAATATGCAATAGCTATAAGAAATGTATCATGTGCAATATTATATTTTTCAACTGTGACAAAAATTAAAATATTAATTAGAACTTGACAAAAAAATTACATAAAAATAAAACTATATAACTTTTCATCTTCATTCATTCATTCACATAATAATAATAATAATAATAATAATAATAATAATAATAATAATAATAATAATAATAATAATAATAATAATAATAATAAGAAAAATAGCAAAGTAAAATGAAGAAAATAATGTTAATTGAGCTTTCTAATGTGTTGATTAGTCGTGTTTCATAATTTAATTTTTGTTGAATAAGATGAAATTATATATCTAACTAAAAAATATAATCAAAACAATACATGAATGAATTAATCTTCAAAATATTTGGAAATCATTCAAACTTTTTTACTAATATGACCATCTTCTTGATGAAATCTTGAAATAATTATGATTCCTTCATCATTTTCATAAACTTGTACCAAACTAATGCAAACATCAATTTGATGAATCTTGAAGAATATATCTATGATCTTTATCAATATGAAGATCATATGGTGAACTTATTAAGTACATGATTGATGAAAAAGATGAAGAAAAAAATGTAAAAGAGGAAAAAACTATACTAATAAAAAGAAAGAATGAGAAAATGAGAATGATCATTGAACATAGATGTTATTATTTATTGTTTGTGTAAACCATAAAAATAATTAAAAATAAGTTGAAAAGACATATTATTAATTTAAGTAGGGAATGTAAATAGATGAAGGTTTTGTTGTAACTTATTAGGTATAATTAGAATAATAAATATGAATGAATTTTTTAATTAATAAACAAATTATTTTAAAAAAAGAAATAAAAAAAAAGAGGAAAAAAAGAAATTGATATGGAGGCCATAGAGAGGTGCCACATCAGCTCCTCTATGATCCTCATTTTTATTGGCCCACGGGCTGACCCTACCAATACTTCTCAAGCCCCCCAAATGAGCAGACTTATTCAGGTCGGGCTAAAAAGCTCTTTTTTAAACGAGTTTTAAAAATCTTAGTCCAACCCTATTAAATCTCGGATTAAGTTAGGCTGGCCCAACGGGCCTAGCCCATATTGACGGCTCAATATGTTCCTCAATAAATAGGGTTTTTTGCTAAAGAATAAGAATACATATATATTAGTTAAAGTCTAGCGTGAACCCTTCAAATTTATTTTCCTATATATAGATAAATTATTATCATCATACCTTAAAAGGGATATGTTATATTGTTGATAGTCATAATCATGTGACATAAACTTTGATACAGAAAATGGCAAAAAATTTCATGATGACAAAAAGAATATATATATATATATATATATATATATATATGTATAAGAAAAAATATTTAGACACGATTAAGACATGATTGAATGGTAATTTGATGAAGTCACTCAATACATGAAAAATAACTATTAATTTGGAGGGGGGGGGGGGAGGGGGAGGGAGAGATTCTTATAAATAGTGTTTTCGCTAAAAAAAATAAGTGTATAATTTAGATTTAGCTAGACATATAGATATACTACATTCATTTTGCATAAAATTATATTCAAACATAAGGTAATAATATATACTTTACATTTATCTACAATTTTATGTATGAAATATTGGTGCTATAGTTGGACAATTTTATTACTAGTTATTCCTACCAAGTTTGTTTCACATTAATTAACATTTTCTCTTATTTAATAATAATAGGTAAACTTAGAGAGTAGACGACATTTTATTATATTATACGGTATCAACTTTTAATTTTTAACTTTGATAATCATATTTCAAAGGGAAATTCTAATTAATAAGTATAACGTTGCTAATTAGGATTTGAAAGCTCAAATTGAACTTTGATCATTAATAGCAGCCAAGATTTAGTTAATTTGTTACTTATTGCTTTCAATTACCTCATTTGACCCTATTGCTAGTGAAGTTTCTAAATAACACTCATTCTCAAATACTAAATAAAACACTAATGACATTGATGTATATATATTACCTAATATGCATTTGTTTCTAGCCATGAAGAAAATTATTATTGGTCATATGGAAGTAGTATGTCAAAATTGGTTAAAGAATATTATTGGACACATGAAAATTAAAATACCAAAATTGCGGAGAAAACTGACAAAATGGTCTCTTTCTTCTATACTATTAGGCTTAATTAATGCTTAGGTACTATTTGAGCAATTTTGATCATTTAAGGAGTTGATTTGAATAATATAGAGATAAGAAGACTGTTTCGAATAGATCTTTTGACTTAAGTTGAAAATAACAAAATAACTTTTAAAAATGAAAAAAGAAATGTAGTGGAATGCCATATAGAATAAAATGGAGAAAATTGTAGTAGCAACAATAAATAATATGATGATCAAAGCAAATTAGACAACAACAATAATAAAATCAAAGATAACAGAGAAATAATACTAAATATATATCTCTCCATATCATATCCTCCTCTCCCTCCCCTTCCTTTTAATTGCCCTTTTTCTAGCTTAACTACTAATACAACTACTAATTTAGCTGAGTAGGACTGTTGACACAAATTTTGTCCCTCCACAATATAAATTAGTCATCGAATTTTTTGAATTTCCAATAATTTGAAATAATTGATTTTATAAAACTCAAAAATAGTTTCCAAGTCATTTTTAGTAATTTTGTCATTTTATAAATTTTTTTTGTATATTTACTACATTTTTATAAATAATCAAAAATCATTGCAAAAGAATTTTGCTTAATTAAATATTAGATTAATTAGTTTAATTATTTAATATTAATATTTTTATTTAAAGTAGTTTATAATTAAGTTAATTATTTTTATTTCGTTAAAATAAAAAAACACATAAATTGATTATATTGATTCATCCTATTTCAATCTTAGCCGAATTTACTAAACAAACTCAATTAGGCTACTATTCAAATTTCAATGGGCCGTTCCCACGACCCAATTCTTCCTATTAGCAGACCCAATTCAGCTGACCCAGTACAATGCAATTCTTCTTATTGAAAAAATTTGCAATTAAGACAACTTTAAGAACATAATTAATCAAAATAACACTAATTTAAATTTTTTTTAGATAAAATGACAGAACAACAATATGTTTATTAATGTTACGTATTTTATTAATGTGTTATTTTAGATTTTAGTGTATATTAGTATTATTAATTTAATATATTTATTGAAACTCATTTATTGGACCAAAACATGGTCCAATAACCATTTAATGGAAAAAAAAATAATTAACAATTTCGTGTAAAGTTTCAAGAAAGGTAAAATTTAAACCCATTCAAAATTTTCAGCAAAGCCATTGATTATCAAGGATTCAAGCAGATTTTCGAGCTCATAAAGGATCATTATTAAAGCAGACTTCGTGGTGGCAATGTTAGTTCAATTTTCGGTTTTGATTTTTTTATGTTTTTGTTAAAGTTCTGATTTTACATATCACGATTTTATGGATAATTTATGTGATTTAATTTTAATATCCATCATACATTTATGATTTTGTATTTTTTGTCCATTTTTTTGTGATTTTCTTTCAATGTTTAAGATTAGGTAATTATGAAATTCATATATATAGAATCATTTTTGTTTGATGTTTAATACGGTTTAACAGTTGTTAAAAGAATTTTTTTTCTTCAGATTCTTGGGTTGTTGAAAAAAGAGAGTGTATTGTATGCAATGGCTGATTCAGTCAGAATTATTAGAGGTATAAACAACAACATTCAAAAATTTCTGGAATTTCCCTCATTTGATTTGTGCATTACTCAAGGATTGATCGAAAATGTAGGATCTGCGGCGAGAATGGCACAAGAGTATAAAATGGCAATAGATAGCTCTTCAAAAAAAAGGAAAGTGTCGTGCTATAAAACCCCTGTTGATCAACAAAAATATCGAAGTGATGAAGTATTACGTCATGACGATGAAGAGGTATTAAATTATTAACGAAACTATTTTTTATGCTATGTCTATAGCTGTTTTTTGTGTTTCAAATTGCATGTCTTTCAGATTGGAAGCTTATAGTTTTAAATACATAAAAAAAAATTGTATCCCTAAATGTGATGTGATAAGTATCCAAAGCAAGTACAAAAAATGTAAAAAAGAAAATCTACTATAGGCAACGACTTGTTATTTACTCGACCAGAGATCTTATCTTGAAAAAAACTCAACTACAGTAAAGAAAAGAGGTTAGAATGCCGCCGTTATGCATATCTCTAGGAAGGCCTATAAGGCCCACACTTCACTCTAGAAATTTATCCATATACAACTGTGCATGATAATAGATGAATGCACATTCACAAAAGACTCAAGGTGCTAAAAGCCTCAAAATCAAGGCTGGAGATTAAAGTTGGTGGGCCATTTATTATAAAGAAAAATAAGTGGACTTTGTAAATGTTAAAATATCAAGTATTTTTATGTCATGAAGCTGGCTATGCCTCATCTCAAACATATGCATATGATTCATATGTTACCATGAACCTGCCCCTATAGTTGTTTTTGTGTTTGAAATTGCAAATATCTTTCAGATTGGAAGCTTATAGTTTTAATTACATAAAAAAAATTTGTATCTTTAAATGTGATGTGATAAATTGTGGATACAATTAAAACAAGGTCTAATTTTTATCAGTTGTGCAAATATGCAAATTACATTTTCTGTGTGCGTCTAAGTAAAAAGATAAAAAGTTTACACGAGTACCATAATCTTGCTTCTTTCCACCCCTTTGTTAGTTCTGTAAAGTTCTCAATATAGAACTTGTTAGTCCGACAAAAAGTATTCATGTAAAAAAAGCTTTCAACAAAAAATGTGCATGTATCAATATAACTAAAAATACCAAAACACTAATATTGGATGCTACAAATTACCTTATACCCCTTAAAGAAATTACAGCCTTTTCCTTAGCCTTCCACGCCACTGAGTATGATACATTTACTCCAAGAGCTAGGCTGACATCTTGTTGTATATCCTTTGGCGTCAACTTCCTTTTATGATCAACTAACTTGGGTTGTATCATACGTCCAATAAGATTGCTTGTTGCTTGACGTTGTTCATAAACCTTATCTTTCAATGGACACGTGTGATCATCTACGAATTTTCTAATTCTGAACACTCCAGATATATTGATACTTGATGACTTCAACACCCGCCCACAATTACCAGACAGACAAACAAGTGTATAACTGTTTGAATAACACCATATTAGAATTAGTTAAAATACAAATAAAATATTTGATCTAATGTAAAAAAAACATAATGAAAAAACAATTATAAGAGAATCCAACCCAAATACACATACCATGTTTGACTCGATCTGTCCGTTTTCCATTGGAATCTATGATCAATAGCGTATTGCGTCATCACAACCTTTAAAGTTCCCTTTTCCTTATAAACTTGATCTTCCAACACTACCTTATGTTTGGCGTTTGTAATAATGTCGCAATTCATGTAATCGCTATTGTTCGGCACACTAAGCACTAATGCTTCTGTATCAACTATATCTATTCCATCAGGCCCACACATTTCGAATCCATCTTCTAAAATATTTCTATCAGCTAATTGACAGTCATTCACAAATATGGATACACATAGAGGATACTTTGATAATTCTTTGTTATCTTTTTTCAACGACACATACACTCTCACACCCATGTCATTATGTATTTCCAGAGGTGCAGTACTACCTCTATCTTATATTTATTTTCACAATGTTTAAGCTCAAGTCAACACAAATTTGCTTTGAAACAAGATCCATTAGTTCTCTAAATGTCGCATGCTCTTTTAGCACAATTGCTTCTGTACTGTAATCAACATAGCAATTTTCCTTGTTCCACCTCCCAGAATGCATGACCAAAAAACTAATGCTTCCCATGGCTACAATAACAAATATATAATTGATGATCACATTTTTGTAGTATTCCAAAATCAAAAAAAGTGTTCAATCTACATTCAAAAAAGTGTATGTTTCAAAGGGTACCAAAATCGTCAAAGATTGAACTCAAATTCACAACTTTTTGCACACAGTAACAACCGTTTCAAAATTAATACATATAGAATTTCATATTGTTAAAAACAAGAAATAATTAAAAAATGCATAACTAATATGGGTCTAAACATAATCCAACACATATCCAGCCGTACACATCATATAATCAGATATAATCATATTATTGTTACTTATCTTTTTTCAGAGATTTTCTATTGATATCAATGGAACTTACGTCGAGCTTCCAAAAAAAATTCAAATCATACAAACATTTAACGTATTCATATTAAATATTTAAAAAAATACCTGATCTCAAAATTATGAATTACACTGAAAGGAATAAATTGTTGTTGTGGGATTCGAAAATTTCCGCTTTCAAAAAATTTCCGTATTCGATTATATTTGCAGAATTCTAATTGTATAATCAAGCTTCTTTATCAATTGAATAATTAAGGAGACAACTTTGTTTGTATTTTTTTTTATAAATATCAAGAACAAAGAAGAAAAAGAAAACGCTCAACTTAAAAGATGGCAAAAGTACAACTTTTTAAAAAGTAACTGAAGGATTATTAATCCTATTTACCTTTTTTATGTTTTAATTTCCGTTTTTTCTATAATTTTTTTTTATAAAATAACATATCATATTAAAAGAAAAAAAACATTATTCATAATCTAAACTAATTAAAACATGCTAGTTTTACTAAATATTGAAATATTGTTACTGTGTCACCAAAAAAACTAACATATTGTTGTGTTGATAAAATTCCTATTCTTATTTCCTTTCCTCTAGCCCATTCTCACAATTCAATATTCCCAACCCAACTTCCATTCAACTTCAGCCGATTCAAATCTATCAATACCCGGCTCAAACTAGGGGTGACAAATGGTTGGATTAAATTAGATTTGAATGGATTGAATATAGATTGAGAAAAAATATTTTAAATTACAATTCATCCAAATATAATATGAGCAAATAGGGATTTAGTTAAATATGATTTGGCAAAACGGTTCTAACCCATTTAAATAAATTTGTTTTTAGAAAAAAAATTACCCCTCCCGACAGGAAACCCACCCCCCAACCCCGCCCCCAATACTTCAACCAACCTACTCCTAATTTTTTTTTGTTTTCGAGAAACAATTTTTTTGAGCATTTCTTCTTTGGATTATTGTTTTAAAATATCATATTGCTTTATTTTTCTTATAAACTGTTGTGGGCACTACTAATGTTCCTTTTCATTTGTTTATGCACGTGAAAATTCAACCCGAGTCCTCACAAACTATATATCCTCTCCTTGTCGTTCGGTGATTGGATCATGGAGAAAAAAATTACTATTATCGAGTCAACTTACCTTGAGATGTTGAAGAAAAAGTCTTTGGAGTCGACAAAAAGGTCTTGGAAAGCAGAAAAGTAGACTGTATACATCTGATATACACTGATATACAACAAGTATATACAAAAATTGAAATCAGGCCCAACAAGGGCCCAAATTCAATTTCTCCTTTACCCTTAAATTATTTAATGTGTAAATTACATAAATCCCATAGTTTTAATATGAAATTACAATCTATCCTTAATAAGTTTCTAAATATATTAATCCCTTAAAAAATAAAAAAATCGAATATAATAATTGAAGCTCGGATACATTAATATGTAGCTCGGATACATTAAATATTGTCTCGGATACATTGATATGTAGCTCGAAAATATCAAAAACTAACCTGGATGCATAATATGTAGCTCAAATATATTAAATACTGGCTCAGATACATTAATAATATGTAACTTGGATACATTAATATGCAGCTCGAATACATTAAAAAAAAAAGAATTTTTGGAGAATTTTTAAAAAAGTAATAGGAAATAATGAAAATAAATGAAACAAAATGTGTCTATTTCTGTAATTTATCCTTATTTAATTGTGATAATTTGTTCATGTATTAACTCTAACCTTTATTTGCTTGATTAATTTAATTAAATCTCCTATAGATGAGTCATTTCTTATTATGATAATTTATTTCACTTATTTTCGTTAATATGTAATTCGGATACATTAATATCTCATTTAATTGGTTTTTTTATTTGGTCACTTTTGACAAGCCTACTTTCTTTCTAAATTATTTCAAAAGGTTTAAGTTCAATTGTTTTCAAATGATTTGTATTCCTTTAAATATTTTTCAAAGTTAGTAAAAAAGTTTTAGTCAAGTCATAGGATAATCGTGTGTTAATGAACAGTTCAAATGCCTTAAAAATCTTCTTGAAGAGTAAACAAAAACCTTTTACCCATTTTCTTCTAAATTTATATAGATTTAATCTCTTAGAGTCTTTTTAAATTAAGTTTTCTTAATTTTTTAAAAAATTAAGTGGCGACTCATTTCTAAGTATTTTTCTCAAATTGATTAAAACATTTCAAAAAGTGATTGTTTTAAAAATAGTAAAATTACGGCATAATAAGGACCACCACCAAAGCCACCAACTGTATCAACTCCGCCATACAAATATAGAGATTGTGTTTAAATATTTTCTTTAATCCTAATAAAATACAAATCATACAACTATCTAAGATGTTATTTACTAAAATAATATAAAATATTATAGTTGAGATGATGATCTTTAGGTGTACTATTCATATTATAATAAACTATAAAATTGACAATTGTATATCTTAATTTCTGATATTGTACATCATATTTATGAGAAATAATTAGTGTAGTGATTTAACTACAATTATTTCAACTTTAAATAGATGGATGATCACTTAATTATGACATTATATATCATCTATCGATTGATTGATGGATTTTTCAGTAGTAGTGATTTTTGTGTTTTACTGAGGTGAAAGTTTTGCAACTTTTCTGTTAGAAAACTTAATTATGCTTCTTTAGTTAAAAAAAAAACATAGATTGTACAGGTTGAAATAATTTAATCTATGATTACGTTGAAATTTAAGATAAAATATATCTAATTAATAAGATTGTCATTTTTACTATTCCTTTCCTAGAAAGCCAAATGTCATTTTCATCTTCTTGATTTTGTAGCATTTGGACCATTTCTTAGAGAGCTCGTGAGATTTATGAATTTACACATTGGATTTATATCAAGTCTCAAATCATTTTAAAATGAATTTTGAGAGAATTTAAAAATCATTTACAGTTTTGCTATCCTAGCTTTAAAATCAATAATGGAGGAGTTGAATGAAATGAGCTGAAGATATTGAATGAAATAACTTTCAAAAATATATAGTAATTTCACTCGAACTTAGATACGTAAAGAAGGAGTTGAACGCAATGAAAAAAGTCATTTTTAATGAAAGATGCCACAAAGCTACTATAGTTATTACATATACGTTCTTCTTTATGTGTCAATAAGATTCAATATTTAATGTATACATAAAATAAAATTTATAACCATACATACACAATTGTAATTTTTTTATTCTCTTTTTGAATCTCCACCCATAAAACAAGAAATATAACACGATATGTGACTTTCATGTTGATTTATCACCTACAAGCTTTTTATGCACGATCCTAAATCAATCTAAAAGTGTCAATTAGGCAGAGTTGTTACAAGATTGAATCAGATCCGATAGTAGCTCAGATTGAACTAACCCAAGACTTGTGGGTCGTGACTTGTCAGTTCACCTTGAAGATATGAAAGGTTAATCGAAATCGGTTGAACTAATATTATTTGTGATTTGATAGCACTAGATTAACCTATTCAACCTGATTATTTAGTCTAAAAAAAAATTATATTTAAAATTCATGAAGTGATTTAAAAAATACTTATAAGAAAATATTTTTTAGTTGAAATTTACCAATATATCCGGAACTGCACAAGTTACATCAAACCCAATAAAATTCAATTGATATATAAAAGGGGACAGATGAAGTAATGTTTAGTGCAATTGAAGAATAGTTTTAATAAATATTGTATCCATTATCATTTCAATAAATATTATATCCACAATCCGAAAAGGAAACATTTTGATAAAGTGTTTGGCTGTTTCTTTTTTTATATCTATAGTCGAAAAGGCTATGATAATTATGGTGTATATTATAAGTGGTTGTTTGAAATACAAAGTTATGACAATTGTAGAGTATTTTGTAAGTGGTTGTTTGGAATGCAACAAACATATCTGATAATGATACAGATACATATTTATTTATATAAATATAATTTTGATCACTAGGATACAAATATGAAAGTAAATACATACAATTATCAAAATTGAATACAAGTATTGTTAAACGAATGTGAGTTTATATTTTGTAATATAATTTTGACTACTATGATATAATTTTTTACACATGGATATAAGTATGAAAATAATAAAACATTTATCAATATTGAATACATATATTGTTAAACTTGTTCATCAACTTCTTTCGCATCCACAACTCTTTTTTTTAACTACTCTCTCCGGACATTTGGCCGCAGAGCCAACATTTTCGAACAATTCTTGTTAATGCATAAATCAATAGCTAAAATGTTTCAAAAAGGTTGATGATTATTTGGTATACCTCTTGTAATCCTCTTTGAACAGGACATTATAGTGAAAATCTGATTCTTCTCCCTTACCTAAAACCTTAAATAAAAGTTTCGAAATTATTAAACACACAACAATGTATATAAAATTAAATAATATATATGTAATATGAATGTTGATGAACTACTATATCTCCAATACGGAAAAACAAATCACACAAAAACTGAAACTATTGAGTCGAAATCGCAAAAAATCATAAATACCCAAAAATAAAATTTTTGAAAAGATACTTTACGGTAATGTATTTGCGCGTATTTAACTTTGAAAATATTTCGAATAATTTCTGAGATTTCTAATAAAAAAGGAGGAATTTTGATTTTGAAAATGCAAAGTTTAAATTACTTGAGAAAATGGAATAATGGAAGAAATTGTGAGAGAGAGTGAAAGAGAAATGATAAATTTAGCTAAAAATTTAGAGAGAGAAAGTGGATAATTGAGTTTTTTTTCTTTACTTTCGTCATAAGGGAGTCAAAAAGGGCTCAGTTTGAAAAATCAAAAGAAGGTAAATGAATTATATTAGGCTATACTTTATTTGTTAAAATATTGACATATTGACATTTATAATAATTAATTTAAAGTATAAATGTTTTCAATTATGCTAGAAATTTTGACTAATTAGTTAATCTTTTCAAGATATTATGATGAAGGGAAAAAGTTGCTTCCTCTGTTTGAATATGAATTCAAATATGTATTCAAAATTTCTAATATTTGGATGTACCACTAAGAAAAAGAAAGAAAGAATGTATTAGGAGGAAATTTTTTAATCTTAACACTCAATTGTAACGTTTACTTTCTTGTCACATGGATGCCACCACACAATATATTAATTTTATAAAAATATATACATAAAATATCTAATTTTACAGAGAAATCATGAATTCACGTACCCCATTTTAGCATGTAAATTTTCTCCTATGTTTGATGATTAATTAAGCGAAAGAGGAATGATCCAAGTAAAACTTATGTGGTTTGATTAAAATACTAGATTTTACAGTTCACTCTTTGTATTACTATATTAAGGTGTGTAAGCATATATTATGATTAAGTTTGTGATTAAATTTATGTTTATAACTAATAGCAGAATAAATTATGTATCTCAAAATTTGGTGTTATAGTAAGCATAAGTCTATTCTACTTTAACTTTAGGTTGATTCCAATAATGGTAGCTGTTTTAGTATCTTAAGAAAACATATGTATCCACGATTAAAAATTAATTCATAATATTATATACCTGTCTCGTTACAGGCGTTATTACTATTTCTGCTCTGTATATTCTTCAGTTGCTTGATCTTGAAACTTATCAGATTCACAAAATAAACAGTATGGTACACGACCAAATATTATTACTTTAGATGTGTAAAAGTAAGACACTATCTCAAATTTGGCAAACCATGACAATCTCAAGAAGTGTTGAGTCCATCTCATTTTATGGTCAACTTTTGCTATTCATTTGATACAAGTAATTGTTAAAATGGAATAGTGATAAGAGTTGAAAATTAAGATTTGATAGTTGGCAAATTGGTAAGATTTGCAAGCCTTTTTTGTCTTTGCTATATTTACCTGTCACAAATGACATAGGCATGATTTTAACTTTTATAAATAGAGCATCCTTGCTCATTTGTAGAACACACCAAATTAGAGAGAAAATCCATTTTGAGAGCAAAGGGAGGTATTCCATAGACTATACAAACACAATAGTCTGTGAAGGAAAATAGAGTGTGAGCGATATTTTAGTAAAGAGAATTCCTTTTGAGTGTGTAGTAGTCGTTTTAAGTATTGTATTAGTGACTACACAGCGTAAAATTTCTTACTGTAGTGATATCAGTTGCTCCTTTGACCCGTGTTTTTTCCTTATTTAGAAGGATTTCCACGTAAAATTTTTGGTGTCATTATTTTCCCATTTCATTTTGTTACTTTTAAATCAGAAAAGATTTACTTTGATTTGCGATAACAATATTTTTTGGGGGAAAGCGATGGAAGCCAACACAAGTAGAAGGATTACTTTGAATTGTGTTAATTATGCCATTTGGAAGGGAAAATGGAAGATTTGCTTTATCTTAAGAATTTTTATAAACCAGTATTTACCACTGTAAAGCCTGAAACAAATGAAGAGTGGAATCTATTGCACAGACAGGTTTGTGGATTCTTTAGGTAATGGGTTGACGATAATGTGTTGGAACAATATTTCTGGAGAAAACACATGCTCGAAGAATGCCAACAACAAAATATTCTTAATAAAGCAGATGTTGAGTTTAAAGTATCATGACTGTTCTTCGATGACAGACCATCTGACTAATTTTCAGGGGATCATGAACCAATTATCTGCTATGGGCATCAAATTTGATGAAGAAATTCAAGGATTACTTCTACTTGGTTCCCTACCAGACTCTTGGGAAACATTTGGAACCTCATTATCAAATTCTGCTCCAGATTATGTGATCTATATGGATTCCACCAAGAATAGTGTCTTGAATGAAGAGATGAGAAGAAAAATTCAAGGTTCTTCTTCGTCAGATGTCCTGATAACTGGCCCCAGGGGGAGAAATAAAACTTGTGATTCTCATTATAGAGAACAAAATAGGAGCAAAGCCAGAGACAGACTTAAGGATATTGAGTGTTATCACTGTGGCATAAAAGGGCACACAAAGAAATTCTGCAAGAAGTTAAAAACAAAGAGGCAACTAAATAAGATGGCAATGAAAATTGTCTAGCCACCATTACCACCAAAGATCTTGTTACTATCCTTGATGCCGATATGATAAATATTGATTGTGATGAGTCAAATGCTTTGTGGACACTGGTGCCGCATCTCATGTGACCTCAAGGAAGGATTTTTTCTTTTCTTATACTCCTGGTGATTTTGGAACCTTGAGTATAGGTATTGAGACTATTTCTAGGGTGGTTGCTATTGGTACAATTTGTTTGGAAACTAGTGTTGGAACTAAACTAGTTTTGAACAATGTGAAACATGCTCTTGATGTTCATTTGTACCCAATTTCTGTTGGTGTTTTAGATGATGAAATATATGTTAGTACCAAGGGTGATGGAAAATGAAAGCTCATTAAGCGTTTCTTGGTTGTGGCTCATGGTAACAAACGTTGTGATCTATACTGGACTAGAACATTAGCTCGTGTTGATATGGTGAATGCGGTTGAGAGCAATATCTCTTCAACATTATGACACAAGAGACTCAGCCACATTAGCAAGAAAATACTAAATGTTCTAGCCAAGAAATTCTTTTTGTCAAATTTCAAAAGTGTTAAATTAGAAAAGTGTGAGCACTGCTTGGCTGGTAAACAAAATAGAGTTTCCTTTAATTCCTACCCTCCTTCAAGAAAGACAGAGTTGCTTGAGTTGGTGCACTCTGATTTATGTGGTCCAATGAAGACAAAGACATTGGGTGGTGCACTTTACTTTGTCACTTTTATTAATGATTGCTCGAGAAAATTTTGGGTCTATGTCTTGAAGACTAAAGACCAAGTGTTAGGTGTCTTCAAGGAGTTTCAGGCTTCAGTTGAAAGAGAAACTGGAAAAAAGTTCAAATGTATTCGTACTAATAATGGTGATGAATATTGTGGACCATTTGACGAATACTGCAAGCATCATGGTATTACACACCAGAAAACTCCTCCCAAGACTCCTCATCTTAATGGTTTGGCTGAGAGGATGAACATGACCTTGATGTAATGAGTTAGATGTTTGATTGCTGAAGCAAAATTGCCGAACTCATTTTGGGGTGAGGCTTTATTGACCGCTGCACATGTTATTAATCTATATCCTGTTGTTGCTTTATAAAGTGATGTACCAAATAGTGTTTGGTATGGAAAGGATGTTTCCTATGACCATTTGAAAGTATTTGGTTGCAAAGCTTTTGTACATGTGCCGAAAGATGAAAGGTCAAAGTTAGATGCCAAGACAAGGCAGTGCATCTTCAATGGATATGACCTTGATGAATTCGATTACAGGCTATATGATTCAATTGAAAAGAAACTTGTGATAAGCCGTGATATTATTTTCATGAAGAATCAAACAATTGAAGATATTGACAAAACGGAAAAGCTGGAGTCTTTAAGTTTTGATGGTATAGTTCATCATGATGAAGTTCCTCACACAAGTGTGCATGATGTTGTTGGACTTGAACATCATGGTGACGCCCAGAATCATGTATCGAATCAACATGTTGATGTTGATAATAACAATGATATTGTTATTGATGATCCTGTTGCTCATGAAGTTGTGGACAAATCAAATATTTCGCTTCAGTGGTCCACAATGTGTTAATCACTGACGGGGGAGAGCCTGAATGTTATGAGGAGGCCATGGAAGATAAGCACAATGATCTATGGATTTAATCCATGCAATATGAAATGAAGTCTCTGCATGAGAACCATACTTATGAGTTGGTAAAATTGCCTAAGGGCATGAGAGCCTAAGAACAAGTGGGTGTTCAAAGTTAAAGTTGAAGAACACAACTTGAAGCCCAGGTACAAAGCTAGATTGGTTGTTAAAGGATTTAATCAAAGGAAGAGATTGACTTTGACGAAATATTTTCTCCTGTTGTGAAAATGTCCTCGATTTGCACATTTCTAGGTTTGGATACTAGTCTTAATTTCGAGATTGAGCAGATGAATGTGAAGACGATTTTCCTTCACGGTGACCTAGAAGAAGAGATTTATATGGAACAATCTAAGGGATTCAAAGTAGAAGGTAAAGAAAACTTTGTATGCAAATTGAAAAAGAGTTTTTATGGCCTTAAACAAGCTCCTAGACAGTGGTACAAGAAGTTTGAATCTGTTATGGGGGAGCATGTCTATAAGAAGACTTCATTAAATGATTGTGTATTTGTACAACAATTTTCTGACCATGATTTTATCATCCTCTTGCTGTATGTGGATGATATGTTGATTGTGGACAAAAATACTTCCAAGATTGACGAGCTGAAAAAAGAGTTGTGTAAGTCTTCTTCTATGAAAGACTTGGCCATGCCAAGCAAATTTTGGGCACGAGAATTACTTGTCTCAGAGATAAAAGGAAGATTTATTTGTCCAAGAAAAAGTACATTGAACGTGTACTTGAGCATTTCAATATGAAGAATATTAAGCGTGTTATCACACCTCTTGCTGGTCATATGAAATTAAGGAAGAAGATGTATCCTACAGCTAGGGAGGAAAAAGAGAACATGGACAAAGTTCTATATTCCTCCGTCGTCGAAATTCTAATGTATGCAATGGTATGCACTAGACCCGATATTGCTCACGCAGTTGGTGTTGTTAGCAGATTTCTCGACAATTCGGAAAAAGAGCATCGGAAGCTTGAAATCGATACTCAGGTATCTTAAAGGAAGCTCAGATGAATGATTGTGTTTTGGAGCATCAAATCAAATCTTGAAAAGCTATACAGATTCTGATATGGAAGGTGACCTTGATAACAGAAAATCAATTACTGGATGTTTGTTTAATTTTCAGACGGAGCTATATCATGACAGTCAAAGTTGCAAAAGCATGTTGCACTATCTACAACTGAAGCTGAGTATATTGCGGCTACTGAAGCCGACAAGGATATGATATGGCTCAAGCGATTTCTTCAAAAACTTGGTTTGAATCAGATGGAGTATATTGTCTATTGTGACAGCCAGAGTGCAAAAGACTTGATTAAGAACTCAATGTACCATGCAAGAACAAAACACATCAACGTCAGATATGATTGGATTCGTGAGAAAGTGGAGAGTAAAACATTTCACATCAAAAAGATCCACACAAGTGAAAATCATGCAGATATGCTGACCAAGACGATACCGAAGACATGTTCGAGTTATGCAAAGAGCTTGTGGTTATGAGCTCTCTCTAGAATGGGACTGCAGGGGGAGATTTGTTGAGTACATCCCATTTTTGGGTCAACTTTTGCTATTCAATTGTTACAAGTAATTGTTAAAAAGGAATATGATGAGAGTTGAAAATTAAGATTCGGTAGTTGGCACATTGATAAGATTTGCAACAATTTTTTGACTTTGCTATATTTACCTATGTCATTAGTGACATAGGCATGATATTATCCTTCTATAAATAGAATATTCTTGCTCATTTGTAGGACATACCAAGCTAGAGAGAAAATTCATTTTGAGAGCAAAGTGAGGTATTCCATAGACCATACAAGAAAAGTAATTTGTGAATAAAAATAAAGACTAATTAGAAATAAGACCACTGTAAAAGAATTTGCTACAGAAGGACTAATTTTTGTTCGACTTACCAAAGATGGAAAAAGTTAGCACTTGTAAGTTGTACCTACTTCATACATGAAGTTTTATCGTATATGTTTTTGAGCATTTGGAACAAGTAATGTCACCGAGTAACTGAAATAAGTAATGTCACGTAACTGCTACCGTGCTGGAACAGAACATGAATGAACAAGGGTGGAAAAGGACAAAACTATTGTTTCATGAGTAGTGGATACAGGGAAAATGACTAACAAGAATTCAGTGGCGGAGCTAGAATTTGGTCTAAGAAGTGTCAAAATATAAAGAAATAAAATCGTGTAAAGTCAAGAAGTGTCAGTATCTAATATAGATATACATAAAAAAATATTTTAGTTCTAGCTATATAATATAATTTTCCGACGAAGGGGTGTCAGTCGACACCCCTTCACAACATGTGGTTCCGCCACTGCAAGAACCCAAGCAATCTGGTTTGATACATATGTATTGTCTAGTTCTATATCTGAAATAACAAAAATAATTTAAACCTTATATAGAATATAGTTGTGATAAACCCTTCCTTAACGGTTGAGTTGAGTTGAATGCTTATTGATTGATTTTTATACACAACTGAACTTGATAATGTTTTTCGAGGAAAAATATTTTCTTGAAAAACAAGTAGAAATCTAATTTATTTTCTTATGTTTGATTGTTTTTAACGTTTGGTTGGTGAATGAAAAATAATTTCAAAAATATTTTTTAATTTGGCTTGAGATTAAAAAATACTCTTTAGAAAAATAAAATCAGAAAATTAACCCTGATAATTGATCTAGGATCCCGACTCCTACATCCAAATTAGGACAAGACCTTGATGGCAATTTCAAAATCCAACCCTAAGATCTGGCCCAACTTTCGACCTAAAACCTGACTTAGAAAAGTTATTTTCGAAATAATTTTTTATTTAAAAATAAAATTGACTAGGTCGTAAGAGGGGCATAAAAATGAAAATTTTTAAAATTTAAATTATTTTTTAAAATAATTTTGAAATATTTTTTTATGGGGTTGACCTGGGTGGGGGTGATTCGGTCTCCGGACTACCTAATACCTCCCTTGGTTGGGTATCATGCTTGATCAACTTTGCCTTGTCTGCCATATGGCAACATACTCTCTTACAATGTCACATTGCTCAAAAACTTGGCTCGACATTAGTCAACTTTCTCGGCAACTTGATCTTAGAGACCTCCAATACCTTAACAACAATCGAGTTGATTGGGATATTATTTATCTGTCCGCCCTAAGAAACTTATGATTGAATCTAAATAACAATTATCACAATAAAAAATACTCCTGATTAAAAACGTACATTATCATAGATCATGCTACTGTATTCATTCTTTCCACCAACCATCCAGGTGATAGTTTGGATGGTAATTATAAGGCGGTTGCTATCATTTAATGGAAACCTCCTCATGTTAACTATTTCTTAAACTCAACATAGATGACACCTATACCATCTCAAAATGATAGGGATTACCTGTGTTACATTGGAGGGGTTGTTAGAAACTATATGGGTGATTCGGTAATCGACTTGTGCTCTCGAGTTATTGTGTGAAATCACATCTTTGCTGAAAGGCCCTTAACATGGTCTAATGCTAATTCAGGATCACAATAATTAACCCTTTGAAATTGCGATTGACTCCACATATCTATCAGAATTCTGGAACACGAGCCAATTTTATAATTAGATTACATTAATTCGATATTTGAAACAAAAAAATTAGATATTCAAAAACTATACAAAAATTACTATAAAATAATAACTTTTCGCATATTAATATGATGGAAAAAATACATTATGAAATATTAGTCAAAATACTTGTCGTTTCACTCTAAAAAGTTGTCACATAGTCTATTCTTTCACAAAATTTCAAATACAAATTCCCCAATAATATCACAAAGATATGTCATTAAAATTGAATGTATTTATAAAAAAGAAATCAATAAAAGAAATAAATTTAATCAAAAACGTAGAAAAATAGTCAATAGTCATAAATGTAATCCATATACATATTTCTTTTAAAGACCGTAGTTTTGTTGAATATCATGAATGATCATCATGAATTCATTACTAAATTTTCTAGTAATTGAAGGCCACACTTAGAACTTAGATGGCTAAGTCGAGGAGTGAGAGTGATGCAATATTTGACTTTTATGAAGTAATGATTCATTAATATATATAGATGGTTTTACTTTTCATGTCGCGATTTTTTAAATTTAATTTTATCAATTTTTAAAGTTAAATTAGATTATATTAATTCGATGATTTAAACAAAAAATAGATAATCAAAATTATATGGAAGTATAATAAGTTACAATTTTTTACATATCAATATGATCATCGTAAAATATTCGTTAAAATTTTTATAATTTAACATTAAAAAAATTATGACAATTAAAATGGACAGAGAAAATAATACCGTGGCATCAAAATATCACTCGAAAAAGCAGTATATTAATTCTAGTACCTGTCGAAAAATTAAGAATATAAGCTGCAAAGAGAAAAGATTTGAAATGTAAAAGACTAATGAATAAAGTACCATTTATGTACTAATTATTTGGACGTTCATATGGATATTGATGAAAGATGAAAATATCTTCAAAACAATAAATTATTGTTTAATTAACTAATAATTTAATTCAGCGTAGGAATAAAATAGTACTCAAACTTTTAATGTTATAATTTTCGATATATATATATATATATAGGCTTAAGTCATCAGCGGCCCCTTAAAGTTATCTGCATAATTCATTTAGACATTTTAACTAAGACTAGTACCAATTGAACACTTTTACGTATACAAAAATCATTCCTATTAGACATTTTTTGATAATCATCAAGAAATGTAAAGAGTGTGTGATACACTTGCGGTGACGTGACAAAATGACTAATTAAAAAATAACATTAGGCATTGTTGGGAAAGACAAGGCACTAACAAAGAATGCCTGACAGGATAACAGCGGAAGAATACCCAAGTCTATACTTTCCCTTCTCGATTTGAACCAAGAGAAGACAAACAACCACAAGCAATATGATAGTTAGGCAGCAAGTAATTCAACCAAACAAATATAACAAGACAATAATAAATCAATCACACAAGACACCAAGATTTACGTAGAAAACCCTTCGATGTGAAGAGTAAAAAATCACGGGACCAAAAGCTCCACTATAATCACCAAGAGTTACAATATTGTTCTCCAAAATTGGCCACAAAACAAGTGCCAAACAACGAGCAACAACAAAATAAGATTGCACCAAATCTAGAGAATTAAAGGAGCAAAATCACCAATTTCGCAGCTACTGTTCACGACAGCAAAACAGAAGCTGCAGGCCACCAAATCCAACTCTGTCAGTTCCTAATCAAAGATTGAGATGAAGATAATATGCTGTCCAAAAATCAGCTCAATCGGACAAGAAACGAAGCGGGAATCGCAATTTGAAGTTGGCTGTTAGGGCTGAATTTTTTGACTGCGAAAACTGCTCTCTTTCTCTCTTTTTGGCTGCTGATTAAACTCTCTGTGTATATGAAAATAAGACCTAAATAGGCTTATATTTGCCTCATAAGAATGAGCCTATGGGCAAAAATGGGTTGGTCCAAATTGGGCTTTTATTTATCCACATAGGAAGGGAAAAAGACCCATAACCCAACAATTCTCCCCCTCACAACTATGTGGAGGAGACCGCCATCCCGGCGACCATGCAACAATCTTTAAACATCCCTCTTGGCAAAGCTTTAGTCATCATATCGGAACCATTGTCATTTGTATGAATCTTTTCAAGCTCAAGCAACTTAGAATCCAACACATCTCGAATCCAATGGTATCTCACATCAATGTGTTTAGACCGACCATGGAACGTAGAATTCTTGCCAAGATGTATAGCACTTTGACTGTCACAATAAAGTACATACCTCTTTTGAGCACAACCAAGTTCCCCCAAGAATCTCTTCATCTAAAGCAATTCTTTACAAGCTTCAACGACAGCAATAAGCTCAGCTTCTGTAGTAGATAAAGCAACACATTTTTGCAACCTAGATTGCCAAGACACAGCTCCCCCTGCAAAAGTAACCAAGTACCCTGAAGTAGACTTGCGAGTATCAACATCACCAGCCATGTCTGAATCAGTATAACCACAAAGAATAGGCTTCCATGTACCAAAACACAAACTCAGACTAGAAGTGCCACAGAGATATCTCATAACCCACTTCACAGCATTCCAATGTTCTCTTCCTGGATTAGAAAGAAAACGGCTAACAACTCCAACAGCGTGAGCAATATCCGGTCTTGTACAAACCATCGCATACATCAAACTACCAACAGCTGAAGCATAAGGAACTTTCTTCATATCTTCCTTCTGATCATCACTAGAAGGACACTGTTTCATGCTCAATTTGAAGTGCATAGCTAAAGGTGTACTCACAACCTTAGCTTTGTCCATGCTGAATCTGCAAAGTACTTTCTGAATGTACTTCTCTTGTGATAATACCAATTTCTTGGCCTTTCTATCACGGACAATCTGCATGCCAAGAATGTGCCTTGCTGGTCGTAAGTCTTTCATAGCAAAAGGCTTACTCAACTCTTGCTTCAACTTCTGAATCCTGCAAGTATTATGACCAACAACAAGCATGTCATCAACATAAAGTAACACAATAATAAAGTTACCATCAGAGAACTTTTGCACAAAAACACAATGGTCTGAAGAAGTCTTCTTGAAGTCCTGCTGACTCATAAAAGAACCAAAATTCCTGTACCACTGCCTGGGAGCTTGTTTCAAACCATACAAGCTCTTCTTCAAGTTGCAAACATAATTCTCTTTACCCTTGACTTCAAAACCTTCCGGTTGCTCCATATAAATTTCTTCATCTAAGTCACCATGGAGGAAAGCAGTTTTAACATCCATTTGTTCAACCTCTAAATCTAGACTTGCAGCCAAGCCTAGAACCACACGAATGGATGACATCTTCACAACTGGAGAGAATATCTCATCAAAATCAACTCCCCTTTTCTGATTAAATCCGGTGACAACTAATCTAGCTTTGTACCGTGGAAATGGATTACTATCTTTATGTTTCACCCGAAAAATCCACCTGTTTTTCAAAGCTTTTCTGTCTTTAGGTAACTTAACCAAATCAAAGGTATGATTATCATGCAAGGATTTAATCTCATCTTCCATAGCATCAAACCACCTTTATTTTTCTTCACTTTCCATGGCCTCATCAAGACTCTCAGGTTCTCCCCCGTCAGTCAAGAGTACATACTCATTGGGAGAATAACGAGATGAAGAAATTCTCTCTCTACTAGATCGTCTGAGAGAACTCTCTGGAGCATCTATAATTGGTTGTTGGACAACCACATCATCTTGCACTGGAGCATCAACAACATCATGCCGGTCATTCTGAATATAATCAACATCTTCATTATCAACTTGGTTTTCATCATTATGAAGATTTTCTTCCGGTGCAATAGTCAAAGGAACTGGATCAACATCAACTAAGCTCTCACTACTCTGAAAATCAGCCTTGTCAGCTTTGTTAAAATCTTCAATTGTTTGGTCTTCAAAGAACACAACATCATGGCTTCTAACAAGTTTCTTCTCAACAGGATCATAGAAACGATAGCCAAATTCATCTTGACCATAACTAATGAAGATACACTGCCTAGTTTTAACATCCAACTTTGACCTTTCATCCTTAGGAACATGTACAAAGGCTTTACACCCAAAGACTCTAAGATGATCTCAAGAAACATTCTTACCAGTCCAAACTCTGTCAGGGACATCACCATCTAAAGCAACAACAGGAGATAAATTGATAACATAAGCAGCAGTATTAAGTGCTTCTGCCCAAAAGGAATCTGACAGCTTAGCATCTGAAAGCATACATCTAACCCTCTCAACTAGAGTTCTGTTCATCCTCTCTGCTAAACCATTTAACTGAGGAGTCTTTGGAGGAGTTTTCTGATGCCTAATACCCTGCTCTCTGTAATATCTATCAAAAGGACCAATATACTCACCACCATTATCTGAGCGGATGCATTTCAATGTCTTCCCTATTTGTCTTTCAACCAAGGCCTGAAAACTCTTGAACACATCAAGTACTTGATCCTTGGACTTCAAAGGAAATACCCAGAGTTTGCGAGAATGATCATCAATAAAAGTCACAAAGTAAAGTGCACCACCATGAGATCTTACCTTAAAAGGACCACACAAATCAGAATGTACCAACTCCAGCAAATCAAGCTTTCTTGAAGGCGGATGACTCTGAAAAGAAACTCTTTTCTGTTTACCAGCTAAGCAATGAACACATTTCTTCAACTTTGCTTGTTTCACTCCAGAAAGTAAATTTTTCTTAGCCAAACTATCAATCCCCTTCTCGCTCATATGACTTAGCCTTCTATGCCATAACTCTGATGAAGTATCATTCTCCACCAAATTTACTGAGTCTCTGGACATGGAGCCCTGAAATACATACAAGTTAGACAACTTGTCACCACGGGCCACAACCATCAAACCTCTAGTAAGCTTCCACTGGCCAACACCAAGTGTATTAACATAACCCTCATCATCAAGATATCCCACAGAAATCAAATTCAAGCGAACATCTGGAGCATGCTTGACATTAGTAAGAACTAGTTTGGAACCATTGTTACTTTCCAAACAAACTGTCCCAATGCCAATAACTTCAACTTCATGATTATTGCCCATTTTCAACGTTCCAAAATTACCTGGAGTATAAAAAGAAAATAATTCCTTCTTTGGCGTGACATGAGAAGTAGCACCAGAATCCACAAACCAGCTATACTCATCACGAACAAGATTAATGGCATTTGCATCATAAGAAACAAAAAGATCATCATTAGCAACAACAACAACACGATTTTCATTATCGCCTTCTCTCTTTTGTTGTCTCATATCTCTCTTGTGCTTGTAACAATATTTCATGATATGCCCATTCTTGTGGCAATAGTCACATGTAATATTCTTGTATTTAGACTTTGACTTGCTTCTACTTTTACCTCTATCATTCTGACCTCTGGATTTGTTTCTCCTCCTATCTTCAGTAACCCAAACATCGGAGTGTGAAGCTGAAGAAGATGAGGCTTGAGATCTTCTTCTCATTTCTTCATTCAAGACACCACTCTTAGTATATTCCATGGTTACAACACCTATGGGAGCAGAATTAGTCAAAGAAACTCGAAGAGTTTCCCAAGAGTCTGGTAGAGTATTAAGAAGCCAAAGTCCCTGTATCTCATCATCAAACTTTACACCCATTCCGGACAGCTGGTCAAGAACACCCTGAAAATCATTAATATGATCAGAAATAGGAGTGCCCTCTTTATACCTGATATTCATTAATTGTTTCAATAGGAACAACTTGTTGTTGCCAGTCTTCGAAGCATAAAGTGTCTCGAGCTTGTCCCACAAACTTTTGGCATGTGTCTCATTCACAATATGATTTCTAACATTATCTTCAACCCATTGTCTAATATAGCCACAAACCTGCAGATGCTCAAATTCCCATTCTTCATCATTCAAAGACTGAGGCTTATTAGAAGTAAACACACGTAAATGCATCTTCTATACAAATAGAAGATCTTTCATCTTGCCTTTCCAAATATGATAGTTACTACCATTTAAACACACCATTTTGCTCATATTTGCCTCCATCATTCAAACCGACAATCAACAATAACCAATGCTCTGATACCACTTTGTTGGGAAAGACAAGGCACTAACAAAGAATGTCTGACAGGATAACAGCGGAAGAATACCCAAGTCTATACTTTCCCTTCTCGATTTGAACCAAGAGAAGACAAACAACCACAAGCAATATGATAGTTAGGCAGCAAGTAATTCAACCAAACAAATATAACAAGGCAATAATAAACCAATCACACAAGATGCCAAGATTTACGTGGAAAACCCTTCGATATGAAGAGTAAAAAACCACGGGACCAAAAGCTCCACTATAATCACCAAGAGTTACAATATTGTTCTCCAAAATTGGCCACAAAACAAGTGCCAAACAACGAGCAACAACAAAATAAGATTGCACCAAATCTAGAGAATTAAAGGAGCAAAATCACCAATTTCGCAGCTACTGTTCACGATAGGAAAACTGAAGATGCAGGCCACCAAATCCAACTCTGTCAGTTCCTAATCAAAGATTGGGATGAATATAATATGCTGTCCGAAAATCAGCTCAATCGGACAAGAAACGAAGCGGGAATCGCAATTTGAAGTTGGCTGTTAGGGCTGAATTTTTGACTGCGAAAACTGCTCTTTTTCTCTCTTTTTGGCTGCTGATTAAACTCTCTGTGTATATGAAAATAAGACCTAAATTGGCTTATATTTGCCTCATAAGAATAGGCCTATGGGCAAAAATGGGTTGGTCCAAATTGGGCTTTTATTTATCCACATAGGAAGGGAAAAAGACCCATAACCCAACAGGCATTGGGCCCCGAAAGTTATGAAAAAACACACATTTAATATCTATTTTTTTTTTAAAAAAAAATGAAAATGTCAACCTATTCTACCCCACCTTACCTCACCCCACCCTAACCCCCTTTCTTTCCCAAAACACATTCTTTCTCAAATTACAAAATCTTATTATTTTCCAATAACTTCAAGATTATTTTTTTTAATATATATCTATATATATATATATATATATATATATATAATATATATATATATATATATATATATATATATGTATATATATATATAAATCTTCATCTTCTTCCCCAAAACACAATTCTTTCTCATACTAAGAGAGTGAAGAAGAAAGAAAATTTGTTGGCGGTTATTCTACTCTACATTGATGACATTGATAGCTCCAAAATTATTTATTTCAAATTTTTTGATATCATTTTTGATAAATTTAATAAACACATATTAATTTGAGTAAAAAAATCTTTGTTCGAAAATTGTGATAAATAAATATCGGCTAACATTTTTTATGTGTAAAAATCATTTATCTTCTTTCATCTTCTTCATATTTGTTCCTTCTTTTTATGAGATTTGAAATAAATCATACGAAGATTTTCTTTCAAATCAGAATCTTCATAGTTGATTTTCATTTATCTTCATATTTGAAAATATAATTTTTTTGTATATAAAAAAAACAATGTTGGAGCTAAAATGAAGAAAGTTTTGTAAACTAAATTATGAAGAAGATGATAGGTAGGGAGTCTGGTGCTTTTCTTTTTTGAAAAAAGTGTAACTAAAAGAAGAAAAATATTTTTTAAGTTAATTATAATGTCAAGTGTCAATAAAAGAAGAAAATAATGTAAAAATATAAAAAAAGACACTGTTTTAAGTCTTCACGCGCTTCAGGGAAGTGCAATACACATTTTCTGTCATATTAGTATTTTGTGTCTAGTAGGTGTTATTCTTCCTATAACTTGTATTTATAAAGTTAATAAACAGAAACAGAAACAAGATGAAGCAGAAAATAATATAGAATACAAGAATTAATCCGAGTCCACAAAAACTACTGTGTGTACTTAAGAAATTTAATCCCCTCACTGTACCCAAGGTTATGGATTAATTTCTCCCAAGATAAAACGGATTAAACCTGTTAAAGAAATAGCGGTACCTCAAACTTCTTTAACTTCAATGAACTTAAGAACAGCAACAAGTCACACAGACTCAGTCGATCGACACTTTGATTTTATTTGAGAGAAAAATAAATGCAGAGAAAGAAAAATTTTCAGTAATTAAAAAATCAAAAATTGACTTCCTTTTATAGCCATTTAAGCAAGGAACATGTCTGTTCAGTAAAATCTGTTCAGACCCATTTTATCGAGAAAGTTGTGTCTTTTGGAAAAAAATAACAACTTTTTGAAAAATTGTGTCTGTTAGGAAAATAACTTCTTTTTGGAAAGTAACGACTTTTCGAAAAAGAACGACTTTTCGGAATGTTATTGTTACCCGCAAATTTATAAGAGATAATATTAACAGGATTTATTTGATTTAACAAAAATTGATTAAATAAATTTTGTCCAAAAAATTTATCAATCAATCACATCATTTGCCAAATCAAAATCCAAATCCAAAGAAATGACTTTTCATTTGCACTTTGCAAATGACTTTTCATTTTTTCCCTCCAAAATAGTTCCCTCACTTTTGATATTCTCTCTTTTCTTTTCCCATTCACACTTGCTAAAACCTAACAATCCCCCACATGAATGGGGAAGGCTATTGTTAAAACATTGCATGAAAAAACTTGTGTGTCTTGTAAGTAAAGGTAAATTGCATTTGGATAAGTAGGTTTCCCTTTAAACTTTCCGTAGTGAACATATATCGGATATACTTGGTCAATCGGTAGATTTGATATCTTTGAAACGTCGAGCTTTGGTGTATACCTAGACAACATATGTCACACAATCAACCCTTGAACTGTTCTTAGTTCTCATTGTTTTTTTGTTTCAGCCATGAACACATCTTGGATAGTAAGTGCTTAAAGAACTGGCCTTACCGGATTCTCCTTGAAGCGGCTTACACTTCACACTTACATAGTTGATTTCTAAATGTGTTATCCCATAGATACAACATTTGATATTCCCTGTATCAAACTTAGAAACCATTAAAAAGTCCTTATGTCTTTATCCTGTTACTAAACATTGTCTCATCTTGAGAATGGACCATAAAATAATAATAATATTTTTTTTCATTGACAATGTTGAACCGTCATCAATGACTTTGTTTTATCTCCTTGAACCTAGATCTTGGGATCTCCAGTCTTCTAGGTAGAGTTACCGCCACGATGACTTGTTCTCGGCCATAGTCCCATTCCCGTCGATGATTTCTCAACTCCCTCTCTATTTAGGCCTTTTGTAAGTGGATCCGACACATTATCTTTTGACTTCACATAGTCAATTGTGATAATCCACTAGAGAGTAGTTGTCTCACAGAGTTATGTCTTTGTCTTATGTTACGAGACTTGCCGTTACACATAATGCTTCAAGCCCTTCCTATTGCAGCTTGACTATCACAATGTATGCATATAGGGGTCATTGGTTTGGGCAAAAATGGAATATCTTCTAAGAAATTCCGGATCCATTCAGCTTCTTCACCTGCCTTGTCTAAAGCAATGAATTCAGACTCCATTGTAGAGCGAGCTATACATGTTTGTTTGGATGATTTCCAAGATATTGCTCCTCCACCAATAGTAAAAACGTATCCACTTGTGGATTTTGTTTCAGTCGACCCAGTAATCCAATTTGCATCACTATATCCTTCAAGAACGGCTGGATATCTGTTGTAATGTAAAACATAGTTTTGAGTGTCATCTAAGTATCCCAAAACTCTCTTCATTGCCAACCAATGATTATGATTAGGATTACTTGTGTATCGATTCAGTTTACTGATAGCGCAAGCTATGTCTGGTCGTGTACAGTTCATGACATACATTAAGCTTCCCAATACGCTAGCATAGTCCAATTGAGACTGACTTTCGCCTTTATTCTTTGCAAGATGAAGATTTACATTAATTGGAGTCTTTGCCCTTTTAAAATTCAAAAATTTGAATTTTTCAAGTATCTTTTGAATATAATGAGTTTGAGACAATGCTAGACTGTTAGGAGTTTTAAGAATTTTAATTCCTAATATCACATCAGCAACTCCTAAATCTTTCATATCAAACTTACTAGCAAGCATACGCTTTGTAGCTTTTATATTAGCAATGTCTTTGCTCATTATAAGCATATCATCTACATATAGGCATAAAATAACTTCCCAATTTGGATTATCTTTAATGTAAACACATTTATCACATTCATTGATCTTAAATCCATTTGACAACATGGTTTGATCAAACTTTGCATGCCATTATTTTGGTTCTTGTTTTAGCCCATAAAGTGACTTAATAAGTTTGCACACTTTCTTTTCTTTACCAGGAACTACAAAACCCTCAGGCTGTTCTATGTAAATTTCCTCTTCAAGCTCTCCATTTAAGAAGGTTGTTTTTACATTCATTTGATGAATTTCAAGACCGTATACTGCAGCTAGTGCAATTAACATCCGAATTGATGTAATCCTAGTCACTGGTGAGTATGTGTCAAAATAATCAAGACCTTCTTTTTGTCTAAAACCTTTGACAACAAGTCTTGCTTTATATTTGTCAATAGTTCCATCGTCTTTCATCTTCCTTTTAAAGATCCATTTTGAACCCAAGGGTTTGTTCCCTGGAGGAAGATCAACCAACTCCCAAGTATGATTGCTTAAGATTGATTCAATTTCACTATTAACAGCCTCCTTCCAAGAGGTTGAGTCATTAGACAACATTGCTTCCTTGAATGTTTGAGGCTCACTTTCAAGAAGAAATGTTACAAAATCTGATCCAAATGAAGTAGATGTCTTTTGATGTTTACTGCGTCTTGGACTTTCTTCATTTTGTTCATTCTCTTTTGGTTCCTCTCTGGGTTGTTTAGATCCCCCATTAGATGACTCAAGTCTAGTTTTATACGGATAGATATGTTCAAAAAATTCAGCACTATCTGATTCCATTACCGTATTATCATGAATATCCAGATGTTCGGACTTATGAACCAAAAATCGACATGCCTTACTGTTTGTTGTATATCCAATGAATACACAATCCACAGTCTTAGGTCCTATTTTTACCCTCTTAGGTATAGGAACTTGGACTTTGGCTAGACACCCCCACACTTTGAAATATTTCAAATTGAATTTTCTACCTTTCCATTTCTCATATGGAATTACATTTGTCTTTGAGTGAGGCACTCTGTTTAAGTATCTGATTTGCTGTAAGGATAGCTTCCCCCCACAAGTTCTGTGGTAAACCTGAACTTATAAGTAATGCATTCATCATTTCTTTTAAAGTTCGATTTTTTCTTTCTGCAATTCCATTAGACTGAGGAGTGTAGGGAGCAGTAGTTTGATGGAGTATTCCATTTTCTAAACATATTTCTGCAAATGGAGATTCATATTCTCCACCTCTATCACTTCTGATCATTTTGATCTTTTTATCTAACTGATTTTCAACTTCAGTTTTATATTGCCTAAATGCATCTATTGCTTCATCCTTACTATTTAGCAAATAGACATAACAATATCTAGTGCAATCGTCAATAAATGTTATGAAATATTTTTTTCCACCACGTGATGGTGTTGACTTAATGTCACAAATATCAGTGTGAATCAATTCTAAAGGATTTGAATTCCTTTCAATAGATTTATAAGAATGCTTAGCATACTTAGATTCAACACAAATTTGACATTTTGATTTATTGCACTCAAATTTTGGCAAAATATTTAAGTTAACCAGTTTTCACAAGGTTTTGTTATTAACGTGTCCCAAACGTTCATGCCATAAACATTTAGACTCAAGCAAGTAAGAAGAAGCAAAATCTTTATTCATATCAACTACAATTACATTGAGTTTGAAAAGGCCATCACTAAGGTAGTCTTTTCCTACATACATATCATTTTTATTTACTACTACTTTATCAGAAACAAATACACATTTAAATCCATTCTTGGTCAGAACTGGAATTGAAACTAAATTCTTTCTCAATTCTGGAACATATGAGACCCTATTCAAAGTCACCACCTTGCCTGATGTCATCTTTAATAGGACTTTGTCAGTTCCTTCCACCTTTGCAACAGCGGAGTTTGCCATAAACAATTTTTCCTCTGTAAGTGCTGGAGTATATGATGAAAATAATTCTTTGTTGGCACAAACATGGCATGAGGCACCAGAATCTATCCACCATTCTCTTGGATTTCCAACCAAGTTACATTCTGAAAGCATTGCACAGAGAACGTCCATTTCTCCTTTGGATTCAGCCAAGTTTGCTTGATCCTTCTTTTTCTTGTCCTTCTTAGGACACCGGCATTCATTAGCCCTATGACCATGTTTACCACAATTAAAGCAGTTTCCATTGAATTTCTTCTTAGGAGGATTGCTTTTTGGACCAGATGCTTTCTTTCTTTTCTTTAATTTTGTGGAATCTTCTTCAACAAAATTTACTCCAGATATTGCTGAATTACCACGTGACCTCTTTTCTGCAGCCTTATTATCCTCTTCGATTCTCAATCTTACTAGGAGGTCTTCAACAGTCATCTTCTTGCGTTTGTGTTTCAAGTAGTTTTTAAAGTCCTTCCACAATGGAGGTAACTTTTCAATAATTGCAGCCACTTGAAAAGCATCATTGACAATCAATCCTACATTAAAGGTTATGTGAGTATTAAGGGAAAACTTAATATTTCTAACATAGGCATTAAATAAATTTATACCTTCAGCAAGGAGATCATGGATTATGACCTACAATTCTTGAACTTGGGTGACGACAGTCTTACTGTCTATCATCTTATAGTCCAGAAATTTTGCCACAATGAATTTCTTCATTCCGGCATCTTCTGTTTTGTACTTCTTTTCTAAAGCATCCCAGAGTTCTTTTGAGGTTTTGGCATTGCTATACACATTATACAGATCATCTTGCAGACCACTCAAAATATAATTTTTACACAATAAATCTGAGTGTGTCCATGCTTCTGTTACCAAGAATCGTTCATCAGCCGGAGTTTCATCTGACATAACAGGAACATTCTCATTGATGAACTTCTGCAGACTCAATGTAGTGAGATAGAAGAACATCTTTTGCTGCTATCTCTTAAAGTCGACTCCAGAAAACTATGCAGGTTTCTCAGCCGGTGCTAAGGCAGCATTTGAACGATTATGTGCAACCGTTGTTGTTGCAGCACTTACTGTTCCAGCATTTGTTTGACTTGAATTAGTCATTTTTTTTCTGTCACGAATGGCAGATAAATTAAGTATTTAAAATACTAACAGTAAAGAACAAATCTTTACACAAACTGTTTCTGATTTAACGATAAAAATTTTTATGTTCTTTTAATCGTTAATCGAATGAATTTTAAAAATTCAAGCAGAGTAGAAAACCATAAAGGTTTTAATCTCCAGAAACCTCAAATACAAAAACTATTAAATTTCTTAAGATTGTTATTGTAACGACCTGTTTAGTCGTTTTGAGCAGCAGATTTTATTTCTGGAAAAACTGGCTGAGATGACGGACCCCACGACGGACCGTCATGGGCACGACGGACCGTCGAGGGTGTCTCGTTCCAAAACACTTAGAAATTCTGAAATTTGGGTACTGAAATCGACTCTCTGAACTTCGTAACGGAATGGCAGGACGGACCGTCGTGGGCACGACGGACCGTCACACATCTTCTACAGAAATAAAGTCTCTGAACTTCGTGACGACATGGCAGGACGGACCGTCGTGAGCACGACGGACCGTCACAGAGTCTTCAAGGAAATTGAGTCTCTGAACTCTGTGACGGAAGCAGCAGGACGGACCGTCGCAGGCACGACGGGCTGTCACAGGCTGCGTAATCCCAGGCTGGGTCGGATTTCTATTAAGTGTTTTAAGGGGCGTTTTGGACTATTCCTGCTTATAATTATAAAGTTAGTGGTTTAATATTAATAACTCAATTACTTGGGGTTAAAAGAGGTAACCTTGAGTTAATTAGTGGGTTAATTCCTCATCTTTTATACTTAATTATATGCTAATTAGGGTAAAAGAAAGAGGGTTTGAATAAGAAAAATAGAAAGAACAAAGAGAGGGAGAATCGATCAAGAGAGAGAGGAACGAAGAGGATAGCAAAGCTTTGGGGAATTTGCTTGCTTGATCACGAATCTTCGGTAGGTTATGGTTTTTATGCTATTCGTAGTAAACTCTTAATAGCGAATGATATGTATTGGTAGTATTATAAACCCTTCTATATGCTTAATTGTATGCTTGCACGAATGTGATTATATAATTGTGATAAAATAAGCATGATGAAGCCATTGAATCATAAATCTTGAAAAACCCTAATCTCTATATTAATGATGATGCCTTGGTATAAGAGAAGGCTTGATGAACTAAAGTAATGAGATTGATGATGCATTGGTATAAGAGAAGGCTTGATGAACTAAACCAATGAGAATGATAATGCCTTGGTATAAGAGAAGGCTTGATGAACGAACATAATGAGATTAGTGGAGCGGGTGTCACGAACCGACACGTAGAATTAGGGGATCGGAGTGTCACGTTCCGACACATAGAATTAAGGGATCGGGTGTCATGAACCGACACGTAGAATTAGGGGATCGGAGTGTCACATTCCGACACATAGAATTAAGGGATCGGGTGTCACGAACCGACACATAGAATTAGGGGATCGGAGTGTCACGTTCTGACACATAGAATTAAGGGATCGGGTGTCACGAACCGACACGTAGAATTAGGGGATTGGAGTGTCACGTTCCGACACATAGTAGTAGGGGAGCGGAGTGTCACGTACCGACACAAGAGAAATAAAGATAATGAATCTTGAAAGATGTTAATATACTCAATCTAATGAACCTAATTCCCAAATGAGTATGATATTGAGGCTTGAGTCCTCATGTGTGAACTTGGCGGTACTTATTAATGATTATAGTACTTGTTGTTGCTATATGTTGAGTAATGTAGTTGATTTATGATATTATCTGATATATACTGTTTTCTATTTTGAGTTGGCCGATGATACCTACTCAATACTTGTGTTTGTACTGACCCCTACTTATATGTTTCTTTCTTGTTATATGTGAAGTGCAGCAAACGTACCGTCGTCTTCAACTCAACCGCAATTCTAGCCAGTCTTCATTACACCGGATTTTAGGGTGAGGTAATGCTTCTAGCTTGGACTGGATCTTCTTCTTCTTCATGTCTTGATGCCTTGAAGTTCCGGCATGGACTAGCTTTTATTTATTTTAGCTTCTTAGATACTCTTAGTTTTAGTAATTGAGGATAGATGTTCTTGTGATGATGACTTCCAGATTTTGGGGATAATAATAGTTGTTGAGTTTTTAGAAGTTATTGAATTGATTTTCATTAATGAGTTTAAGTCTTCCGCATTACTTTCTGTTGATATTATATTGAAATGTTGGGGTTTAGATTGGTTGGTTCGCTCACATAGTAGGATAAGTGTGGGTGCCACTTGCGGCTCGGTTTTGGGTCGTGACAAACTTGGTATCAGAGCATTAGGTTCGTTGGTCTCATCACACAAGAACGAGTCTAGTAGAGTCTTAAGGAACGGTAGGGGGACTCCTTTACTTTTCCTTGAGAGGCTATAAGACTTTAGGAAAATTCCATTCTTTCTTTCTTTTTTTCGTGCTATTACTTGGATCCAATTGGTATCTATGTGATACAAATTGGTATCTGAACATCATCACTCTATTTCGCAGATGGTTAGAACTAGAGCAACGACAGCGCCAACACCAACACCGGCAAGACAGGATGCGTCTGAGCCAGCCACTGGGGCTGTAGCTCGAAGAGGAGTAGTGGCGAGAGGCCGTGGAAGAGGTCGTGGGAGGACATCCTCTAGAGGAAGAGGACAAGCACCTAGCCCATCTGGTACTAGGGCGGTGACTCCTCCACCAACTGAGGAAGTGGTAAGAGAGGGTGAGGAAGGGGAGAATGAACAGGTACAGAGTGAGGGATTGTCACCCCAACCTACCCCAGAGATGATCAATCAGGTTCTTGCTTATCTTAGCGGGTTATCTGATCAGGGTCATACACCTCCAGTGTTTTCTGCACCAGCACCTCAGGTTTCGGAGGTACAACATGCAGCTACTGTGGCTCCCCGCATGGATGCCTCATTGGAAATAGGCACGTTTCCTCGTCTGACTACAGGGCCTATAATGACAAATGATCAGGATGAACTTTTCAGTAAGTTCTTGAAATTGAAACACCCAATCTTCAAGGGTGCTGAATTTGAGGATGCCTACGATTTTACGGTTGACTGTCATGAGCTACTACACAAGATGGGTATAGTAGAACGGTTTGGTGTTGAGTTTGTGACTTATCAGTTTCAAGGGAACGCCAAAATGTGGTGGCGGTCACATGTTAAGTGTCAATCAACAGAGGCACCACCTATGAGTTGGGCCTCATTCTCTAGCTTGTTTATGGAGAAGTATATCCCCCGGACTTTGAGGGATAGGAAAAGAGATGAGTTTTTGAGCCTAGAGCAAGGTAGGATGTCGGTTACTGCATATGAGGCTAAGTTTCGTGCATTATCTAGGTATGCCACCCAACTTTGTTTCAGTCCACAAGAGTGAATTCGCCGTTTTGTGAAGGGGTTGAGGTCAGAATTGCGGATTTCAGCCTTACAGGTAGCGGCTACGGCAAAATCCTTTCAAGAAGTGGTAGACTTCGTGATAGAGGTGGAAGGGGTGAAGCCAGATGACATCACCATGGCATCGACATCAAAAAGGTTTCGAAAGGGAGGTGAGTTTAATGTTTCTTACTCTAGAGGACAGGGTTCAGGAGGTTACTCAGTCCGACCAATTCAGTCTTCACTACAGACTGTAGTTGGGGGTCCACCTCAGACTGGTCAACACTTCTCTGAGAGACCTATGCTTGACTCCAGAGAATGTTATGGATGTGGGGAGACTGGACATATTAGGAGGAATTGTCCAAAACAGAATTATAGACCCCCAATAGCTAGAGGTAGAGGTGGTCATGGTAGAGGCTGTTATTCTGGAGGACGTGGTGGCCGAGGTAATGGTGGTCACCAAAACAGCCGGGGTGATGGGCAAACTGGAGCCACTACAGCACAACATGGTAGGGGCAACGGACAGACAGGCGATAGGGCCCATTGTTACACTTTCCCTGGGAGATCTGAAGCGGAGACATCTGATGCTGTTATCACAGGTAATCTTTTGGTTTGTGATTGCATGGCTTCTGTATTGTTTGATCCTGGATCCACGTTCTCTTATGTATCTTCTTCATTTGCTACTGGTCTTAATTTACCTTATGAATTACTTGACATGCCTATTCGTGTTTCTACTCCGGTGGGTGAGTCTGTGATAGTTGAAAAAGTATATAGGTCTTGTTTGGTGACTTTTGTGGGGAGCAACACTTATGTAGATTTGGTTATCTTAGAAATGGTTGACTTCGATGTAATTCTGGGTATGACTTGGCTTTCTCCAAATTTTGCAATATTGGATTGTAATGCTAAAACCGTGACGTTAGCCAAGCCTGGGACAGATCTGTTAGAATGGGAGGGTGACTACACTTCCACTTCAGTTCGTATCATCTCCTTTCTTCGTGCTAAGAAAATGGTTAGTAATGGGTGTTTAGCGTTCTTGGCACACCTCAGGAATGACACTACCCAAGTACCTTCAATTGAGTCGGTTTCGGTAGTCCGTGAGTTTCTGGATATGTTCCCTGCAGACCTTCCTGGTATGCCACCGGATAGAGATATCGATTTTTGCATTGATCTGGAACCGGGTACTCGCCCCATTTCTATACCCCCTTATAGAATGGCTCCCGCTGAGTTAAGAGAGTTAAAGGCTCAACTTCAAGAATTGTTAGGAAAAGGCTTCATTAGACCAAGTGCATCTCCTTGGGGTGCTCCTGTTTTGTTTGTGAGGAAGAAGGATGGAAGTTTTCGGATGTGCATAGACTATGGACAACTGAATAAGGTAACTATTAAGAACAAGTATCCTCTTCCTCGCATTGATGATTTGTTCGATCAGTTACAAGGTGCTTATACCTTCTCAAAAATCGACTTGAGATCTGGTTATCATCAACTGAAAATACGGGCAACGGATGTGCCCAAGACTGCTTTTCGGACCAGGTATGGGCATTATGAGTTCTTAGTGATGTCTTTTGGGATTACGAATGCCCTTGCCGCTTTCATGAGCTTGATGAATGGGATTTTTAAGCCATATTTGGATCTCTTTGTCATCGTATTCATTGATGATATATTGGTATACTCAAAGAGTAAGGAAGAACATGAGGAGCACTTGAGAATTGTATTGGAAATGTTGAGGGAGAAAAAGCTTTACACCAAATTCTCCAAGTGTGAGTTTTGGCTAGATTCGGTGTCCTTCTTAGGACACGTAGTTTCTAAAGATGGGGTGATGGTGGATCCATCTAAGATTGAAGCAGTGAAGAATTGGGAGAGACCTACTAATGTGTCAGAAGTAAGGAGCTTTGTTGGTTTAGCTAGCTACTACCGCCGATTTGTTAAGGGGTTCTCTTTTATTGCTTCCCAATTGACAAGCTTGACTAAGCAGAATGTTCCATTTGTATGGTCGGACGAGTGCGAAGAAAGCTTCCAGAAGCTCAAGACCTTGTTGACTACTGCACCAATCCTTACCTTGCCCGTAGAGGGTAAGAATTTTATTGTCTATTGTGATGCATCCTATTCGGGTTTGGGTGCAGTGCTAATACAAGAGAAGAATGTGATTGCTTATGCTTCAAGGCAATTAAAAGTGCATGAACGTAACTATCCAACCCATGATTTAGAATTGGCCGCGGTAGTGTTTGCATTAAAGCAATTAAGGCACTATCTATATGGGGTTAAGTGTGAAGTCTATACGGATCATCGTAGCCTACAGTACGTCTTTACTCAGAAAGATTTGAATTTGAGACAGAGGAGATGGATGGAACTACTGAAGGACTACGATATCACAATCTTGTATCATCCGGGAAAAGCTAATGTAGTGGCAGATGCTTTAAGTAGAAAGGCCGGAAGCATGGGAAGTCTAGCTCATTTGCAAGTTTCTAGGCGCCCATTGGCTAAAGAAGTTTAGATTCTGGCTAATGACTTTATGAGGTTAGAGGTAAATGAGAAGGGAGGATTTTTGGCTTGTGTAGAGTCAAGATCTTCCTTCCTTGATAAGATTAAGGGAAAGCAGTTTAATGATGAGAAATTGATCCGGATCCGAGATAAAGTGTTGCGAGGAGAGGCTAAAGAAGCACAAATTGATGAGGAAGGTGTTTTGAGAATTAAGGTGAGGGTATGCATACCCTACGTCGATGATTTGATCAATACTATTGTTACAGAAGCTCATAGTTCAAGGTATTCTATACATCCTGGTGCAACCAAGATGTATCGTGATCTAAAGCAACATTTTTGGTGGAGTAGAATGAAGCGTGACATTGTGGAGTTTGTCGCCAAATGTCCAAATTGTCAGCAAGTAAAGTATGAACACCAGAGGCCTGGAGGAACACTTCACAGAATGCCCATCCCGAAATGGAAGTGGGAGAGAATCGCAATGGACTTCGTGGTTGGTCTTCCAAAGACAATGGGTAAGTATGACTCTATTTGGGTGATTTTTGATAGGTTAACTAAGTCTGCTCATTTCATTCCGGTCAAGGTGACTTACAATGCAGAGAAGTTAGCCAAACTTTACATCTCGGAAGTGGTGCGATTGCATGGAGTTCCATTTTCCATTATATCAGATAGGGGTACGCAGTTTAATTCTAAGTTTTGGAAAACATTGCATGCTGAATTGGGTACTAAGTTGGATCTGAGTACCGCATTTCACCCTCAGACCGATGGTCAGTCTGAGCGAATGATTCAAGTGTTGGAAGATATTCTTCGTGCATGTGTGATAGAATTTGGTGGCCATTGGGATAGCTTCTTACCTTTGGCAGAGTTCTCCTACAATAATAGCTATCACTCAAGTATTGATATGGCCCCATTTGAAGCACTGTATAGGAGAAGATGTAGGTCTCCCATTGGTTGGTTTGATGCATTTGAGGTTAGACCTTGGGGTACTGACCTTTTGAGGGAATCGTTAGATAAGGTGAAATGGATTCAAGAAAAGATTTTAGCGGCTCAAAGTCGGCAGAAGGAATATAAAGATCGAAAGGTTAGAGACTTGGAGTTTATGGAGGGTGAGCAAGTCTTACTGAAGGTTTCGCCCATGAAAGGGGTGATGCGGTTTGTTAAGCGAGGTAAGCTTAGCCCAAGGTATATTGGTCCCTTCGAAGTACTTAAGCGAGTAGGGGAGGTGGCTTATGAATTAGCCTTGCCTCCAGGGCTGTCCGGAGTGCATCCGGTATTTCATGTGTCTATGTTGAAAAGATACCATGGGGATGGAAACTACATTATCCGTTGGGATTCAGTTCTGCTTGATGAGAATTTGTCTTATGAGGAGAAGCCTGTTGCTATTTTAGCTAGAGAAGTCCGCAAGTTGAGGTCAAGGGAGATTGCATCCATCAAGGTGCAATGGAAGAATCGGCCGGTTGAAGAGTCCACTTGGGAGAAGGAGGCGGATATGCAAGAAAGATACCCACATCTGTTTACGGATTCAGGTACTCCTTTTCGCCCTTGTGTTTCTTCTTGTGATCGTTCGAGGACGAACGATGGGTAAATTGGTATCTATTGTAACAACCTGTTTAGTCGTTTTGAGCAGCAGATTTTATTTCTGGAAAAACTGGCTGAGACGACGGACCGTCATGGGCACGACGGACCGTCGAGGGTGTCTCGTTCCAAAACACTTAGAAATTCTGAAATTTGGGTACTGAAATCGACTCTCTGAACTTCGTAATGGAATGGCAGGACGGACCGTCGTGGGCAGGACGGACCGTCGTGGGCACGACGGACCATCACACATCTTCCACTGAAATAAAGTCTCTGAACTTCGTGACGACATGGCAGGACGGACCGTCGTGAGCACGACGGACCGTCACAGACTCTTCAAGGAAATTGAGTCTCTGAACTCTGTGACGGAAGCAGCAGGACGGACCGTCGCAGGCACGATGGGCCGTCACAGGCTGCGTAATCCCAGGTTGGGTCGGATTTCTATTAAGTGTTTTAAGGGGCGTTTTGGACTATTCCTACTTATAATCATAAAGTTAGTGGTTTAATATTAATAACTCAATTACTTGGGGGTTAAAAGAGGTAACCTTGAGTTAATTAGTGGGTTAATTCCTCATCTTTTATACTTAATTATATGCTAATTAGGGTAAAAGAAAGAGGGTTTGAATAAGAAAAATAGAAAGAACAAAGAGAGGGAGAATCGATCAAGAGAGAGAGGAACGAAGAGGATAGCAAAGCTTTGGGGAATTTGCTTGCTTGATCACGAATCTTCGGTAGGTTATGGTTTTTATACTATTCGTAGTAAACTCTTAAAGCGAATGATATGTATTGGTAGTATTGTAAACCCTTCTATATGCTTAATTATATGCTTGCACGAATGTGATTATATAATTGTGATAAAATAAGCATGATGAAGCCATTGAATCATAAATCTTGAAAAACCCTAATCTCTTTGTTAATGATGATGCCTTGGTATAAGAGAAGGCTTGATGAACTAAAGTAATGAGATTGATGATGCCTTGGTATAAGAGAAGGCTTGATGAACTAAACCAATGAGAATGATAATGCCTTGGTATAAGAGAAGGCTTGATGAACGAACATAATGAGATTAGTGGAGCGGGTGTCACGAACCGACACGTAGAATTAGGGGATCGGAATGTCACGTTCCGACACATAGAATTAAGGGATCGGGTGTCACGAACCGACACGTAGAATTAGGGGATCGGAGTGTCACATTCCGACACATAGAATTAAGGGATCGGGTGTCACGAACCGACACGTAGAATTAGGGGATCGGAGTGTCACATTCCGACACATAGAATTAAGGGATCGGGTGTCACGAACCGACACGTAGAATTAGGGGATCGGAGTGTCACGTTCCGACACATAGTAGTAGGGGAGCGGAGTGTCACGTACCGACACAAGAGAAATAAAGATAATGAATCTTGAAAGATGTTAATATACTCAATCTAATGAACCTAATTCCCAAATGAGTATGATATTGAGGCTTGAGTCCTCATGTGTGAACTTGGCGGTACTTATTAATGATTATAGTACTTGTTGTTGCTACATGTTGAGTATTGTAGTTGATTTATGATATTATCTGATATATACTATTTTCTATTTTGAGTTGGCCGATGATACCTACTCAGTACTTGTGTTTGTACTGACCCCTACTTGTATGTTTCTTTCTTGTTATATGTGGAGTGCAGCAAACGTACCGTCGTCTTCAACTCAACCGCAATTCTAGCCAGTCTTCATTACACCGGATTTCAGGGTGAGCTAATGCTTCTAGCTTGGACTGGATCTTCTTCTTCATGTCTTGATGCCTTGAAGTTCCGGCATGGACTAGCTTTTATTTATTTTAGCTTCTTAGATACTCTTAGTTTTAGTAATTGAGGATAGATGTTCTTGTGATGATGACTTCCAGATTTTGGGGATAATAATAGTTGTTGAGTTTTTAGAAGTTATTGAATTGATTTTCATTAATGAGTTTAAGTCTTCCGCATTACTTTCTGTTGATATTATATTGAAATGTTGGGGTTTAGATTGGTTGGTTCGCTCACATAGTAGGATAAGTGTGGGTGCCACTCGCGGCTCGGTTTTGGGTCGTGACAGTTATTCTTCCTATAACTTGTATTTATAAAGTTAATAAACAGAAACAGAAACAGAAATAAGATGAAGCAGAAAATAATATAGAATACAAGAATTAATCCGAGTCCACAGAAACTACTGTGTGTCCTTAAGAAATTTAATCCCCTCACTGTACCCAAGGTTATGGATTAATTTCTCCCAAGATAAAACGGATTAAACCTGTTAAAGAAATAGTGGTACCTCAAACTTCTTTAACTTCAACGAACTTAAGAACAACAACAAGTCACACAGACTCAGTCGATCGACACTTTGATTTTATTTGAGAGAAAAATAAATGCAGAGAAAGAAAAAATTTTAGTGATTAAAAAATCAAAAATTGACTTCCTTTTATAGCCATTTTCAGCAAGGAACATGTCTGTTCAGTGAAATCTGTTCAGACCCATTTTATCCAGAAAGTTGTGTCTTTTGGAAAAAAATAACTACTTTTTGAAAAATTGTGTCTGTTAGGAAAATAACTTCTTTTTGGAAAGTAACGACTTTTCAGAATGTTACTGTTACCCGCAAATTTATAAGAGATAATATTAACAGGATTTATTTGATTTAACAAAAATTGATTAAATAAATTTTGTCCAAAAAATTTATCAATCAATCACATCATTTGCCAAATCCAAATCCATATCCAAAGAAATGACTTTTCATTTTTCCCTCCAAAGTAGTTCCCTCACTTTTGATATTCTCTCTTTTCTTTTCCCATTCACACTTGCTTAAACCCAACAATAGGTATATGTTTGAACAATTTAGGTGTTCAATAGGTACAAGTCTTAGTTGAGATGTCTAAGTGAATTATGCGGACAACTTTGAGGGACGATCGATGACTTAATATATATATATATATATATAAGTTAATCAATTCCCTAAATGGTCACCCAAGTTAAAAGAATTGCCTTGAAATATCATTTATGTTTTATTTAGGATCAAAATATTACTCAACAATTACTATTTTCCTCCAAATATACTTGACACTTTAAAATCATCACTCTCTCCTAGTTAGTATGACATGTCATTAACGTTTTTTTAATAATAAACTAATTTGATTCATTGTACCTATAAAGGTAAAAAATGTTAACAAAAATTTCAAAACGGTATATGAATTTTTTTAACCAAAACGGCAAAGTCGCTCACTAAGCAGCGATTTGCTAGATTTGAATATTTTTTTTAAAAAAAATTAAACAAAATCGCTCCCAAGGAGCGATTTTCAAAATAATTGTTTTTAATAATATTTTTAATATGTTGTTGCTGAGGCAGCAACTTAAGTTAAAAAAGTTTTTTTTAATTATTTTTTGCTTCTTTTATCTTTTTTAAAAAAGTTTAAAGCAATTCTTTTTAAATTTTTAAATCAAATTGCAGTGATTTTTAATTAAATTTACTTATTTTTAAAAAAATCAAATCGCTGTTAAGGCAGCGATAATTCAAAATCTTTTTTAGCGATTTAAACTTTTTTTAAAAAAAAAAAAAAAAGAAGAAGAAGCAAAAAATAAAATAAGAAAAAAATTAAACTTAAGTCGCTTCCTCAGCAGCGACATATTAAAAAAAATAAAAAAAAATATTATTTTGGAAATCGCTCCGTGTTTAATTTTTTAAAAAAAGAAACTCAAATTTAACAAATCGTTGCTATTGCAGCGATTTTACTTTTTCAGCGAACAAAATCGATATTCGTGAGCGATTTTGCCGTTTTGGTTAAAAAGAAATTTCATATACCGTTTTGAAACTTTTGTTAACTTTTTTCACCCTTTAGGCTCCGAACTCTAAAATAATGATTATGTTATTTTAAAAAAAATTCACCCGTTTTGAAATTTTTGTTAACATTTTTTACCTTTTATAGGTACAATGAATTAAATTAGTCTATTATTAAAAAAATCTATAATGACATGTCATGCCAACTAGAAGAGAGTGATCTTTTGAATTGTCAAGTATATTTAAAGAAAAATAGTGATTGTTAGGTGATAATATTAAGTTACCTAATTAATAATATGAAATTATCTCTATTTCCGTGTACAAAAACAACTCCCATTTCAATACAAATTAATATGGTAAAAGGAAAATTCAATTTACCCCTTCCTTTCATTATCAAATAAAAACTAGGTCTAACTATATATATATATAGTCTATTGAAACCACTATTTTTGTTTAATTCCCACTTTCAACATGAAAAATTATTTAGAACACCCCAATATTACCTCCTCTAATATTCACACAAAAATTGATACAAAATATATCATCACTTCTCCTTTTACTTCTTTATCTCCTTTAACCATACAATTCAACATTCATACGCATGAACAACATTGGTTTTATAATCGAAATACTACCAAGTCACTTTGTCTCAAACTCAACCCTTCTGAATATATGTCACATGACATGTTCTATAATGTCATGCAAAGAAATCTAGATGACATAGACGAGGAATACTTTGATAATAATCGTCGTGACAAAGTTATTCAAGATATCATACGCAAAATACGCATCATTACTGCAAACACATCTGAGAAAGATCTTAAAGAGTTTGAGATTGTTGTTGATGTAACATTAGACATAGATAAAGTTTCTCATGGTAGAGAGATTTTGTTAAGAGAAGAATCGCGACGGTTCAATGGGATGGTATGAGTGATATTGCGTGATTTGCCCTATTTTTCGTTTTGTGACCTATTGATGAACTATATGGGTTGATTTGTAGTACTTTTATGGTAATTCACAAATATGTAAATATTATTTTTACAAATAATAAATCTCAAATATGATTCACAGTCATTAGTTATTGCTTGTAGTTTTTTCTGTTTTGACCGTAGCATCGAAACCCCAATATAGTTATATATAGAGTTTGTATTGTATTTTTTTTTGTAAAATATAGTTTTTTTATAATTTTGCATTGGATACTTTTTTTTAATCGAGGGTCTATCAAAAATAATTTTTCTACCTTATAAAGATGGAACTAAGATATAAGTACTTGCTGAATTACATTAGGTATGTTGTTGTTACCTATATACTTCTCAAATAGTTACGAAGATGGTTTTCTTTCTTGCTATTGTGTTGTCTCTTTGCTTATAATCTTGCGTCAGATAGTTTCTTTTGAATGGAGAGTTTATTGATAATGATTCCCTACCTCATAGAAGTAGGGATAATGTTTGTGTATATCTTATTTTATGGGGTGCAAGTGCATGTTCTTTTACCCCAGGAATATGAATTCCTATAAAGTAATCTCTCGAATTTATTTTTGACAAATCAATATCGAAGCTTTTTTTTCCTCTTTAGACATATCTTCCATTAGTTTTTGCATGTTGCCATTATGAAACCTTGCAAAACAATAAGCCATAGTAAAAAGGAAAAAGTTTAGTATAGACAAACTTTGAAGAATATACTACTTGTAAAATGTTGATCCTTTATCTCAGTTTATATGACTTGAAATTCCTTTTAAGTCCGTCTAAAAATGAATTACACATTTCTATATTAAGTAACAAGTTAACTTTAAAATGTTCATTTTATCCTTAATAAAATGATTCATATCCACACAACTAATTATCACTTATTTTAGATCACAAGTTTCTAAAATTTTTCTGTTTTCTTAAATTTTGTATCAAGTCAAACTAACTCATATAAAACGTGACCGAGGAAATATATATATTGATTAAAAAAACATAAAGTGAGGATTATAGAAAATGGCTTACCATCCTTTGTAGAATAAATATGGTTCATACATCTTGCTAAAGTTCTCCAAATATTGCACCTTCTTTGTAAAACGTATTTGCATTTTTGAATACTTAACTTCAATTAAATCTTGTTCTTCATCATGTTGTTTGAGAAGTTGCTCCAAATTATAATTTGAAAAATCTAACATGTTATCAAAATATTTCATTTTATTAACCTTCACTTGTTCTCCTTTTAACAAATGGAAAAGAGGAGAAAAACTCATAACAATAGTTCAAAATTTTTGATGATAATAAAGGATTCACATATGATGATGCTACATGATACACATTTAGCTCTGGACTTTGCAAGTTTCCATGTTTTGCAATAGCAGCCATTTTAGCATTTACAACCATATCAACAGGAACCTATACCAAGTAAACAAGCATGTCAGATAATGATCCAATAAGTCGATTCTATGATTATAAGTTCGGGTTTTAAAGGTGTGAATAGGAAGTGAAGGGTTATGACTCTCCTCAAGAGTTGCGATTTTACAAAGAGTTGTGACCTACTAGACGAAATATTGTGTATTTTCTAAAGGGTTGTACCATTCGAAAGGTTATGTCTTTTCTAAATGATTGTGACCTTTCTGAAAGGTTGTCTCTTTCCGAAGGAGTTGTGACCTTTCCGATAAGATACAATTAACAAATTTTCATACTACCCTTTGTTGGCTAGAAATGTTACTCTCATTTTTTTTGCAACAAATTATTCCCTTCTTCTACATACATTTCTTATAAACAAAATTGATTGATTGAGTGTGATCTCGTTACCATCTTTTTGAGTTCGTTGAAATTATTAAGGTACTATTATTTCTTTATTGGTTGATCTGTTTTATCTAGAGAGGAATTAATCTACAACCTCGCATACTTGAGGAGATTAAATTTAGTACCCAATGAGATCTGTGAACTCGAATAGTTCCTTTCATTTTCTTTTAATCTTTTATTATTTCTAACTGAGAAAATGGTCTAAAGTCCCTCAAATGGTCTAAAGTCCCTCAAATTTATACTCGAAATTCCAACTACACACTCCAACTTCACGGGTGTCCTATTACCCCTGAATTTCATATTTCTCTATTTTCTACAAACTTAAACGCTGACCACAACACATAAATCAAACAAATATTCTAGCGTGATTGCACGCGCGGAGCCCCACTTTTCAACTCCCAATTCTAGTTTTTCTCCAATTTTCCCCTAAAACGTAAAAGACATAAAAAATATTTTTTCTTTTTTCATCTCCTTCTCCATTTGCATATGCATTTCTATTGATAAATGAAGGAATTTGTTGTGTATTTACAACTTGTTTTCATAGTTTATCAACTAGTTTAGTAAAATGTTAGTTCTTATCCCTTATTTCGAGTTTTTGTTCTATCCCTTAGATTTTTATTGATTCGTGAAATTAAGAGCAAAATTTGGTCTGATTCGCCATACAAATCTTATTCAAGTTTTCATTTGCCATTTTCGATGAATTTCGATAAAATTCAAAATTAGAGACCTAAATAAGAAATTAGAGCAAATTACAAACCCTAAATTCAAGATTTGAAGTAGAAATGAACATAAATGACACCCTTCCTTTTTTTTTTTTTACCGAAAATCGTGATTTTTTAATAAAGGACAGGGGTTAATGGTGGGGAAGAAGAAACAATGATTTATTTGATTGGGGGGGGGGGGGGGGGGAGATGATTGTTGGAGAAAGAGAAAATTTTCGTAATTTAAGGTGTTCTCATCTTCTCACGCGCCTAGAGGAGGTGTTCTCACCTCCTATGAAAGTTCATCGTTTAAGAGTGTAGAAAATAGAAAAATATGAAGTTCAGGGGTAATAGGGCACGCTACTAGAAATTTGTTGATTGCCAATTATAAAATTAGTCGGAATATAGTCGAAAAATGGGATTTGTCGATGACCTTCCTACTACTTTATAGTAGTCGGTATCTTGAGCCTCAGAAATTTGTTACCGACTACTGTAGTCGGCATTTTTCGACTACAATAGTTAAAAAATATAAAACAACAACTGACCATTAAGTCCAAAATGGCCGACTACTGTAGTCGGAAACTATTAAAATATTAATTTAATGATTAAAACAATGCCGACTACTGTAGTCGGTAATAATTAAAATAATAATTTAATAAATAAATAATGTCGACTACTGTAGTCGGTAATAATTAAAATAATAATTTAATAATAAACAATGCCGACTACTGTGGTCGGTAATAATTAAAATAATAATTTAACAAATAAACAATGCCGACTACAGTAGACGTAATAGTTGAACAATTAAATAATATTTTTTTTGGTAGACCACCTGCTAAATTAATACAACCATCCATCCACAAAAAACTCAAAAATAATATGAAACATCAAATACATTCCAAAACATTCATATTGTTTTCTATTCAATTCAATTGAGTCAAACAGCTCAAGCATCACCAAAATCAAGTCTAATAAGTATTAAGTTATTATGCAAAAAGGAAGTAAAATGTTCAAAACATTTCTAAATCTCATAGAAAATATCTACACAACTATAAAATAATCTACTCTTCATCAGAGTTGGTCCCTTCACTTTCATCAAATTCAACCATATGTTTCTCCATAAATTTTTGCACTTTAGCAAAGTTAGCTTCAGATGATTGAAATCGTTCTGTAAGCTCTGAAATTTGTCTTTGCATTGCTTCCATTTATTTCGAAGATTGAAAAGTAGAAGCACCAGACAATAATGATGATGGATGAAAATTAAATGAGGAAGGTTGTGCTCCCATTCCGTAAACTCTACCTTTCTTCACACCTCCTGCCACATTTATCCATATAGATGTAATAGCACTAGATGATGAGGAATCAACCTCTGAAGTAGGATGTGTCTGACGCCATTCATCCAAGCCTCTATGAAATTGAACCTGAAATAAATGTATATATATAAATCAAATTTGCAAGTCAAATGTAGACAAGAATGACATGTGAGCTTTACTAATATCTCTTCAAAGGTATGTTTCTGAATAGTCTTCTCTCATGCTTTCTGGTTTCCTTCTGCTTAAAACTAACATGAGCAGTGTCATTCCATCTCCCAGCAGTAGTATACAAATTAGATAAAAGAACAATATGCCTAAAGTGTACAACACAACGTCTCATTGCAACAAATTAATTAGCTATATCACAAACTTAAGTTGCAACAACTACTTTCAGCAGATAATTTCTGTAATGTTATCTTAATGACAACACTAAATCCTAAAGAAAATAATGATCACGAGGCTGGAAAAAACACAAAATATTTGAAACGTGCACTTTATCTAATTCATTATCAAATGTTATTCGAATAGTAAAGATCAGTTGTTCATGCTCCTCACCCCATCTCAAGTTTCCATACAAGAGGCGAATTGCAGTTTTTCTTTTCTGATTTATTTCCATTATGATTTAAGATTGTAAGATTATGTTAAATGAAATAACATTGAAGTGTTATAACTTATAAATCTCTCCTCTGCACGTGGCTTCTCCATTCTCCCCTTGTACCATTCTTATTTTTTTTCTATGCGTCTCCTCAAATACCTCAGGATTAGACACTTCTGCACCTTTTAACTTTGTTTGCAATAAAAGTTATAAGATGTTCAATCACATTTAGTTAAAATTAAGGAGATTCAATTAAGAAATTACCATTTTTCGTTTTGTGGGCTGCAAAACTCATAGAACCTCCGGTGTGTAAGCAGCCACCCTTTACGGATGTCCAAGCTACCTCTGCTCGCTCACACTTCTCCTTAAATTCAGGAGTGTTCCATTTCTCCAAAAATTTAACCCATACGTCTGCTCGTAGTCAACTGGGCTTTTCATTATTTTTCAAGCTATAAACAACATTTCAGTTACTTGTATACGAGCATTCTTCTCAAAAATAGAATTTATTTTCTTCTCATAACATGGCTGCCATACACATTTCGTCTACACCATAGAAAAATGTCATTAGATTCAAAATTCAATATTTGATAATTGACATAAGAATACATTTTTTACCTTAAATTTATTCCATATTTGTTCTCTGATATTGTAGGGAAATCCTTTCCATCTGCCCCAAGCATCATCTGCCGTATCACACAACTCCAGTATGCACAATGTTTCCACTTGGAAGTGAAGTCTAAACACTAACTAATGAATAAATTTTGCAAGTCAAATGTACACAAGAATCAGTATAAGCTTATGCTTATAGAGCAAAAGAAAGTTTACCTGGGAAGCTTATGCCTTAACAACTACTTGTTTCTCCAAAATAAATTATTACTCACCCAAAGAAAAATTATGCTACTGATTTAGTTTGATAGACAGTGTCAGATCTGCAAGAATTTTTAATATTTCAGTCTATTTATTTCATTCCTATGTCTATCTCTATATAACCTGACTTAAGAAATTAGTAAATCAAAAAACTTGACTGAAATATGTTTTTGTTCTTGCTTAGATCAACATTTCTTCTAGAGAGAGTAGGTATCGTTTTTGTTCTATAGAGAGATTCCATGTAAAAGCAAGCTGGAAAAGTATTATAGAAAATAAGAATGTTTACCATTATATTGTTACCAATAAAAACACAATATTTGCCACTATATCGCTAGGTATTTAGAGAGTGCAGTATTTCCACAAAGAATACTTGTCACTATATTGCATTCATCAGAAATTTCATTTGGAGATGAATAATCCATCAGAAATTTCATTAATTAAAGCTAGTAACACCTCAATAATCCATCTATTGAGGTGTTACTAGCTTTAATTAATGAAAAAAGTGTAACTAAAAAGTTGATACATTGTCCAGTGTTTCCAAAGGGAACTTAAAATGGAGAGAGGGGGGGGGGGGGGGGGGGGGGGAGGGTGTCTGATACGGCAATATAAAATCATTAATCTTTTTTATTTTATGTTTAGGCTAACAGTTGCAAAGACACAAAGGACATCCAGTTGGATCTTCTATGTGGAACCTTGTCGTATTTTGCGTTTTTCATTTTTAAAAACATTGTACCAGAGATAGAAATGTGGAGCATGACAAAACTTATCTTTATATCACTTGCTATTTCGATCATCTAATTTAGTCCGTGCAATAAGAATGAGGACACACAACATAAAGGAGAGATGTCTTTTACATCATTCATTAATATTACACAAATTATTTATATATGATTTCATAGTCTAGCACCTCCACATGGATCATTTCTTTGATATTTTCTATGGATCAATAACACTTGTTCTGCATGTTGTTTTTCCTTAAATCATCAAAGATAAACTCATGTTCTGCAGTCTTATTGAAAGGGAAGGGGAAATAAGGGGATTTTGATATAGCAGATACATGGTAAGATTTGTTGATGAAACAAACACTGTAAGTCATACAATTACAAAGCAGAACATGCCATGTAGATGATAGAGCAAGTAATTCAGTGAGGAAATAGAAGCAAAATCCTCTTAACAATATGAGAATCCTGGCTCTAATATTCATGGGACCATTTGCCACAAAATACATAAAAGGATTACACATATCACACACTTAAAACTCAGCGAGCAGACAACAAAGAAAAATAAAGTCACACATTTTAGAAGAGCAATCTATCTTGGATGCTAGTGGAAGTTCAAACTGATAACCTGTTCTCACATCATCTTAAATTGCACAAACTTCTGACCTAGGGGTTAACATACAAATACAAATGCAAACAGATACAATAATTGTACTTAAACATTAAAATCTTGCATGCACTAGATACAAGACTAAACTAGTGTTTGGAGTCTTTTAACCACTTTTCAAAATATACTAACCACCGAATTAATGACTTGCCCTTAAATCAAAAATAGGTTATAGAAATTCATCTATAGTTTTTAAAGCTGTAAAAATATATAAATCAAAAGTGATTATACTCTTTTAGTCTACACCAATTTCAAGTTTGTGACAAAGAAACTAGGTAATGAGCAAACTATGGCCCATCTTCTTGAATGCCTTATTTATAAAACTATCAAAGTGCATTCGTCTAAACCTTAATCACTCACCATCTATAAGCATACATATAATAGCTTGGAATTTAGAGTTTTTGACAAAAAAACATCCTTTATCTATACTCAAAACTTAATTTACATCCTTCAACTATCATATTGAACAAAAATCATTCTTAATGTATTCAAAACTTAGCAAGTTTCATCCTAATGTGAAACTTCTGTTAAAAAACATTAACGGACCCAGTCTCATGTGCAAGTCACATGACTACAAGAATCCTAAAATGAGTCCACTAGGTGTATTATGTCCTACTTCTCAAAATTAAAGCTTTTCTGAGTTAATTTTTTACCAACAAGTTCGTAGGAATGAATTTAGAATTCTCCAGCTCGATAAAAATTGTAATATAAGTTGCTTTGTATAATGAAACTCAATATTGGTTGTTCTTTTGCTGTCATAATGCTTTGTTTTTTCATAATTATTAGTGGTAACTTTCTTACTGATGTAATTCAAAGATCCCTTTTATATTTCTTGTTCTTGCATTTCTTATCTTTTAAGAATATTTTTTTCGACATGAATCTGTTCTTACTGATCTCTCCCCATTTTCATAAGACCAGATAATTTTTTCTTAAATTATTTATAAAGATTTCTGATCATCAGAACATGACAAATTTCATCGCGCCTTATTTTTTATTAGTCTCACACCTTTCTTTCTTCCTAAATTAATACCCACATCAATATAATCACAATCCAACTATTATGCAGAAGAAGAGAACAACTTTTATGGTTCATTTAGAATCAGCAAATTGGAATCACTTTAAATTTTTAGGAGAACAAAAATTTAAGCTCTTTCTCATGATAATATCAAAGGAAAACCTACCCACTCAAAAGGAAAGGAAAACTTCCACAGTACTTCAATGAAATTGAAACTAAAACCCTACCCACTCAAAGGAAAGGAGAACATTCACAATATACTTCAATGGAATCGAAATTCAAACCCTACCCAGTCAAAAGGAAAGGAACTTCCACCCTACTTCAAAGGAATTGAAATTCGAACCTTTGCCAAATCAAAATTCAAAAGGAGAAAGTTTACATACCTTTTCCAAATCTCTTTGAGAGAAACAAACGAGCAACCTCCCTGGTGAGCTCTGATGAAACGCTAACCTCCCTGTGAGCTCTCAGAAAGTGAGTTTTCTTTTTCTTTCAAAGAGACCCTATTGTCACGACCCGCCTGATACCCAGGCAGATCGCGACCCGTCTAGGCAGCCAGCAGCCTGTGCAAGGGGACAGACAGCCCAAAACGGTCAGCAGACAGAGGGGCAGGCGTCCAAGCAGGCAGCAAAGGAAGGGGCAGTCGTTTCAGCCGTTACAGGCAGTTTCAGCAGTTGCAGCCGTTTCATCAGTTACGGCCATTTCAGAATTTACAGCATGTGGGGAGGCGGCAGGTTCCAGCCTTGGAGAGGCTTGTGCAGGGCCTCTGGAACGTGGGGCAGACTAGGGAGCAGCTAGGAGTCCCTTTTTGGAAGACTTAGAAGCATGTCTTGAGGGCATGGACTTAGGGGCTTGTATATAGTGTAGCATTTATTTACTCTTAGTGTTTAGAGTAGTATAAATAGGTAGTCATTGTATTTGTAATACATCCACCAACATTTGAATACAAGTCTTTCTTCCAAAATCTGCCTTTGTATCTCTTTCTTATTTCTCTTAGCGATCCAAAGTAGTGAAAGGCTTACTTGAGTTTGCAAGAACGTGCAAGAATCGTGAGTAAACCGTCAAGTGCCGCACGGAGTATTTTCCGAATCAAAAAGTCCGTGACAATTGGTATCAGAGCAGGTTCATCGTAAGAGAATGATGAACGAAGGAGATGACGCTAGCATCACCCCCAACGTCCGTACTGATGGTGGCAAGAAGAACAAGAAAGGGAAGAAGCAGCAGACAGGTAATGAACCCAATCTGCCCGATCCTCCACCAAGTGTTCCTCCACAAAGTGTTCCTACCCCAAGCGAAGGGCAGACATCTCTCCCTCTGTGACAACCCCCTCGGGATTCACATACTCAGGTATTGTCTCTGCCATGGGCGGCCATTCGCTCTTTTTGATCCCCTCTTATTGGCATGCAGCCTCAAGGGAGAATCGAACCCGTGACCTATGGCTCCTTTACATCCCTCCCAAGGGGATCTCCTTTCACCAATTAAGCAGCTTAATTGGTGAAAGGCGATCCCCTTGGAGGGATATAAAGGAGCCATAGGTCACGGGTTCGATTCTCCCTTGAGGCTGCATGCCAATAAGAGGGGATCAAAAAGAGCGAATGGCCGCCCATGGCAGAGACAATACTTGAGTATGTGAATCCCGAGGGGGTTGTCACAAAAAAAGGCGCCTTTTTTGACAACCCCCTCGGGATCCACATAGTCAGGTATTGTCTCTGCCATGGGCGGCCATTCGCTCTTTTAATCCCCTCTTATTGGCTTGCAGCCTCAAGGGAGAATCGAACCCGTGACCTATGGGCAGCCATTCGCTCTTTTAATCCTCTCTTATTGGTGAAAGGCAATCCCCTTGGGAGGGATGTAAAAGAGCCATAGGTCACAGGTTCAATTCTCCCTTGAGGCTGCAAGCCAATAAGAGGGGATTAAAAGAGCGAATGGCCGCCCATGGCAGAGACAATACCTGAGTATGTGGATCCCGAGGGGGTTGTCACACCCTCCCCATATTGTCGATGGAAGTGATGTAGATACCGGCGAGGAGCCCGTGGACATTACTGTCGGACAAGAGTGGATTGCAAGGGTCGAAATGGCGAGGCAAGCCGTTGAGATCATAGGCCAGCGCTTGAACAGAACGGACAGAAATCTCAAAGCTTTTGAAGAGTAATCCCTTGAAGAAGTTGAGAGCGTCCGGAAGGAGTTGGAGGCACGCCAGCAAGCCGAGTTCGAGACAAAGGAGGCCACTACTTCCTTAGAGTCCAGACTTAGGGAAGCACTTGGCGCAGTCGAGTCGCTTAAGGCCAAGCTGGCAGCACTCGAGGAAGAGAGAGAGGTTATTGGATCCTCATCACATGATCGGGAAAGGGAAGCCAGAGTTGAGGCGCCCAAGCCACCTGTCTTCAAAGGCGTCCGTGACGCGCAAGAGGTGGATAATTTCCTTTGGCACTTGGAAAATTACTTCAAGTGTATGCGGGTCCGTAGTGATGTGAATAAGATCAACACTGCTGTGTTGTATCTTTCGGAGTTGGCCATGTTATGGTGGAAGCGTAAAGAGTCTGACATCGCAAAAGGGGACATGCGCGTTGGACACATGGGAGCAGTTTCGTGTGGAGTTCAAGAAGGCGTTCTTCCCTAGCAACGTTGTCTATGAGGCAAAGCGCAAGATGAGGGAGTTGAAACAAAAGGGCAGCATACGCGCGTATGTGCGGGAGTTCACCACCCTTACATTTCAGATTCCCAACCTCACGGACGACGATGCGTTGTTCTACTTCATGGATGGGCTGCAAAATTGGGCCAGAACGGAGTTGGAACGGCGGCAAGTCAGGACTATAGACGACGCCATTACGCAGGCCGAAGCCTTGACAGACTTCAGGCAGGAGAAGTCTCTCAGTGCCGATGAGGACGACGAGGTAGGCAGTCATGATGATAGTGGGGATGACAGTGGCGAAGGCAAGGAGCAAAGTCCACAACCCAAGAGGCGAGGCGAGGAGCCACGGCCTAACGAGCATGACACCTCCAGGTCCAGCGGCAAGAAGCCCGGAGATCGTGGCAACACAGTAAGGGATTCCAAGGATGGTTGCTTCATATGCAAAGGGCCGCATGGTTACAAAAGATGCCCTGAACTGAAAAGTCTTGGTGCTGTCCTTTGTGAGCGGAAGGAAGAGAAAGCCCAAGAGGAAGTCGGGGAGACTAAGCAGTTGGGCGTGGTAAGCCTATGCGGAGCTGCGATTGAACAATCATCGACAAGGCCAAGGCAAGATAAGCCAAGGCAAGCGGAGCCGAAGCATGCTGACAAGGGACTTGCAATGTCTATGGCGTGGGCTCAAACAGTCGACTTCACGATCAATGGGAAGATTGCTCGTGCGTTGGTCGACACCGGTGCGGAGGTCAATGTTGTGACCAAGACGGCAGCAACGAGGTTGGGGTTGCGATATACTTCAAGCAACGCCCAAATCAGGACTGTCAACGCATCACTGACTCCCATAGTTGGAGTTGCGCACGGGGTGAACATCACGGTAGGCGATTGGCAAGGGAAAACCAGGTTCATCGTCGCCCCTATCAATATGTTTGATGTTATTCTTGGGCAGAAGTTCTTCCAACAGTGCCATGCAGTAATCAATCCTCATCTCCAAAAATTGACAATCATGGAGAAAGGAAGGGAATATACAGTTCCCATGGTGAAGGCACAAGCGACGGAGGGACAGGCTAGATTGACAGCCATGAAGCTCGAGAGGGTCGACGTGAGAAGAAGGTTAACACCGGCAGTAACCATTGCAAGTTCGAGAGAAGAAAATGGTGCAGGACAGACCTTGCCACCGCGCAGGAAGAGGGTTCCGAGTAGGAACGCTGACGTGATGAACAAGCCGCCGGAGCACTTGCCTCCGTTGAAGGAGGAAGTTCGGAAGATCGGGTCGAGAAAGGTCGGGACCTCGATGAAGAGGCTGCTCGAAGGGATTGATCGAGTACGCGAGTTGATGGTCGCCCGGCAGAACTCAACGCCGATACGGACGCAATGCGACGCGGTCGTCGCATCATCAGGTGGGGGAGTTTGTCACGACCCGCCTGATACCCAGGCAGATCGCGACCCGTCTAGGCAGCCAGCAGCCTGTGCAAGGGGACAGACAGCCCAAAACGGTCAGCAGACAGAGGGGCAGGCGTCCAAGCAGGCAGCAGAGGAAGGGGCAGTCGTTTCAGCCGTTACAGGCAGTTTCAGCAGTTGCAGCCGTTTCATCAGTTACGGCCATTTCAGAATTTACAGAATGTGGGGAGGCGGCAGGTTCCAGCCTTGGAGAGGCTTGTACAGGGCCTCTGGAACGTGGGGCAGACTAGGGAGCAGCTAGGAGTCCCTTTTTGGAAGACTTAGAAGCATGTCTTGAGGGCATGGACTTAGGGGCTTGTATATAGTGTAGCATTTATTTACTCTTAGTGTTTAGAGTAGTATAAATAGGTAGTCATTGTATTTGTAATACATCCACCAACATTTGAATACAAGTCTTTCTTCCAAAATCTGCCTTTGTATCTCTTTCTTATTTCTCTTAGCGATCCAAAGTAGTGAAAGGCTTACTTGAGTTTGCAAGAACGTGCAAGAATCGTGAGTAAACCGTCAAGTGCCGCACGGAGTATTGTCCGAATCAAAAAGTCCGTGACACTATACTATTCTTATTTGCTAGACAAATAAAAGAGAGATTAAATATTTTTATATGCTAGATAAAAAAAATTAAATTATAAGAATTATGCTAGATCAAAAAATAAAATAACTTTAAATAAATAAAAATCATTATAAAATGGCCGACTACAATGATCGTCCATTTGATAGTATTTTTGAACTTATTTTAATAATTTTTCGACTATCGCAATCGATAACCAGTCAATTATTTTATTGACTTTATTTCGCAAAACATTATGATTTGAGTAGTTGAAATCATAGTCAAAAAATAAAAAATAAAAAATAAAAAATTCTAATTTGCCAATTACAGTAGTCGAAAAAATATTTAGAATACCGACTCTAGATTTATAGTTGGCAATTGTAGTAGAAAAATAACTTATTTCTAGTAGTGATATATTATAACTTCCCAAAGAATGAAGGAAAACTTCTAGTGTACCCAGTCAACCCGATTCAACGGTAGAGAAGTGACTGTGAAAAGTTAGTATTGTTGTTTAAACCTCCTAAATCCGAACCAGTCAAACTCTTAATCATGACTCTACCTCTGAATTTTTTGTTAGTGATAGAACACTTTCACGAAGGAACAAGGTTCATAAAATGTTGGATGAAGTCGATAGACTATTGGAAATGACAATAGTCTATTGATACAAAATTTAACGTTGAAATATTTATTCATTTATTAGTAACACATGGTAACTAAACTCTTGGTATAATAAACACATCCACTTTTAGGTATTCTTCATTCAAATTCTTCCAATAATTTTCTATTTTATTTCTTAATTCCAATAATTTTCTATTTTATTTCTTAATTTTATGTGTGCTTCTTCCTTTGTAACACCATATTTATTCATGTAACATTCCATGCTTGAAGTAGCATCTTCTTTTTTTGTTCTTCCTAAAATGAATGAAACAAACAAAATTAATAAAATAAATGCTGAGTTTAATTAAAGTAAATAAACATAATCATATGATCTTAAATTAAAGATATATAGAATATACTAAAATATTCTTTAATCTTGTGGATTTAAATATATCATTTGAAAATTGAATTAGTTGTAAAAATAAAAAAGACATTGTTTTTTCAATGAAATTTTGAATAAAGATGAGAGGAGTTATTTTTTAAAAGGAGAATGAAATTAAAAGTAAAATTGTAAGAAATAAATAATTGTATATATCATTAATGAGATGATTTATAGCCAGACAAATATGTATGTCTTTTTTTTACCACAAGTTATTAAGTGTATTTCAAAAAGCTTTTACGTCAAGTTAAACAATATCACATGAATTGAAACGGGAGGAGGATATATTATACCTCATGTGATGAAAGATCATTGAGTAATCTTGTAATGGTACAAAGCAATAAGTGTTGGACTGCTATCCAGTCAAATGAATCTTTAGTTGTTATATTTCCCATTGCCAACCAAGAAGTAGTTGCTAGCAAAAGATAGGAACTAGATGGAATTTCATTCTTCATATATTGCTCCATTCTTGGAACTTTCTTATTATTATAGTACCATTTAGCCTCTTGAAAGTAAGCCCTCAACACCTTTTTTCATCTAAAAAACAAAATAGTGAAAAATTAAAATCAATTAATAGAGTTTGTTTTTAAAAACATTAAAAAGTGTGTAATAATTACTTAGAATTGAACCCAAGTAGTTTTTTTTTTCTTTTTTTTTTTAAGTTGGATCAATTCTATCGCTCGACCACTCATGCTTTTTAGTGAAACATTTCTATTTTTTTTATCATGCTCTTCAAAGAGTAGTTAGTCAATTTAAGCATAAGTTTCCTATCTTCTGTTAGTGAAAACATACAAGATAATAAAATTGCAAGAAACAATTGGAAATAAAATGAAGAAATAAATCTCTTCAGGCTGAGGCGTGAATATCTCCATCCCTTTAAGGATATTCAAGCCCGCTGCAAATGTTTTCACCGGTCCAGCAGTAGTCCTCTTTGACTTGTCCCCTCTAGGATACAACAACCTTCACACAGTAAAACTCAACAACTCTGGACAAGAGTTGAGTCAAAAGCTCCACAAAAAAAGAACACCTCCCTTCAACTAATAAGAACTCTCTTTTTGACTAACTCTTTTACTCTATATTTTCTCTTGTGTATTGTGTGTATCTCAAACGAAATGAAGACAACCACTATTTTTACTAGAATAAGTCTCCCTTGCAATGAAAAAAAAAGATAAATAGTGTAATAAATAGTGAAGATAATGATCTTAAGAGTTACATAAATTAAAAGCTGTAATGGAGGAATAAAAAGAAAGTAATGGGGTGAAAGATTAACAACCTCTAACAACTGGAACTTATTAAGCTTGACAAAAAGCAGTGATGGGTTGATCCACCTAACCAAATCCACAGATTTGGAAGTCATTGAAGCATCACACAGATGGAACTTGCACCAATGGATAGCATATGCACTTAGCTCCATTTGGAGTAATGCTGCTAAGAAATGCAGCAATAATAATTTTTAATGATAACAATCAAATGCCAATAATACTACATTATGTAATATATATGATAAGTGCACCAACAGCCATAAACCAACGTCTATATTCTTAACATATTAAAATATCACACTAACAATTTCTCAGTCATTTTAATATTAGATAAGAGATTATATCATTGGAAGGAAGACAATCATGCATAATGAAGGGATGCTCTGCATTGAACCCCCACTAAGTGAAACAAAACTTTTACTCCAGAGTCGTAGTGATCTCATACTTGAACTATGACTGCTTAAAGGAAATAAAATATCACTACTCACACGTAATAATCAAGGTGTTTACATGATCTTTAAAGTCAGCACGTTATAGTCATGTGCTATCCCTCTTTTATGAGTGCACTTGAGAATAAGCCAATTCTCATAGGATGCGACCCTACTTCCACATATTACATAGGTGAAATCCGTCAAGAGTGCTCCTGTAAGCTTAACACTCCACCCATACGAGCTACATATATTCATTAAGAGTTGTGTTAACTCAACCTTCACAAACTACAGGAAACAATGTATTCACATCACAGGGAGGGAATAAGAAAATAGTGCATTTTTTCACAAGAAGTCATAATATGATTAGTTTTTCCTGTGAACCTGGTTATAGGATCTCCAGTCCCTAGGTTGACTCAAGTATTTATAGGCTTCAATACCATCCCCCTCGATGTGCTCCAGACCTTTTCTCTCGTTAAGGCCTTAGTAAGAGGATCTGCAAGATTATCACAGGATTTGACATAATCAATATTAATGGTACCATTTGTCAAATACGATCTTACATTACTATGTTTCCTCCTTATAGATATGAATTTACCGTTGTAATAACAATTTTGAACTCTACCAATTGCAGTTGTGCTATCATTATGAATTAAAATAGGAGGAATTGATTTTTCAAAATAAGAAATTTGAACCAATAAATCTCTTAACCGATTCGCTTCCTCACTAGCTAAAGCAAAAACAATTAGTTCAGCCTCCATGGTAGAGTTAACAATTATAGTTTACTTTCTTGATCTCCAACAAACAGCACCACAATCTAAAGTAAAGACATAACCAGTGGTAGAACAAGTTTCACCTTATAAAGTGTTCCAATCTGCATCACAAAAGCCTTCAAGTACAACATGATATTTTTTAAAGAACAAATCACAATTTTTTGTTTCAATTAAATATCTCATAACTCTTGTTACAAAATGTCAATGCAAACCACAATTATTCGTTCCAATTAAATATCTCATAACTCTTGTTACAACATGCCAATGTTCATTACTCAGCTTGCTTGTAAACCTGCCAAGTACTCCTTCTGCATATGAAATATCAGACCTAGTGTAATCAGTCACATATCTCAAACTTCCGATTGTACTAGCATATTCCTTTATTACATCATTTCACATTCAACATGAAATAAGTGAACACTCGAATCAAAAGGAGTAACAACATTCTTGTAATCATGAAAGTTATATTTTTTAAAGATTTTCTCAACACAATGTGACTGGTCAAAGAAAATTCCCTCATATGTTCTTGTTACTTTTAATCCAAGAATAAAATTTGCCTCACCAATATGTTTTGCTTAGTTCGAAATTGAGTTAAGATGATAGCTCAACTAGATATGAAGTTTTGATGATTTAACAAACTTATCGATCTAACAAGGAACCAAATCCTTGTTATTGGAACTGCTGAAAATAAGATGAATGATAAACTCAGTGTGAGGTATATTTGTGTGCTATCATCAAAAAGAGAGAAAATGTTATATTCTAGGTGTTTTGATGATCCTCACAAATGCGGGGACCTGGTTCCTGGCAGAGTGCTCTCGTCCAGATACAAATGGGGTACAGTCATAAAAGTTGTCATGTTAGGGGGTAGGTGAAAAGTGCAGTATCCTACACCAATAAGAAGAGCGGACGAGATTGTATGTTTCAGTATCTCACAAATGCAGGGACCTGGTACCAGGCAGAGTTTCCTCCGTCAGATACATAATTGGTTACAGCTGTAAAGCTGTCACGTCAGAGGTTGGTAAGGCGTCAGTGTACTACACCAATCATAATACAGGAGGGTGTTTGTCCAACGGATAATAACTCTTTATATTTGATACTTTTAGCATGACAAACACCATATTATATTTATTCATCCAAAGAAGGAAGTCAGCCAGTAAGCCTTTTCGAGAACTCATATAGAAGCTTGCAAGGGACCTGGTTCCCGCAAGCAAGGGACCTGGTACTTGCAAGACAACGACGTGAAAAGGACGAAAAGACAGCTGTCAGAAAACCTGTCATCTCTGATGCGGTAGGTGCACAGCTTTTCCAACAGCAGGCCTTCAGCCAATGGGATGACTTCAACGAATTTGTGGGAAATGATATTATCTCTTTCCAACAAACACAAATTCAAGACTTGGCAAATTAAACTTGGATTTTCTATGAAAATTCACAAGCTTGAACATAAGGCCAACTTCAAGGAAGAACATTGCTCAACTCAACAGAAGGACCTGATAGAGTAAAGAAGAATCTTTGTTGTATTTAGAGCTTTGTGTCTATGTACTTACATTGTAAATCTGTTCCTAATCTATAAAGGATTCAGATATTTGTTTTGGGTTTGTAAAAGTCTAAATCAGTTAAGGTAACTGATTTAGTGGGCAACATTGTTTTGTTGCTTAGTCAAATTTTAAGTCATCTAGAGTTAGGTGGTTTAGTGGGCGGTGTGGTATCCGCTTAGGCTCTTCAAGTAATAGGTAGATTACTTGATTGAGAGATTAATAACTTTTTCTCACATTGATGGTAACCGGGTTTCACTTTTGCTTGAGAAGATTAGTGAAGACGGTTGTAAATCCTGTGCAACAAGTCGTGGTTTTACTCCCTTGAGCAAGGAGGTTTCCACGTAAACTGTTTGTGTTGTGTTCTTCATATTGTTTAATCTTCTGCGCTGTTTTTGCTATGTCAAGGGACCTGGTCCATTGACTGGTAGTGGACGCACATATTCCAACAAGTGGTATCAGAGCTGGTGCTCTCTATCTGGTTAACACCAATAGAGAAGTTCCTGCGAGAAATGACGTCACTACTGAATAAACAAAGAAATCTATCTCCCACAAGACCTCCTCTTTTTTATGATAAGCACTACAAATATTGGAAGATTCGGATGAGAGACTATCTCATGGCTGAGGACAGTGAAGTTTGGGACGTCATATGTAAAGGTCCTTATGTGCCAACTATGGAGGTTAAAGATGGAGAGGTCACAAGAGTCATTCCCAAAACTAGACAACAATATAATGACTCTGACAAGCAACTAGTTTGAAAAAATTACAAAGCCAAGAAGTTGCTTATGTGTGGCATTGGAATGAAAGATTATGATCTTATCTCTTCATGTGAATCATCCAAAGAAATTTGGGATCTCCTGAGAACTACCTTTGAAGGTACTGAGGAAACAAGGAAATCTAAGCTAGATTTCTTTACTGCTCAGTTTGAAGGTTTCACCGTGGAGGAAGGTGAACCAGTTCATGAAATTCAGACAAGATTCTCCACCATCACCAATGAGCTCATGTTTCTTGATGAACCTATTCTGGTGTGCAAACAAGTCTCTAAGATACTGGAAACTCTTCCCAGATCTTGGACAAATGAATGTGTGTTTGCTGAGGAGACAAAGGGGCCTGAAGAGGTGACTCCAAATACACTATTTGAGCTTCTTCAAGCACATGAGTTGCATAAAAAAGGAGAGTGTCTCATTCTGAAGGAAAAATACAAAAGGACAGATATGATTGATGAGACTGATCATAGTAAAGAAAATTATGTCAAGACTGTAGAAGGTAAAGACAACGAGGGGGACCTGGTCCGTCCCAAGATAAGTAGAAGAGAAGTCTTCTTCAGGGCATTAAAAAGGGATATGGTTGCATGGAAAAAATGCTCAAGTGATTCAGATGATTTTGAACACACAGATAATGATTTCATGACAAAGTCAAACGAGGAAGATGTTGATGAAAAGGTAACTCTATCTTATTTCAAGCAAAACTTGAATACCTTTTCTACTAGCAAGTTGAGAAAGCTAGCAGTTATATTACTTGATTTGATAAGTGAGCTGACAAGTGAGAAGGATCCCATAAGCAACAGTCTAGATATCTCTCAAGATGGAAAAATTGCATTAGTTGCCCAAATATCTGATATTAAAAGTCAAATGCTTGTTCTAGAAGCTGAAAATCTAGAACTGAAGAAAAGGATGAAAGGGGTAACTGATAAAACTTTTAAAGGAAAGAATGAGGCAAGCAGCTTGCAACTGGAGCTTGAAAATAAGCTGCACACTATTGAAATGAAGACCAAAATTGCATTAGAAATAAATCTTGAGTTAGAGAGGGACCTGGTCCGTGTAAAAGAGGAACTGGAAAAATCTCTCAAATGGACCAATTCCTCTAAGATTCTTACAAATCTGATCAGTGAAGACAACAACAGTGGAAGAGGGTTAGGTTGTGACAAGATAAAATCTTCCTACAATCCTCGAAGCAAAAGTGTTCCTGATGATGACAATGTGTTGTCTGAGAATTTTTGTCGAGATGGAAATCATGAGAAAGATTGTCCAATTTTGGAAAAATTTGAAGGAAGTTCGTCAAATTATTCCAAACAGCTGAAAAGAGCTAAAGAAAGGCATGTGAAGTTTGTCCGATCTGAAAATAATCAAGAAAAGAAAGAAAGGGGACCTGGTCTTCATGCGAAATTTGTCAGATCCGACAGTAATGTGGAAATGGAGCATAAGGGACCTGGTCCTCGCTATCATTTTAACAAGAAAACTTTGCCCCCTTGGACAGGAAGGTTTCTTGCTAAGCCTTTTGACAATTTTTGGGAACTCTGTTTGAAGTGGGTTAAGTCTAACAAGTAATTCTGGTGCAGAAGAGAGGAAGCTGTCAGTGTTGGTCTATAAATAGCAGATGCTCAAAACACATGACTAAGAAGGTTACAAAACTTCCTCTCTCTCAAGACACTTCAAGGTGGAGGTGTCTCTTTTGGCGAATGGCAAGAAACACTACATTCTTGGTGTAGATTTATGATGAATGAAATGAAGCTAAGCTCTTATCAGATAACTATTTTGTCACAAACTTGCTCTCTCGGGCGATGATTTTTGATAGAAAAAGAGATGCAAGAACATGTATATTGCTGATCTGTTTACTGCTCATTGGGATAGTCTCACTGAACTTAATTCTCAAGGTATGAATACTGAGGTATGATTAAGGAGACGTGCTCATGAGTGTTGCTTTGCTGCACAAACCAGTGTCAGAGGACCTGGTCCAGTCTGCATAAAATAATATTTGCAAATGACAAAGGTTGTGATGATAATGTTAAGGAGAAGCAGATCAGACCTCCTTCAGGTGAAATGTGCAGACTTTGAATCTTTCAAGAAACTTTCGACTGAAGTGATAAATGGTACATGTTTGTGACCAAAATGATGATAATGAGAAGTTTGATCTCAACATTCATAAAAGAATAATTGTGGAACACTCTTCCTCCAGCAAGGCTTATCAGGGGTATACTAAAAATGGTCATGTGTTTATTGATGAGTCTAGAAGATTTTAGAAGTTGCAAGGAAAGAAGTTTTTGAGATAGAAGAGTTGCTTCAGAATCAGAGAGATGGTTTAAATAGTGAGTTTGCTGAAGAACATCCTCTTCATGAATCCAACAATCTCAAAGAAGATGATGCAGATGATGAACCTGATGAGAGACCTGGTTTTCTAGACAGTGCTGAACAAAGATGATGCAGTTCAAACTGATAATGTGAATTTTGAAGGTGAGAATGAAGAAGCTAATCAAGCTCAGTTTGAAAGAAGCAAACTCTGATAGTCGGTTCCCCAACAAGCTGATCGGTTGTCCAAGTTGCTCGTCAACAATGTATTCAAGAGAGGTAAAAATGTCAAAAACTCTTCTCTTTGAATTCAATATGCAAGGAACTGTTGATCATTCAGGTACATATTGATGATGTCATCTTTGAGGCAATCTTTGAGGTGTTGTGTGAAGAGAAGCTTTGTTAAAAGGCAAGATTCAATTGCTATTTCATCAACTAAGGCAATAAATGTAGCAAGTGCAGCTTGATGGGTTCAACTCTTGTGGATCAGGAAACATCTTGATGCTCATAAAATTCTAGCTGAATTAATCAAGATGATGATGGAAATGCTAAAACCTTCTTGAATGGATCCTACCTGAAGCAATCAACTCTTTTAATGACTATGAAAAGGGAGCAGGTATCCTTGCTTTTCGGTTATGTATGTTTTAGCAAATTCAGTTTCATAACATTTGTAGGTATACACACATGGAAAAGGGGATGAAGAAAAAGGTATGTGAGGATAGATCTAGGCAATGACATTCAAACTACAGAGATGGACCTAGTCCTTTCTCGAAGGTTAGCAATCTTAACATTGCAGCTTGAATTATGCATGAGAACCATTGAAATTGCCACATGGCTGTCCTTCAGGAATCTGAATGTTGTCTCATCTTTTGAGTGCCAAAATGATACCTTTTTTTCTCTTTCTTTATATTCCATATTTCTTTCTATTTCCCCAGAAAGATTGAGTTGCCTTCTAAATATCAAGGTGCTTTATAATTTTCTTTTCTCTTCTTTTCAAACACACTTCAAATTGTTAACCCCTTGATTCTTGCTGGAGAATTCTTTGATGAAAATGTTTTAAGTGTGAAGAGGGATCTGGTCCTCCATGAAAAATGAAGAAGTGGAAAAGATGATGCTCAAAAAAAAAAGTTGATATTCTAAGAACTCAAAGTTTTCTGAAGAGGAAGGTGTAAAAAAAAAGAAGAAAGAAAATCTTCTTGGTTCCTCAATTGTTGATCTATTCATCTCGGAGGCCTTGAGTTGTTTGTGTTACCAATCTTTCTGTTATAAAAAACTCAGGCTGGTGTTGGAAGCTATGACAGTTGCTCGTGTTAACTGAAATACTGAAATGTGTTGTTTAAAAGTCCAGCTTCTGAAACAACACTATCAGAGGGACCAGGTGCCAAAAAAAAATATTGGCAGCCCTAAAGGTTAAACATACAGGTTGGGCTGCACATCATGTTGTACGCTAAGAGAAGATTCTTGAAATCTTATGCTAGGGATATGCTCTACTAATTCTATTCTTTCAATCCCTTGCCTCTAAATCATCCCTTCTCTTCCTACCTCTCTATGCCAATCTTCATTTATCTCTTGGGCATTGTTCTGGTTTTCATCTGTAATCATACATGCAATGCTTTGATGACTGATCTTTTGTTTATGGATGTTAAATGTCTTATTTCTACTAACTTGTCTCATTACTTTATGCCTTTTTGCTCATGCTCTGTGTTGCCCAAGTGGCCATGAATTTGCAAGAACTATATTTCTGTCAACTTGGTTTACTGCTTTAACCCTTTTTTATGATGTCAAAAGGGGGAAAGTTGTTAAGGTAAGGTATGAGATCAATAGTGTTATAACTGCTTGAAGAAGACATGGTCACATCGATAGGAGGAATCAATGGTAGCTGCTTGAAGAGATATGGTCATGCTGACAGGGTGAATAAATGCTTGCTACCTGACGAGGACCTGGTCCTGTCGATAAGGGGAAGAAGATGTTTGTCATCATCAAAAAGGGGGAAGATGATATGTTGATGTTTTGATGATTTGAAAAACTTTAGGGATGATTAAACCCCAGTTACCCCAAGAATTCTTTTTGATAGGGGGAACTGATGAATAAATATGTCATCATCAAAAAGGAGGAAAATGCTATGTTGATATTTTGATGAGTTGACAAACTTCGAGATGATGAAACTCAAGTTACCCTAAGAATTCTTTTTGATAGGGGGAACTGGTGAATAAGTATGTTATCATCAAAAAAGGGGGAAATTGTTAGTTTGAAGTTGAGTTAAGATGATAGCTCGAACTTGATATGAAGTTTTGATGATTTAACAAACTTATCGATCTAACAAGGAACCAAATCCTTGTTATTGGAACTGCTGAAAATAAGATGAATGATAAACTCAGTGTGAGGTATATTTGTGTGCTATCATCAAAAAGGGGGACAATGTTATATTTTAGGTGTTTTGATGATCCTCACAAATGCGGGGACCTGGTTGTTGGCAGAGTGCTCTCGTCCAGATACAAATGGGGTACAGTCATAAAAGGTGTCATGTCAGGTGGTAGGTGAAAAGTGCAGTATCCTACACCAATAAGAAGAGCGGACGAGATTGTATGTTTCAGTATCTCACTAATGCAGGGACCTGGTACCAGGCAGAGTTTCCTCCATCAGATACATAATTGGTTACAACTGTAAAGCTGTCACGTCAGAGGTTGGTAAGGCGTCAGTGTACTACACCAATCATAATGGAGGAGGGTGTTTGTCCAACGGATACTAACTCTTTATATTTGATACTTTTAGCATGACAAACACCATATTATATTCATTCATCCAAAGAAGGAAGTCAGCCAGTAAGCCTTTTCAAGAATTCATATAGAAGTTTGCAAGGGACCTGGTTCCCGCAAGCAAGGGACCTGGTACTTGCAAGACAACGACGTGAAAAGGACGAAAAGACAGCTGTCAGAAAAGCTGTCATCTCTGATGCGGTAGGTGCACAACTTTTCCAACAGCAGACCTTCAGCCAATGGGATGACTTCAACGAATTTGTGGGAAATGATATTAACTCTTTCCAACAAACACAAATTCAAGACTTGGCAAATTAAACTTGGATTTTCTCTGAAAATTCACAAGCTTGAACATAAGGCCATCTTCAAGGAAGAACATTGCCCAACTCAACAGAAGGACCTGATAGAGTAAATAAGAATCTTTGTTGTATTTAAAGCTTTGTGTCTATGTACTTACATTGTAAATCTGTTCCTAATTTATAAAGGATTCAGATATTTGTTTTGGATTTGTAAAAGTCTAAATCAGTTAAGGTTAACTGATTTAGTGGGCAACATTGTTTTGTTGCTTAGTCAAATTCTAAGTCATCTAGAGTTAGGTGGTTTAGTGGGCGGTGTGGTATCCGCTTAGGCTCTTCAAGTAATAGGTAGATTACTTGATCTTGAGATTAATAACTTTTTCTCACATTGATTGTAACCGGGTTTCACCTTTGTTTGAGAAGATTAGTGAAGACGGTTGTAAATCCTGTGCAACAGGTCGTGGTTTTACTTCATTGAGCAAGGAGGTTTCCACGTAAACTGCTTGTGTTGTGTTCTTCATATTGTTTAATCTTCTGCACTGTTTTTGCTATGTCAATGGACTTGGTCCATTGACTGGTAGTGGACGCATATATTCCAACATGTTTCATATCAAAATGGCTTCTAAGAATATTCTTAGCTTCATCGATAACACTCATGTTAGAGCCAAAGATCAACGAATCATCAATATATAGACAAATAATTACATGTGAATTATTCCAAGACTTATGACATATGCACTAATCACACTCATTTGTTTTAAAGCCATTTTCAATCATGCAGGAATCAAACATTTCATGGCACTGCTTTGGTGCCTGTTTCAAGCCATACAGGGATTTAGTAAGTTTACATACTTTGCTTTCTTGGCATTCTTCAACAAAACACTCGCCTTTATCCACATAAATTTCTTCATTTAGGTCTCTATTTAGAAAATCAGTTTTTACATCCATTTGATGAATTTGCAAATAAAAAATTGCAGACATAGCAATTAAAAGTCTTATTAATGTAATTCTTGTTACCGGAGAAAAAGTATCAAAAAATTCAAGGCCTTCTAGTAGTTTAAAACCTTTTGCAGCTAGTCTAACCTTGTATTTATCAATATATCCATCCAGTTTCAAATTTTTTTTGTCAAGACTCATTTGCAATGAATAGTTTTACACCCGGTGGTAAATCAACTTGTTTCCAAGTTTTATTAGAAATTAGTGATTCCATTGCATCATTTACTACCTCTTTCCAATAAATAGAATCATGTGAAGATAAAACTTCTTTCAAAGTAAGAGGGTTATCTTCAACATTAAACACATAAAAATCAGGTTCAAATTTTTTTTCTACTCTAGCTATTTGACTTCTTCTTAACTCAAAATCATTAACTTATTTATTTGACAAATTTGAAGTAGAAGAATTACGTAGTGACAAAATATTTTGTTCAATCTTTTGACCCCCACTATTTTTAGAATCGAAAGGAAACTTATTTTCATGAAAAATAGTGTCACTTGGTTCTGTCACAATATTATCTTCAAGATTAAAAAATCTACAAGATGTACTATTTGAAGCAAAACCAAGAAAAGCACAAATAGCAACTTTCTTACCTAACTTTGTAATCTTGGGATCCATTAGCCTCACAAAGGCTAGACAACCCCAAACTCTTAGTTATTCAAAAATTGGCTTGTAACTTTTTCACAATTCAAAAGGTATCAATTTAGACTTTTTAAGAGGCAACGATTCAACACATAACAAGTAGTTAAAATAGCTTCACCCCAAAAATTTAAAGGTGCATGTCACTCGATAAGCATGTCATTAGTTAATTCAACCAAAGTTCTATTATTCCTTTTTGCTACTCCATTAGATGAAGGAGAATAAGAAAGAGTAGCTTCATGAATTATTCCCAATGATTTAATAAAATAATTAAACTCATTTGACTCATATTAACGACCTCTATCACTTCTAATTCTTTTTATTTTTCTTCCAAACTGATTTTCAACCTCATGGACATAAATTTTAAACTTTTCAAAAGCATCACTTTTATTTTTCATCAAGTAAACATATGTAAACATACAAAAATCATCAAGGAAAGTGATAAAATATGTATTACCTCCACGAGTTAGAGTTCCACCAAGTTAACAAATATCAGTATGAACTAATTCTAACAAATCAGTTTTTCTTTCAACTTGAAAATGAAGTCTCTTAGTGATTTTGGCTTTACTACAAGCTTCACACTTTTCAAAATTCTTTTTAACCACTGGAATTAATCCTAAACTATTCATGACTCCAACATAACGATCATTAATTTGACACAAATAAGCATGCCAAAAATTTGTAGAAGAAAGCATATAAATAGAAGAAGAAGTTTTATTCATCTCAACATTCAACTTAAACATTCCATCACAAAAATACCCTTCTTCACTACTATATATTGATCAGATTTTATTAAGAAGAAAACTAGACATCAAATTTTTTCTCATGGAACGACTATAAAGTACATCTTTTAAAGTTAATACCCTTCCAGAAGTAAAACACAATTCAACATCTCCCTTTCCAAGCACTTAGTGGTGTGAGCATCACCAAACATAATGGTTTTGGGCTTCTCAAAATGAGTATATTTTTTAATTCAGTCTTTGTCATAACAGACATGACGATTTGCACCAAAATCAGCCCACCATTTATCAACATTCTCAACCATGTTTATGTCGGTAATCACCGCCACAAAAGGTTCTTTGATAATGTTTGCCTGAGGTTTAGGACCACGTTTCTGCAATTTGTAAAATCAAGAAATATACCCACTCTTGCCACACACAAAGCATGATCCCTTTTCTTGAACTTGTTGATTTTGTGCTTGGTGATTTTCGACATTATTTTTCTTGGGAAGTCTACCATTATTTTTCTTGAATTTTTTCTTCTTAGGCCTCAAAGAAGTATTTTGTGAGTGTCAAGGATAACATTATTTGAAGTAATTAAATTTACCTTCCTTGTGATGTTGTTCTCTTCTATTTGTAAAAGTGCATCTTGGCCCCTCTCTTCTTCTTCCATGCAGATTTTCATGATCAAGGTCTCAATAGAGTTTTTCTTTCGTTTGTGAAGCATAGTTTTTTGAAATTCCTTCCAAGAAGGTGGACGTTTATCTATTATGCCACAAACAATAAGGTTATATCCAATTTTAACCTCTTCGGACCTAAGCTCTCCAACGATCATTATGAAGTCTGGAGCTTGATCTACCACTGATTTGTTATCCACCATTTGAAAACGAAAAAATCTACTAGATGTATATTTTTTCTCTTCAGTCTCTTCGGTATCATACTTACTCTGCAATTCCTTCTAAATTTTCTTTGCACCAGAGTAAGTTTTATCATGATAATCATAAAAATTATCAGATAGACAATTATGAATATAATACCAACATTTATAGGAATCATCATCATACTTTTCCACTTTCTCTAGATGAAATACAGTTTCATCATCATTCATAGAGGTGATGTCTTCTTTAGGATTCTTCTCAGTTAACACATAAGAAACTTAAGTAGAAAAGTACTCTACCCTTTCATCTCTTAAAATGGTTACGATTGAACCGAAATGGCTTGTTAAGGTCTCCCATCTTGACATTCGCGGTTTTTTCAATTGTAGTCATGATGAATCTCGTTAAAGTTGTTAGTGAAAACTTACAAGATAATAAAATTGCAAGATTTCAATTGAAAATAAAATGAAGAAATAAATCTCTTCAAGTTGAGGCGCGAATATCTCGCTCTCTTTAAGGAGATTTAAGTCCACTACAACAAATGTTTTCACCGGTTCAACAGTAGTCCTCTTTGACTTGTCCCCTCCAGGATACAAAAACCTTCACAAAGTATAGCTCAACAATTCTGGATAAGAGTTGAGTCAAAAGCTCCATAAAAAGGAACAACTCTCTTCAACTAATAAGAACTCTCTTTTTGACTAATTCTTTCACTCTATATTTTTCTCTTGTGTATTATGTGTACTCAAACCAAATGAAAATCACCATTATTTATACTAGAATAAGTCTCCCTTGCAATGAATAGAAAAATAACTAGTGAAGATAATGACCTTGGGAGTTACATAGGCTACAAGGTGAATGGAGGAATAAAGAGTAAAAAGTAATGGGATAAAAGGTTAACCTCTAACGACTGGAACTTGCACCAATAGGTAACATATGCAATTAACTCCATTTGGAGCAATGCTGCTCAAAAATGCAGCACTTATAATTTTTTAATAGCAACAATCAACGGCCAATAATCCAACATTATATAACATACTAGATTGGCCATGGAAATACGACCTAAGCAATTTAGCCATATGAAAATTATGGATAAAACATGACATTTTTGTATATATGTACGGAGAAATAAGCTCACATATTTTTAAATAATATTGATCATTTTGTTCCAGATAGGCTACGTACGATAAATACATCATTTCGGATATATAACAAGTTATTAATACTTCAAAATAATATTTGATATTAAAAAATAGATAGACAATTTAGTGGTTAATTAAAAGAGACACTATGTCAGAAATATCATTAGTGGCAATAGCTCAAAGACCCGTTAATGATAATTAACAATTTTTTTATATATATTCCTAAAACTTTTAGCAAAATTGAATCTAATTGTATTTAACTAATGTCGTTATATTTATCATAAGCACTACTTGAATGTAATTAATTTAGTTACTTTGTAGTTGTAATGACAAATGAATTCTGAATTTATTTATTTTTTGAAAAAAAAAACAACTTTGCTAGTTCATTACTACCATTAATAAAAAAAAGACCATTAATAGAGTGACATCCAACAAATCATCCCTTACCTAAGACAACTAGGAATATTGATAGATTCGAAAGTTAAGGTTTTACCGTCGAATTTTTTACTATTACTGATAGCAGAATGTTATTCCAAACATTTTCTAAATGAAAAAATAAATGAAGATGCCTAAGTACCTTATGATCAAAATTTTAGAGATATATTTTAACTAAACTAAGGTCATATTATTCTTTTGAACTTATTTTTTTTAATATTTTTATACATCTTTTGTCTTACGTGGCACATTCCGTGACTCCACGCAATTGAGGCGCGTGAGAGATATTTGAATGTCAAGTAAGTCAAAAAGGTGCACAAGATTACAAAAAAATAAGTCCAGAGAATAATAGAATCTTAGAATAGTTAAGGAGTGTCTCTGAGATTTCGATCATAATCTAAAATAATACTTCTGCATTTTCCCAAAAAATAATTGTTATTTGTGGCCAAACGCCTATAATATTGTCTAGGATGACTAGATTTCACATACGAGTAATAAAATTGAGAAGAAATATACTTTGCGAAATCTCAATCGTACACCCCGTGAGTCGAGGTAACCACCTCTGTGAATAGAGGTGCTCCTTGTTTGAATAAAGATCAATCCAAATCGAAAAAATCAAATTAAATCGATCTTATTTTTTTATTTGACTTGGATTTTATATTTTTAAAAACCTATTATATTTGGTTTGAAATTTGTGTGTTTAGCCAAATTTTGAATAGTCGCAAGTTCAATTTCTTTGTTTTCAGGTTTCACTTAATTCCTCCGTCCAATATTATTTGTCATGGTTTCTATTATAGAATTAAACTATATGAACTTTGCCTAACATTTTAAGATACATTTTTTCATCATATTGATATGCAAAAAATTGTCATTTTGAGTACCTTTTTATATAGTTTTGGGAAAATGCACAAATACCCCCTAGATTATGATCGAAATTTCAAAGATACACATAAACTTAACTAGAGTCGTATTACCACCCTAAACTAATTTAAAATTGAATAAAAACACCACAAACGTTGACATGTCATAGAGAGTGTGCACTCTCTCTTGAACTAAACACATGTCATATTTTAATTGATAACTTTATTATTAGTTAGTACACATATTTATGTATAATAAAACTTATATATATTTAATTATTTTTGTTTCTTTCTTTATAAAATATTAATTTTAATTTCTTTCACTTTAATTTTTTTCAATTAATTTACTATCTTTTCACTTTTAGTTATTTTTAATAAATTGTGTGTATTTAAAAAAAAATAATTAAAAGTGTCCTTTACTTCAAATGTTTTAATATGATTACGTTTTATTTGATTTTCTTCACTTTTTTTGATATCCATTCAAAATTTAATTTATTTTAAATACAAGATATTTCAAATAAAATCAAAACGAAAGATAAAGAAAATAAACTCAATAGAAATATAAAAGAGAAAAAATGAATGTAAGTAAAAAAAATAGTTTCTATACAAAGTAAAAAATGTGTATTAACTTATTTAAATACAAGATTAAAAAAATAAGAATATTTTTTTAAAAAAATTATTTTTTAAAAACATTACGAAATATTTTTTAAAAAATTAAAAAATATTTTGTAAATTTTTATTTTTTTTAAAAAAAGTTTTTTCATAAAAAAAAATATATACTTATACACATGGCAGGCGAGTATGTACAAAAACAACTAACTTGAGCACAAAAGGTGTACAAAAATACGAATAAAATGAGTTCACGGGGGTAATAGAATCTTTATTAAGTTTAGATGTGTCATTGGAATTTTGGTGATACGCTAGAAGGGTACTTATGCATTATTCCTATAGTTTTTGAATATCTAATTTTATTATTTAAAATAATTAATAAATGCAATCTTTAACTGTAAAAATTAGTCAAATTGACTTTCAAAAAACCCACATGACAAATTCAAATGTTTAATTGAGGTTGTTGATTTATTCAATACTCCCTCCATTTTATATTAATTGAATTTCTGAGATGTTTCGTATATTTTAATAAAGGTATATTAAAACATAAATTGAACATAGTTTTTTATTTTTACCCTTATTAATATCAAATTTATGATTAAAATAACTAAAGATTAATTAATCACTAATTTCAATATTAGTAAAATTGAAAAAACACCCTAAATATAGTCTTAAAAATTGAACAATAAAAAATTAATTTAAATAATAAAAAATATCTTAACAATTCAATTAATATGAAATGAAAGGAGTATGTTATCATTAAGATGGACATAATTTTTTTGTTGTGAACATGGATATACAAAAAGATTTGGACCAGTTATCTAGGCAGAGGCTGGCCAAGTTGTTGGGATTGAGGCTAAACCACATAGAGCTATAAAAAAGTAGACAATCCAACAAAATATTCGCTCGAGATTTAGGGTCTATTTGATCATGCGATATAGTATTATGATATAATATCATAATATGGAATTACGAGATGAAATTAAAGTTTTGTTTGGACATGTGATATTAAATTTTTGTGTTGTGTATTTTCTTATAAACATAAGAATTTCATAAGTTATAAAACTATTAAATAGCCCCAATTTTTATTTGATCTTACCAAATAAATAAAAATTTACAAAATTGCATAATAAATTATTACGAAGCTATTTGTTGTCTACTTAAGTAATTGTTTCATCTAACTTTAATGGGAAAATGCATAAGTACCCCCTAAACTATGATCGAAATCTCAGAAACACAATTAAACTTAACTTGAGTCATGTTACTCCCCTAAACTAATTAAAAATGGAATAAATACACCACAAACGTTGATATGTAATAGAGAGAGTGCACACTCTCTTGAAGGCAAGTGATGAGTGCACAAATTAGACATGTGCCATTTTTAATTAGTAACTTTATAATTAATTAATGCACATATTTATTGATGATAAAACTTATATTTATTTATTTCTTTTTAAAATATTTATTTTAATTTCTAAATTATTTTCAATTAATTTATTATCTTGTCACTTTTAATTATTTTTAATAAATTGCATGTATTTAAAAAACAATTATAAAGTGTCATTTAATTTTAATGTTTTAATATGTATATGTTATATTTGATTTTCTTCACTAATTTTGATATCTGTTATTAATTAACTTATTTTAAATACAAGACATTTGAAATCAAAGCAAAACGAAAGACAAATAAAATAAACTCAATAGAAAAATAAAACAAAAAAATGAATATAAGTAAAAAAAAAAAAGTTCGATACAAGGTAAAAAATGTGTATTAATTTAATGTGTAAATTAGGTATATAGCATTTTTATATAGTAATATTGTCAAGTTATAGCATTAGAGTCTGAATTTCAGTGTATAACATTTAATATGTCAATCTATAGCATTTTATTAATAAATATAATGTTAATTATAATTTATTAAAAAGAGTTGTTATTAACAATTAATAAAAAAAATTAATTAACATAGATAATTAATATACCTAAATAACACACAGACAAACTAATAATGAAAAATGGGATACTTTATTAATTACATTAAATGTAGTTAGCACGTTTTGAAACTGTACACTAGCATGTTTTAAGGGATTTTAAATTAATATTAGATTAAAACATTTTCAGGGATATTAAAAAATTTTAGATTAGCATCATTGCCTTGAATATCTCTAGTTAGTTTAAATGATATTAGTTTTTTTTTATTTAATTCCTTAAAAAACCAAATTTTATCGATTATTTTCAGATTTAAAGATTATTTTCAGATTGGCATTTTGAAACCTATTTGCATCATCGTTACAATTCATCTTTTTTTTTTTTCAAATTTTCACGATTATTTTCAGATTGGCATCAACGTAGAAGTTATTTTTTCCCAAAATTTTACGATTATTTTTATAGTAACTGATAAAGTTTGGCGTTTGAAACAATTTGATTTGATCTGATGAAGAACATTATGTCAATATTAATTAAACATGGTGGAAATTGAAATTCATCAGGTTGATTTTTAATTATGATTTTTTTTTTAATTATGAATTGTTCATTTTAATTAATTTGATGTTTTTTACATGTAGAACAGTGTTCGATTTGTTTGATAACTTCGATTTGTTTGATTGTTTTATCTGAAAACAGTTTGTATATTTCTTTTTTTTAATGAAATAGTTATGTTACGTATAGCGTGTTTGAAGTTTGTATTATTAGTGTATGAAAAGTATACGAAACGTGTATCAATTGTTTATGAAAGTCCTTTTTTTTTTTAAAAAATATTCTAGTTTCTATTGAAATTAGAATATATGTTTTTGTATTAATTTTGTATTGAAATTATATTGTGTTTGTTTAATTGGAGTATGTTGTAGGACAGTGAGGATATATTAAATGTGTATGAAGTATGTATGAATTATATGAACCGATTATAAACGGTCATCTTCTTCCCAAAAGTTTTCCAATTTAAACTTGTGGTAAAAATTTGACTTGGGGACTTTGTCAAAGTCTCCGAAATTTTCTGCAATTAATCTATTTGGAACATATGGATCAGAAACAAAATCAGAAATTGGTCCAGATTTTAGACCCGTTACAGCGGCTAACTCTTTTAAGTCAAAATGTAACTCTATACAATTTACATTGATAATGAACATGTCATCCCTGCCAGTTTTAGATAAAAAGGAAAGTATGACGCAACAAATGAAATAGGATTTTTATGTTATGTAAATCATAAAAAAATTCAAATGAGATTTCTTGTAAAAGTTGCTAAAAGTTATCGTGACCGAGGAAGGTCAACAAATCAGCGAACACAATCATGTTGATACAGAAAGATAAATGTGTTTGAACCTTCTTCTCCTATAAAATTAGTAAAACTAAATTATTACTTTTTATATATTATAAAATTCCATAGAAAAAATCATATATACAATGCTATATTAAATCGACATTCAATTAATTCATACACAAATCATACAACTTATATACAAAATTCATACAATATTAATACATATTTGATGGACATTTAATTCAATTCATACAAAAATCATACAAACTATATGCCTCAGTTCATACACAATTCATACAATATTAACACATATTCAATTTAAAAAAATTAATATGTGACTTTCAAACTACAAACTAATCTCATTTAGTATGAATACGTCAATCCATACATCATAATCAAAAAATAAAATATACAGTTGCAATATTTATTATAATAGTCAAAATTATAGGATACACAACATTAATACATCATTCATACACATATTTTACTGGACAAGAATATTATTTTATACATATATGATACAAAGGTAATACATAATGCATAAACTCCTGTATTGATAATGACCAATTATTTCATACACAAAATCATACAAAATTAATACATTTATTATATATCAAATCATATACTGATATATTCAAATTATATCATATACAAAACATACAACACTAAATCATTCATTATTCATACATAATTATAATATTAAATACTTCAAATTCAACTCATACATAAATCATACAAATTTCATGTAGTATACTATTGACAAATAAAAGCAAAAATTAAATACACTAACACAACACATTGTAATCCAAATTTGAAATAATCTTTTTACTGACTTTATCAACTTTTTTGGGTTTATTTGTAACTTGTATCTCTGATGCTTTTTTTGAAAACTTTTTTGTTGATTGATCAATTTCAATGTCTTTTCTTTTATTTGATTTTGTATTTTTTAATCCTCAGCAAAGTCAGAATTGGATTCTAATGATGTTCTAATTTCTTTTCCTTTCCTCTTCTTGCCTCTTTCCTTTGCCTCTTTGATTTTGTTTTTTTCCATCTTCGAATTAACTGAACTACCTTTTTCCTTTGATTTATGCGTTTGAGTTTATGACAATATATCGAATGAAGGAACATGAAAGTCATCAGACTCATCGACCAATCTTTTACTTTTACTAGGGATTTCACTACCTTTCCTAGACATTCTATGTGAACTAAATGGGGAAGTGATCTGAGAGGGATGTTTGTGTTTTGGGATGAACTGATCTGAGAGGGATAATGGGAAGATGAGTGAGGCGAGATTTGGGTAAGAACAAAAAATCTTTGCGTGTTGAAAAGAGATGATGAGAGAGGCAGGAGTTTGGGGAAGATCAAAATATCTTCGCATGTTGGGGAGAGATGGAGTGTATTAGGGGAAGATGTCTGTGTATGTATTGGTTGAGATGGAGGTGGATAGTTAATGGGCAACTGTATAATAGGGAATTAATTAAAATCAAATCCCTATTATTTAGATTTTGTTTTTTAAAAGGTAACTATATAATGTAAAATTTAATTAATAAATTTAATTAATAATAATTTATTACTTATATTAAAAGCTTTAAAAGGTGATAAAGAGAAAAAAAAAATGAAGAAAAAAATCATATTTTAATTTGATTTAAACTAATTTGAGCATTTTAAGGAAACTAAATAATTATTTAGATTTTTTTTAAAAGGTAACTATATAATGTAAAATTTAATTAATAAATTTAATTAATAATAATTTATTATTTATATTAAAAGCTTTAAAAGGTGATAAAGAGAAAAAAAATAGAAAAAAATCATGTTTTAATTTAATTTAAACTAATTTGAGCATCTTAAGGAAACTGAATAATTTAAATCCTTTTTGAATTTCTTAATATGTGCTAATTTGTTAATTATCTATTATTAATTAAAATTAATTCAAATCACACAATTAGTGTTACTTACCAATTTATATATAAACGTTTTTTTTTCTTTTTTATTTTATTTAAAAAATAAAAATAAAAAGTTAATTGTAAAAAATAAAAATAAATATTTAAACATATTAATTAGTATTTAAATAATTACTATAGTTTATTTTTAATTAATATATTTTTAATTGATATGCTATAACTCGATAATAATTGCTATAAGTATTTATTTTTGAAAAGTATGTTTATAACTTGATATATATAACCATAAATGTGTATAGGTGTTACTTTTATTAATTTAATTTAAATACAAGATAAAAATAAGAATATTCTTTTAAAATATTTATTTTTTAAAAAAAATAACGAAATATTTTTTTGAAAAATTAAGAAATATTTTTTAATTTTTTATATTATTTTAAAAATATATTTTTTAATTAATTTTTTTTACACACATGGCGATCGAGTGTGTACAAACACAACTAACTTTGGTTGAAGATGCCACATCAACACAAAATGTGCACAAAAATACAAATAAAATGAGTTCAAGAGGGTGATAGGATCTTAGTTAAGTTTAGGGGTGTCTCTGAGATTTCGGTCATAGGTTAGGGGTACTTATGCATTATCCCAACTTTAATTTGATAAAAAAAATTAAAATTGTAGTGTATTAGTCTTTAATATAATCCTCCCATATAGTACGGACAATTTTCTCATGTTGAACTTGCATTTCTCGATCATGTGACCAAGCAGACGAGCCAACATTGTTACTTTGAGTTGTATTAAATACAAACAGTAGAAGTAATAGATCAGATATTGGAGTAAATGAAGAGAACAAAATGATTACTCAACAATCGATTGGTTTGAGTTAAAATGATTATATATGTAAAAAATGATCAATTTTTGTATTAAAATATCTTAAATCATGATATGAAATTCTCATATCATAGTTTTTGGAGAATATGAAATCATATCTCATGATATGAAATCATGAGATGAAATCAACGTAAAATCATATGTCCAACCATTGATTGTGTTATGGTATCGCATGCCCAAATACTCACTTGGATTGAGTAGGGAGGCACATGTCAAAGGGATAAAACTTAAAAAGGGTTGTTCTCCGCGTCTTTAGCAATCATGCGTATTGTTGAATGCGTATTGTTGAGTAAAGAAAGGGAGTAAAGAAAGGGTAAAACTTACCCGGGTGTTTACATCAAGACAATAATAAAAATTGCATTGGCTTCATTAATTTCTCTTATTTCTGTTCTCTAAATGCATGTTCGATCATGTTTCTTTATAAATATATGAAAAAAAAAATTCATTTTCAAAGTGAAAAATAATAGATGTTTATTGATAATACATACACAGAGCTACATTTTTTAGTACTAGATTTATTCTCCCTATTAGTACTTAAACATGTATTACAGTAATGTTGATATTAGATATGCTTTTTCTAACTAAATTGCTCAAAAAGAGTTAAGTAATTCAATTATGAGCCTTAATTAGGCCTGTTAGGAGTAGTTTTTCCTTGATGTTTTGAGAAGGCGTAATGCATAAACATGCTTAACTTCAAAAGATAACTACGCCCTCCAACTTTGAGTGTGTAGAAATATAAACTTAAACTTCTGTAAAATTGAAAAAGTAAACACACGTATTCTACATGACAATATGCATGTAGGATTTCATGTAGGACGAATGTGTTCATTTATTCAATTTTATACAAGTTTAAGTTTGTACACACCCAAAAGTAAAGGGTTATAGTTGTCCGCTGACGCTAAATTAAGTATCATATTAATGTATAACACCTTTTGAGAATAGTTTTGTCAGCTACAAGTACATTTTATTGTTTCATATCAAACCAAGAATGCCCTGATATGAAAAAAAAAAACACTAATCATTAAGCTCCATAGACAATTCATTGTAATTCATGAACAATGACAATGATTAAATTAAAAGAAAAGAAGAGAAAAACCAACAAATGTGTTAGAGTTCTCCACGAGAAATTGTTGTACCGCTTTGGTTGTAACCCTGTGTCCACACTCTCTGCGTGAAAATTCTCCTCTTAGCTTACGACTTCAACGATGACTAGATTCTCAACCTTTTTGGCCTCCCCGGTCTAATCTTCCCCGTTGGTGGTAGAACTACTTCTTCTAAGACCTCTCTAGGAATGTCCCAAATGCTTTCATCGGGAACTGGATACGTAGATATGTCATACGTTTTCAGCAAGTGATCCTTGTTGTAGAAGACAGAGCAATATTGATATGCATCCATGCTTTTGAACGTTATAACTGCCAGAGCGTGTGGGCATGGCATTTCATCCATTTGAAACCTTATGCAAGTGCAGGTTCTCTCTCTCAAGTTCACCTCAAATTGTTTTTCATCGTCAATGACAGCGTATACGTAATCAGAGGAAGGCTTCACCTACATTTTGGAAAAAGATGCTCAGTAATATACTACATACAGACTATGTATCATACTTTTATGAAGTATTTCAATTTCATTTTTCGGAATGGAAAAAAAAAACATGGTAATGGCATCTTACCGTCATCCTCTGAGATGTAGTGTAATTTTCCTTCAGGATATCTTCATATTTTTTGCCCAGCTTCGTGGATGTCTCTAATGCATTTATCTTGTTCGCATAATGCCAATCTTGAACCAACTTCGTCATGTATTCCAGCAAATGCAGTATTGGTTGATCTCTTGCGTAATTGTTCACTGTGTTCATCGACTCCACAATGTTTGAAGTCATAATCGTGGTCCCGTTGACTTTGGAATGCACTCTTGACCATCTACTATATCCAACCTCCAACAAGCATTCTCCAACCCTCTTATCGATATTATTTATCGCAACCATATGTCGCTCAAATTCTTCAATCGTATATGCTCTGGCCGATGCGAAGAACAGTTCCTTGACAGGTGTATGAATTTTTGTGTACCTTGTCTTTATGTTGTTCCACAAATGGAACATACATATACAGTGAAGCACTTCTGGATACACAATCGAAGTCGCTTTTGAGATGCTTTCATGCATGTCCGATACTATGCACATCCCTTCCCTAGCACCATAAGCGTCCCTGAACCTTTCAAAGAACCACTTCCAAGATGCATCATTCTCCGAATCAACCACGCTGTATGCGAGCAAAAATATTCTACCTGTTTAAGTCAATTAAAATTACTTGTATAAACATATATTAAATCAACAGTGTCAAATACACAACAGGTATACTATTGCAACAATGACTAGCAGCCACACAATCCATTTTTTGAATTGAAATTTTTTATTGCATATGTACGATTTATATAGAATGGGAAGAGCCTCCGGCAGTAATGCAAGGTAAGACTGCATGCGATAGACCCTTGTGGTTGGGCCCTTCTCCGGACCCTGCGCATGGCAGGAGATTTAGTGCAGGGGCTACCCTTCTTTTTTTTACAGATGATATACACTGCATATGTATTGATTATATAACACAAGTATACCCTAGGTATTTTTCGAATATAACAAATGTGCAACTTCAATTATTTATAAATGTTTTCATTTGTTATTTTAACTCACCGGCTGCATCTTGTGTGTAAGCCGTGATTAAAGTCCCCCTGTGTGCTGATTCTAGCAAACTCGCATTAACTATCACAATAGGCTTGCAATATTTCCATCCCTTAATTGATGCATCCAACGATACAAAAACATACAAAAAGGAGCCACCTTCTGATTTTTGTAGTTCCGCTATGGATCCAGGGTTTGTATGCGTCAACATGTGCAGGTAGCTCGGCAGCTTACCATATGATTCGATTTTGTTCCCTCTCAACATTTTAAGAGCCTTCTGCTTCGATCTCCAAGCCCTCATATAGGTCAAGTCCACACCGTAATCTTTTTTCATGTCACGTATTATGTCTGCTGGAGAATATACAGAATCCGAGTCAGCATACTTGTTCCTGATCATACCTCCAATGATCCCCGCAGAAGAGAGACGTGACTGTAATCTTTCCTCTATCGAGCATGTGTGAACATCATTGAACATTCTTATTTTGAAAAGCTTTGACTTGTGCAGGCTTGAAGACTTAAAACACCAGGAACAATTTTCTTCCGGGCATAAAAGACAATAACTGTTGGTAATATATATACATATACACTATCAATATTAAGTTTGAAATCATCAAATGCACTCGAGATAAAATATATACAATATATGTATCATGCAATACCTGGTGCTACTCGACCTTTCAACTCTAAACTGAAAGTTATTTCGGATGGCATAATGCCTCATAACATTGACGATGGTCTCTTTGTCTAGGTACAATTGACCCTCTACAACATCTTGATGCCGTGGGTTGTCTATTAATACTATACCTCTATCATCATCGAGCATACCATTCCAATCCTCCCCATGAACAGAACTTATCGGCTCAACAATATCTATGTTGTTTATTATACCTTCCTCATCACCTCGTACGCCATTAGAGTCCTCCCCATGAACAGAATTCATAATCTCAACTGTATCTAATTGGTTGTTCATTATACCCTTATCATCACCTTGTATACCATTGCAATCCGTCCCACGAACAGGACTTATCATCTCAACGACATCAGGCAAATATGTATCAGGTTTATTTTCACTCTGTATACCATCAGATGAAACAGTAGCAAGGTTCACATTTGAACAACTTCCAGCAGTACACTTATCCTTAAACGTTACGCAAAGCGGATACATTGTGAATTCTGCATTCATCCTTTTCAGTTCAATATACACTCTAACACTCATATCACTGTGTACCGTCATGGGTGGATATCCATCCTTCACTATGTACTTGATATCTATCAAATTAGTATCCAAATCCTTCTCAAGCTGATTCGCTATAACGGAAACTAATTCTTTAAAATTGCATCCAGAAGTAATCAAAACACCATTCACAGAAAAATTCACAAAACTATAGTCACTTTCCCATACTCCATTGTGCTTTATAAAAATAGGCACATTTTCCATAATTTCTGAAAAAAACAAAAAACACTACCATTTTAATCACAATCAAAATTACAACAAATGCAATACAATATTGGCGAGAATATTATAGATCAAGTTTTTCGAAATCCCAAATTTGAAACCCTACGTCAATTTTTTTTTCTTTCTATCATATCAAATTTATTACTACATTATATACGATTTAAGGCATGAAATTACCTCAGAGGATTAATCGAATTCTCAATATTCTAACTTACTGCAGAAATGTTGAACGAAACTGAAATATTTGAGCAAAGAGAATTGGAATTTAGGGATCATTTGAAGAGAATTGGATATTTGGCCGCACTATGATGAATGTGTTTCGATAGGTGAAAGGTTTTTTTTAATTAATTTATTGAGATTCTGGAATAATTGTGGGGTTCTTTTGGATTTTGGATATTTGGTGGGTCACGTGTGCAGATCCCAGTTTCATTATTTTCCCCTTCTTTTGGCCTTTTTTTGCTTGTGTTTTTGTCCTTTTCTTATAAGGGAATTTTAGATTAAAGAATTGATGGTAAGGTGAGATAACATTGGATAAAATTATAAATGCGGAATGACCTCAGTAACCCTTGTAATTGACATTGCTTGTAAGTGGATTCTTATACTTGTGACTTTCTTAATTCAACCCTTAAACTAATTGAAATATAATATTTAAACTTTTTCTCATCAGATGAGTATGCGTGTAGTACACTTATTTTATGCAATTTCATGTCATTATTAATAATATATTATAATTATTATTCGTTTCGTTATATTTTATATGATAATATTTGGCTTGACAGGGTTTCAAGAAATAAATGAAGACTCTGAAATGTTTACCAATTCGAACCTTCAAAAAATAGTCATATTTTAAAATAGACTCATTTTTGTTTCTCCTCATAATTGTATGTAGGACCAATGAGAGTAAAAGAGAAACTTTATTTTTAAATACTTATCATATTAGAAATATAACATTATTTTTGAGACTAGCCAAAACGAAAATGATGCCAATAAAATGAGACAAAGAAAGTAAATTTTTTTCAAAAGAAACATCAGAAATTAATATTTAAAAATAAATAATATAAAAAATTACAATTTTCTCTTTTACACTGTAATCATGTCTCTCATTCCCCACATGACCTTCTTCTTTCACATCCTCACTCGTCCCTAAAATGAAAAAAAATCACCATCGACTTTCACTATTCACTTCTTTGCACCAAAATCTTTTTCAATCACAAAAACTTATGAGTACCTTGTAATAATGTTATAAATTGTAATTAATCATTGGTATGCAGTTAAAGGAGGGTCTAGTTTATTTTGATTTGGTAAAGAGAGATATTAAATTAAAAAACTTCAAGTTTAAAATTTAAACAATAGATCTTTAAAGATTAAGATTATAAAAAAGAAAAAAGTTAAAAAATATTCTTGTATCAGAGTAGCTTTAAAATTGACCTCTTTTCACTTGTTGGTTTAAAAATAACCTTTACTATTTTTTAAACTAAAAAATATCCTTTAATTATCAGAAATCTGATGTGAAATTTAACTAAACAAGTGGTAAAATTTCATCGGTCCAACTAATTTTTTATCAAATAAAATAACCCAAACGAAACCCGTTTCATTGTCACTTTGAATGTTTTTCTATTTTTCTTCTTCCTTTTTTTTCTTTCTTTAAGAACAATAACTTCCAATTCAAAACTAGCAGACTAAACCCAATGCGTTTATAAAGTCTTGTTATTTAAAATAATCAAACATACAAATTTAACAAGAGATGAAAGCAAGTAATTAAAATATTTTGATATGATGCTTTGTAAACCATAAGTATGAAGTTTGAACCAATTCTGAATTTAGCAAAAATTCTAACTTTAATCCATTTCAAAATTGATATAGTAAAAAATGATAAGCAAACAGAAGTTTAAATCTCCATGTGACAGAAACAAGCAAATATTAGGAGGTATAAAATTAAAGATATTGGGCTAGATTTAGCAAAAATTGTTCGAGTATAAGGTTTATTTATTTGATAAAAAATAGCTACGTGGGCCACTTATTCAGTTAAATTCCACATCAAATTTGTGTTAACTAAAGGGCATTTTTGAACCTAAAAAACATTAAGGGTATTTTTAAATCAATAGGTGAAAGGAGGACATATTTGAACCTATTATAATAGGTTAAGGACATTTTTGAGCCTTTTCCCTTATAAAAATGGCGAATGAGTATATGTTATGACAAAACATTATAAACTTTTTTCTTATCATGGTGATGATGAGGCGTCTGTCAAAAAAGGAAGAATAAAGTAGCATAGAATGAGGTATGAAACATAAGGGGGTGATGAAAGAGGACGATTGTTGAAGAAGAAGAAGAAAAAGAAAAGAGTAGGGATGAGGGCGGGGCTGTGTTAGGGTTGAAGAATAAGAAGAAGGGGTAGGGTGGGGGTTGGGGTTGAAGAAGATGAAGAATTTGAGATTTTTATTATGCTCGAAACCCTAGAGACACTTACACTATATTAAAGTCCTATTATTCCTCTGAACTAATTTTAAAAGTATTTTTTTACCTTTTTTCGGCCTACGTGGTACTAGCTTGTCAATCAGCGTTGGACCCACAATATAGTGCCACATAGGCCAAAAAAGGGTAGAAAATTATTAATCAAATAAGTTCAGAGGGGGTAATAGGACCTTAGTATAGTATAAGTGTGTCTCTGAAATTTCGAACATAGGTTGAGGGGGTACTTGTGCATTATCCCTAATTTATTTTTATATAATTTTGAGTTTTTTTAAAAATAAAAAATTGCATTTCATTGCTTTAATAGGCATGCATTTATGCACTTTTCCAACTCAACCATTATAGTGTCACATAAGCTCGGTCAATGGTCAGAGGAGTGAGTTTTGATGAGTTTAGGGTTTAGTTGACAAAGTCATAAGTATAAGGGTCCAACTTACAAACGATGCAAGTAAAAGCGCCACTAGGGTCATTCCGCCAATTATAAATGTATGACATTTGTATTTATTCTATGTAGTTTAAGAGCATTGTTTATTCTTTTAGAATATTATTTACTAATCAAGCAGACAATTAGCAAGTAACACAAGTAGATATTTAGCCACTAGTTTTTGGTAAGTCTTACAACAATTTCTTTTTCTATAAGTAGAACATCAATTTATTTTATTTGTATATTGGTTTGAAGAGAAATATCATACCTCTATCCTTTAGTGTTTTGCCAAACTGTAATTTTTATTCAATCAAATAACATACATTTATCTAGTTCATTTTGGACTCTAGAACTAGTTCTCAAGAGATCAACTAAATATTTATATGTTATAGTTACAACAAATTTATCTAGACACGATAAGCATTCAAATGATCAAGAGTTGACTTCTACTTCAGATTTAATTGTCTTTTGGAGTGCAGTTGGAGACAAACTTCCTTTAATCGCTTGGCAACATGTGTGCACTTTTGTGAGAATCGTCTTGAATTCCTTTCATTCTATATATAGTAGAACTCGTTGTGTACAACCAGCCCAATATGTCTGTGAGCAGTCCACCTTTATGGCCTCTATTTAACACCCATTGTAGTTCATCCTCCCAACTTCCTATATGTCTAGGCCTTTTTATGCATATTAAGAGTGAATCTCATATGTTGGTGGAGTATTCACACTAAAAAAAAGATGGTAGAATAGTTTCGTCGAGCCTGTAGAAATATAGGACATAATATATGGAAAATTTAATGTATTTTCTTATGATCAATGTACAGATTTCTACCGCTATTTATACACGTAATTGCTGAAAATAAACTGTAAAACAAAATTAATATATTTACTCTAATTTTGGATGATTTTATTTTTTACCATATATACAATTATTCTTTTTGCATTTGTGTATCTTGTGAGCTATGTATATCTTGTGAGTTGTCACTTTCAATATCATATCAATTTAAATCCAACGATCCCAATAAATAGCTGGCTCAACTTGTCTGTAAGGAGTCCATTCTCCTCTTTCTTATCTTGGTTTACAATGTTAACATGAGTGGTTCCCTTTTTGTGTGAAAGCAACCTCTTATCTCCAACATCCCTCCTCATTTTGGAGGGGAAAGTAGAGAGCCCCAACTTGCCAAGTATCGAATACAAAGATGTACAAAAGACAAAATATAAACCCTGAAAGAAATTGTTGGTGGACGAACTGATAATCTAGCTTAACGTGCTTTGTCCGTTGATGAAAGATCGATTCTGGGTAATATGGATTGCAACTTGGCTATCAGATTATATAGGGACCGATATGATGACTCAAAGGATAAATCAGCAAGAAGACGAGTGAGCCAGGTTGATTTGGTAACAAGCCGACTCATTGAGCAATATTCAGCTTCAGCTGAAGAAAGGGATATGAAGGTTTTTTTTTTTTTTCGATTTCCAACTGATGGGAGAAAAGCCCAAGCTTATAAAGAAGCCACTCACAGATGTGCGAGAATCACGACAAGCCGCCCAATCTACATCACAAAGGATAAAAGAGAACAATTAGGGTTTGAATTGGGAGAAAGGCCTTGAGTGGGGTTTGGTTTAAGGTATTGAAAGATACGGAGAGCTACTGTGAAATGGAAAATAGAGGGTTATTGCATGTATTGTCTAAGGGTCAAGATAGTGAAAGAAAGGCCGGGTCTTATATGGATGAGGTAGTTAAATTTTTCCAATCAAATGTTGAAAGATGGTTGGATCAAGCAAAGGAATTCCTAATTCAGCAATTAATGTGATGGAATGAACAAGTGGAGAAATATTGTAGGGAGACTGGAGCAATCAAATTCACTGAGTAAGTCCCGAGTAAACTTGCTTTGTGTAATGATGATACCTGTTGGTTCTATCATGATTTCCATTCTTAAGAAATAATGAATTTGCCCAAGGTCCTTTATTTGGAATTCTGAATGTAGAAAAAACTTAAGATCTGGAAGTATTTGTGAGTAATAAATCATCAACATAAACTACCATAGTAGAGATATAGCTTCCTTTCTTTTTAAAAAATAATGAATAATCATTGAGAGATAATGAAAAACCTTTAAAATTGAGAATTCCCTGCAAGCCTTGCATAGCATTGTTGGAGGCTTGTTTTAAATCATAAAGAGCTTTCTTGAGTTTACAGATATGGTGGGGACTAGATTGACACATTTTAGATGGAAATTTCATGTAAACCTCTTCTTGGAGGTCTTTATAGAGAAAATCATTACTTGCATCACACTGAGAAACTGACCAATTCTTCTTGATTGCAATTAATAATAGGCATCTGATAGTCATCATCTTAACAACCGGAGAAAAAACTTCATTGTAGTCTATGTCTTCCTTTTGTATATAACCTCTCATAACCAATCTTGCTTTAAGTCTTTCTGTACTTCCATCATCCTTTTGTTTAACCTTGTAGACCCACTTACAAGGTAGAGCTTTCCTTCCAAAATAGAGAGGAACCACATCCCATGTTTGATTAATGATCAAAGCCTGCAAGTCAGAATCCATGGCCGCTTTCCATCCAGGATGCTGGAAAGCTTAAGAATAATGAGTTTCCCTGATATTTGTGAAATAGAATGTAGTAAAACCTGATTTAGATCGGGAAGAGAAGGAAATGGATATGTAGGTGGTGAGGAAGGTAATGCTAGACAAGTAGTAGTATGATAGTGGTAAAATAATTATTGCAAACAAATTCATGTAAATGACTAGGTAAAGTACGCGAGAAGAGAAAGCAGTAAAAACCTCTCTTATTCGGTTACCGAGAAGTTGAACGACTCTTCAATAACCCAGGGTAATCCGACCCCTTCGGCGTTATTTTGTTATAAGATATTCTAGAGGTTGGGATGGTAACGGGAAGTAAAAGGTCTCGAACAGTGGATGTAGATGGAGTAGTAGTAGTTTGAGGATAAGAAGCGGAATTAGCGTCCATTGTAGGAGATAAAATTTGTGAGGTTTGGTCTGAAATTGTAGGAGAATTAAAGAACATGAATTCATCTGTAATGTGTTCAGAATAAATAGAAGATATAGGTGAAAAATGGTATTAGCTTAAGAAGAAAATAGAAAAATATGTTCATGAAAATGAACATCCCTTGATATGCATACCTTCTTAGAGTCTAGAATAAGGACTATACATCCCTTTTGTCCAATAGGATAGCCTAAAAAGATGCAAACAACTGCTCTGGGTTGAAATTTGCCTTTATCACGTGGTAATTTAGAAGCATACCACAAACATCCAAATCTTCTTAAAAAATTATATGAAGTTTTCTGATTAAACAAGAGTGCATAATGAGTGTTACCTTGGAGTACTCTAGATGGAAACCTATTAATCAAATATGTTGCAGTGAGCATGCACTCTCCCCAATAAGGAATTGGAATTTTGGAATGGACCATTAAGGCTCTAGAAATTTTCAATAAGTGTTTATGTTTTCTTTCCACAATTCCATTATGTTGGGGTATGGTTGTGCAAGAAGTGTGATTGTAAAAATGAAGAAATTTATGTACTTTTCCCTATTTCTAAGGCATTGTACGATCTTATTAGTTTCACTTTATCATCAAACTATCTTTCGATCATGGATAAGAAATACTTGAGTACTAAATAGGCATTTGATTAGCAATCAACAAATAAGTCTAAGCCCCTCTACTGAAATTGTCTAGAATTGTGAGAAAGTATTTATAACCATTATAAATAGGAACCTTATAGGGACCCCAAATATCAATGTGAAAAAGATAAAACATTCCTTTACTCTTGATATGATTAATTGGAAATGGTAGTCTGGACTGTCTTGCTAAGGGGCAGACAATGCAAGTGCATTCATAATTTGAAGAGAATGATATTGAATTGATATATTTCATTGTATTGAAAGGCCAATGACCCAATATTACATGCCATAACATTACATAAAATTGTGATGTATCTAAAATAGGGACAAAAACAGAAGCTAGAAGAGAATGAGGATTAAATCTCTTAGGAGACAAAACTACTGAATTTGAACCAGAATGAAAACTAGATCTCTAAGGAAATGAAACTATATTATTTGTAGCAAAAGGTTGAGTCCCAATAGGCTCTAAAATGTATAGTCCATATTTGAATTCCTAAAAACTTGAGGGCTCTTCAAGAAAGGGCCCTACAAAAGACAACCAGTAGATGTGAACATGATCACACACTAGAAAGATAGACATAGTTTATGAACTGAGAGTAAATTATATTTGAAACTTGTGATATGAAGGACATTTATGAGTATAAAATCAAGAAAAAGAGAAATATATTTATTATGAGTAACCATTACGCTAGATGAATTAGGTAACCTGACCACTAAAGGCTTAGGTAAGGGAATGAGAGATAAGAAAGAGTTAGGATCAAAGAACATATGTTGGGTTATGGGTCTTTTTCCCTTCCTATGTGGATAAATAAAAGCCCAAATTTGGACCAACCCATTTTTGCCCATAAGCCCATTCTTATGAGGAAAATATAAGCCTATTTTAGGTCTTATTTTTCAGACTAGGAGAGAGTTTTTCAGCAGCCAAAAGAGAGAAAAGAGAGATTTTCGCAGTTCAAAATTCAGCCTTCATAGCCAACTTCAAATTGCGATTCCCGCTTCGTTTCTTGTCCGATTGAGCTGATTTTTGGACAGCATATTGTCTTCATCTCAATCTTTGATTAGGAACTGACAGAGTTGGATTTGGTGGCCTGCAGCTTCAGTTTTGCTGTCGTGAACAGTAGCTGCGAAATTGGTGATTTTGTTCCTTTAATTCTCTAGATTTGGTTCAATCTTATTTTGTTGTTGCTCATTGTTTGGCACTTGTTTTGTGGCCAATTTTGGAGAACAATATTGTAACTCTTGGTGATTATAGTGGAGCTTTTGGTCCCGTGGTTTTTTACTCTTCACATCGAAGGGTTTTCCACGTAAATCTTGGTGTCTTGTGTGATTGGTTTATTATTGCCTTGCTATATTTGTTTGGTTGAAATACTTGCTGCCTTACTATCATATTGCTTGTGGTTGTTTGTCTTCTCTTGGTTCAAATCGAAAAGGGAAAGTATAGACTTGGGTATTCTTCCGCTATTATCCTATCAGGCATTCTTGGTAGTGCCTTGTCTTTCCCAACAAAGTGGTATCAGAGCATTGGTTATTGTTGATTGTCGTTTTGAATGATGGAGGCAAATATGAGCAAAATGGTGTGTTTAAATGGTAGTAACTATCATATTTGGAAAGGCAAGATGAAAGATCTTCTATTTGTCAAGAAGATGCATTTACCTGTGTTTGCTTCTAAAAAGCCTCAGTCTTTGAATGATGAAGAATGGGAATTTGAGCATTGCAGGTTTGTGGCTATATTAGACAATGGGTTGAAGATAATGTTAGAAATCATATTGTGAATGAGACACATGCCAAAAGTTTGTGGGACAAGCTCGAGACACTTTATGCTTCGAAGACTGGCAACAACAAGTTGTTCCTATTGAAACAATTAATGAATATCAGGTATAAAGAGGGCACTCCTATTTCTGATCATATTAATGATTTTCAGGGTGTTCTTGACCAGCTGTCCGGAATGGGTGTAAAGTTTGATGATGAGATACAGGGACTTTGGCTTCTTAATACTCTGCCAGACTCTTGGGAAACTCTTCGAGTTTCTTTGACTAATTCTGCTCCCAGTGGTGTTGTAACCATGGAATATACTAAGAGTGGTGTCTTGAATGAAGAAATGAGAAGAAGATCTCAAGCCTCATCTTCTTCAGCTTCACACTCCGATGTTTTGGTTACTGAAGATAGGGGGAGAAACAAGTCCAGAGGTCAGAATGATAGAGGTAAAAGTAGAAGCAAGTCAAAGTCTAAATACAAGAATATTACATGTGACTATTGCCACAAGAATGGGCATATCATGAAATATTGTTACAAGCACAAGAGAGATATGAGACAACAAAAGAGAGAAGGCGATAATGAAAATCGTGTTGCTGTTGTTGCTAATGATGATCTTCTTGTTTCTTGTGATGCAAATGCCATTAATCTTGTTCGTGATGAGTCTAGCTGGTTTGTGGATTCTGGTGCTACTTCTCATGTCACGCCAAAGAAGGAATTATTTTCTTCTTATACTCCAGGTAATTTTGGAACGTTGAAAATGGGCAATAATCATGAAGTTGAAGTTATTGGCATTGGGACAGTTTGTTTGGAAAGTAACAATGGTTCCAAACTAGTTCTCAATAATGTCAAGCATGCTCCAGATGTTCGCTTGAATTTGATTTCTGTGGGATATCTTGATGATGAGGGTTATGTTAATACACTTGGTGTTGGCCAGTGGAAGCTTACTAGAGGTTTGATGGTTGTGGCCCGTGGTGACAAGTTGTCTAACTTGTATGTATTTCAGGGCTCCATATCCAGAGACTCAGTAAATTTGGTGGAGAATGATACTTCATCAGAGTTATGGCATAGAAGGCTGAGTCATATGAGCGAGAAGGGGATTGATAGTTTGGCTAAGAAAAATTTGCTTTCTGGAGTGAAACAAGCAAAGTTGAAGAAATGTGTTCATTGCTTAGCCGGTAAACAGAAAAGAGTTTCTTTTCAGAGTCATCCGCCTTCAAGAAAGCTTGATTTGCTGGAGTTGGTACATTCTGATTTGTGTGGTCCTTTTAAGGTAAGATCTCATGGTGGTGCACTTTACTTTGTGACTTTTATTGATGATCATTCTCGCAAACTCTGGGTATTTCCTTTGAAGTCCAAGGATCAAGTACTTGATGTGTTCAAGAGTTTTCAGGCCTTGGTTGAAAGACAAACAGGGAAGACATTGAAATGCATCCGCTCAGATAATGGTGGTGAGTATATTGGTCCTTTTGATAGATATTGCAGAGAGCAGGGTATTAGGCATCAGAAAACTCCTCCAAAGACTCCTCAGTTAAATGGTTTAGCAGAGAGGATGAACAGAACTCTAGTTGAGAGGGTTAGATGTATGCTTTCAGATGCTAAGCTGTCAGATTCTTTTTGGGCAGAAGCACTTAATACTGCTGCTTATGTTATCAATTTATCTCCTGCTGTTGCTTTAGATGGTGATGTCCCTGACAGAGTTTGGACTGGTAAGAATGTTTCTTATGATCATCTTAGAGTCTTTGGGTGTAAAGCCTTTGTACATGTTCCTAAGGATGAAAGGTCAAAGTTGGATGTTAAAACTAGGCAGTGTATCTTCATTGGTTATGGTCAAGATGAATTTGGCTATCGTTTCTATGATCCTGTTGAGAAGAAACTTGTTAGAAGCCGTGATGTTGTGTTTTTTGAAGACCAAACAATTGAAGATTTTGACAAAGCTGACAAGGCTGATTTTCAGAGTAGTGAGAGCTTAGTTGATGTTAATCCAGTTCCTTTGACTATTGCACCGGAAGAAAATCTTCATAATGATGAAAATCAAGTTGATAATGAGGATGGTGATCATGTTCAGAATGACCGGCATGATGTTGTTGATGCTCCAGTGCAAGATGATGTGGTTGTGCAACAACCAATTATAGATGCTCCAGAGAGTTCTCTCAGACGATCTAGTAGAGAGAGAATTCCTTCATCTCGTTATTCTCCCAATGAGTATGTACTCTTGACTGATGGGGGAGAACCTGAGAGTCTTGATGAGGCCATGGAAAGTGAAGAAAAAGAAAAATGGTTTGATGCTATGGAAGATGAGATTAAATCCTTGCATGATAATCATACCTTTGATTTGGTTAAGTTACCTAAAGACAGAAAAGCTTTGAAAAACAGGTGGGTTTTTCGGGTGAAACATGAAGATGGTAATCCAGTTCCACGGTACAAAGCTAGATTAGTTGTCAAGGGATTTAATCAGAAAAGGGGAGTTGATTTTAATGAGATATTCTCTCCAGTTGTGAAGATGTCATCCATTCGTGTGGTTCTAGGCTTGGCTGCAAGTCTAGATTTAGAGGTTGAGCAAATGGATGTTAAAACTGCTTTCCTCATGGTGACTTAGATGAAGAAATTTATATGGAGCAACCGGAAGGTTTTGAAGTCAAGGGTAAAGAGAATTATGTTTGCAAATTGAAGAAGAGCTTGTATGGTTTGAAACAAGCTCCCAGGCAGTGGTACAGGAAGTTTGGTTCTTTTATGAGTCAGCAGGGCTTCAAGAAGACTTCTTCAGACCATTGTGTTTTTGTGCAAAAGTTCTCTGATGGTGACTTTATTATTGTGTTGCTTTATGTTGATGACATGCTTGTTGTTGGTCATAATACTTGCAGGATTCAGAAGTTGAAGCAAGAGTTGAGTAAGTCTTTTGCTATGAAAGACTTAGGACAAGCAAGGCAGATTCTTGGCATGCAGATTGTCCGTGATAGAAAGGCCAAGAAATTGGTATTATCACAAGAGAAGTACATTCAGAAAGTACTTCGCAGATTCAGCATGGACAAAACTAAGGTTGTCAGTACACCTTTAGCTATGCACTTCAAATTGAGCATGAAACAGTGTCCTTCTAGTGATGATGAGAAGGAAGATATGAAGAAAGTTCCTTATGCTTCAGCTGTTGGTAGTTTGATGTATGCGATGGTTTGTACAAGACCGGATATTGCTCACGCTGTTGGAGTTGTTAGCCGTTTTCTTTCTAATCAGGGAAGAGAACATTGGAATGCTGTGAAGTGGGTTATGAGATATCTTTGTGGCACTTCTAGTCTGAGTTTGTGTTTTGGTACAGGGAAGCCTATTCTTTGTGGTTATACTGATTCAGACATGGCTGGTGATGTAGATACTCGCAAGTCTACTTCAGGGTACTTGGTTACTTTTGCAGGGGGAGCTGTGTCTTGGCAATCTAGGTTGCAAAAATGTGTTGCTCTATCTACTACAGAAGATGAGCTTATTGCTGTCGTTGAAGCTTGTAAAGAATTGCTTTGGATGAAGAGATTCTTGGGGGAACTTGGTTGTGCTCAAGAGAGGTATGTGCTTTATTGTGACAGTCAAAGTGCTATACATCTTGGCAAGAATTCTACGTTCCATGGTCGATCTAAACACATTGATGTGAGATACCATTGGATTAAAGATGTGTTGGAATCTAAGCTGCTTGAGCTTGAAAAGATTCATACAAATGACAATGGTTCCGATATGATGACTAAAGCTTTGCCAAGAGGGAAGTTTGAAGATTGCTGCATGGTCGCCGGGATGGCGGTCTCCTCCACATAGTCGTGAGGGGGAGAATTGTTGGGTTATGGGTCTTTTTCCCTTCCTATGTGGATAAATAAAAGCCCAAATTTGGACCAACCCATTTTTGCCCATAAGCCCATTCTTATGAGGCAAATATAAGCCTATTTTAGGTCTTATTTTTCAGACTAGGAGAGAGTTTTTCAGCAGCCAAAAGAGAGAAAAGAGAGATTTTCGCAGTTCAAAATTCAGCCTTCATAGCCAACTTCAAATTGCGATTCCCGCTTCGTTTCTTGTCCGATTGAGCTGATTTTTGGACAGCATATTGTCTTCATCTCAATCTTTGATTAGGAACTGACAGAGTTGGATTTGGTGGCCTGCAGCTTCAGTTTTGCTGTCGTGAACAGTAGCTGCGAAATTGGTGATTTTGTTCCTTTAATTCTCTAGATTTGGTTCAATCTTATTTTGTTGTTGCTCATTGTTTGGCACTTGTTTTGTGGCCAATTTTGGAGAACAATATTGTAACTCTTGGTGATTATAGTGGAGCTTTTGGTCCCGTGGTTTTTTACTCTTCACATCGAAGGGTTTTCCACGTAAATCTTGGTGTCTTGTGTGATTGGTTTATTATTGCCTTGCTATATTTGTTTGGTTGAAATACTTGCTGCCTTACTATCATATTGCTTGTGGTTGTTTGTCTTCTCTTGGTTCAAATTGAAAAGGGAAAGTATAGACTTGGGTATTCTTCCGCTATTATCCTATCAGGCATTCTTGGTAGTGCCTTGTCTTTTCCAACACAGAGGTCCATGAATCAATAATTAAGATTTAGAATATGAATTATCTACTGAATAACAAGAGGGCGAATGTTCAAAAGCTATACCAGCAGCCGAGTTGACATTTACTTCTGATCCAACAAGTTTTCCTTCTTGAATATGTTTTAAGAGATGAACAAGCTGCGTGAAATGATTTGGGGAGAGTTGTTGAGAAAAATTAGGATTTTCAGAAGAATCAAGAATAGGTTGACCATTGAAGTTTTAGAGTTGCTTCTCACATTTCCTTGAAATTTCTTTTATTTGGTGAACTTAAAATTTGCTGGGAAACCCATTAACTTGTAACAATTACAAATAGTTTGATTAGTCATCTTACAATAATTGCATAATTGGTTGCTTTTATTTTCTTTGCTGTAAGTATTTCCATGCTTCTGTTGATAATTGAATCCAGATCTAGATCCACTTTTCTGTTGACTATTGAGTTTATTTTCAGAGATAGTTGATTTTTCTACCATGAAGGAAGAACTATCTCCAGGAAACTAAGAAGATAAATGATTCTCTCTCTGATTTTCATCCTACATCAACAGAGAATATGAATGGTTCACAGTCGGTAATGAATTGAAAATAAGAGTATTGCTCCTGGCGGGTGCATAGCTATCATTCAATCCCATTAGGAAATGAATGAGCCTCTTATATTATTTGAATTGAATCATCTTCTTTTTTCCTTCACATGAACACTCACACGTGAAAAGCATATTAGCATTTGGAGTGTCTAACTCACCTCATTACCTTTTTATCTTGGTGAAGTATCCCACAATATCAGTAGATCCTTGGATTAAATTTGCTAATTCTTTCTGTAGATGATACAATTTTGCCTCATTGGGTTGGCCAAATATAAGTTCAAATCTGACCAAAGATCTTTGGCTGTTATGAAATAAAGAAGACTGGAAGCAATATCTTTAGAAAGAGAATTTAAATGCCAAGATGTTACCAGATCATTGCAGCGACCCCATAGTTTAAAGGTCGGACCAGTCAAGGTTGGATCAAGACAAGCTAATCTATGAAACCCTACTTGTTTTTTGCTGAAAGAGAGATAAGAATAGACCTTGCCCATCCTGGATATCCTTTACCATCAAAAAGAGTATTGACCAGGACAATTCCTGGTGCATCATATGGATGAAGAATGTATATTGTCAAAGATGATTCCATTGTCTTGTTGAACACTTGTATTAAAAGTGCCTTCAATGCTCTCAGAAGTGGAGTTTTGCATCTTTGAAAGGAATAAAGAATAGAACAATCAAATAAATTAAAAATATATGAGCTATCAGATGTTATTGCTCTGATACCTTGTAGAATATAGTATTGATGTATGAATATTTTTTTTTGCATTTTCTTATGATCATCACGAATTTCTACCATTATTTATACACGTAATTGCTGAAAAAGAAAATGTATTAATGTATGTACTTTAATTTTGGATGATTTTATTCTTAACCATATATACAATTCTTTTTTCTTACAATTGTGTATCTTGTGAGTTGTCAATTCCAATGCAATATTAATTCAAATCATAAGAGCCAATAGATAGTTGGCCTAATTTGGTCCATTTTCCTCTTTCTTATCTTGGTCTACTATGATAACATGAGTGGTTCGCTTTTTGTGTGAATAAAGCCTCTTATCTCCAGTAGAGCATGTATAATAGTATGCACTCAGCAGGAATAATTATACTCCATTTACTTAGTCTATCAACTGTGGTGCCTTCACATGCCTTATCAAGTGCGAGAAGCTTCTAGGGGACATTAGGGAATCGTGGTAGGAATGAATTGTACATTCTTTTGATACTGAAAATCATTGATTTGTACACTTGTGCAACTTTTCAACCATGTTCACATTCATAAGCCACTTTGAGCCTCAAGGATCTTCCTAACAAACCAACTTGTTTAGGGATCACTATTTCATCCAAAGGTGTTTTTTTCCTTGTAGAAGCTGTGAATCTAACGAACCAAAAAATTGTCTTTCTTAATAGCGATGGCCTATCAGAGTTAAAATATGTCTTCTTAGTTCCATAAGTGGTAGTAGATCAAGCTCAATCCTCCAGCAGATTTGGGCTTACACAAGGTTTTCCAAGCCACCAAAGCTCTTATAAACGTCTTATTTCTCCCCATCCATAAAAAGGTTCAACAAATACTAGTGAATAACTAGATCACTTTGTTTGGTATAAAGAACACTTGAGCCCAGTACATTTGCTTCTCAAATAGCACACTTTTGATTTACAGTTTGGTTTATTTTTTGGGAAATTTTTTAAAATGTCAATATTTTAACATTTAAGAGGGTTCATTAACAACACTTTCAATATTTAGTAAAAATGTCAAAATTTAAGTTTGTTATATATCTTATTTATGTTCTTATTATTTGTTTTATTTTTTAAAAATATAATTTTTATATAACAGATTGAGAGGAATTTAGAGGAGATTATTATTTTTAAAAAGGAACAAATGTTAAAAGTTTCATGAGTTACAATTTATTAAAATACACCAACTTTCATCTATTTCTTCTTTTTTTCATTATGTTATAAAAAAATCTTTTTTTTCTCCATTGTTCTAAAAAAATTCAATATCCAATTCTAGTAATCTTTTTTTTTTGTTTCTAAACACTTTTACTAACCAAAATAAATATTCTATTTTTACTAATTATTGTTATAAAAATCACGGAATTAAAGAAGTATCACATCTATAAAATTTCAATATCAATTTTTCACTAATTATTGTTATGAAAATTATAATAAAAAAATATAATATCTCATTCTCACTAATTATTATTATGAAACTTTATGATAATACATTATAGTTTTATCTATTAAATTTATTTATTTTTAATTTAGAAACTTGAACACCTATAGTTTTATTTGTAATTGTCATACTTTTCTCACAGTGTATTTATTTTTTTTTTTTTAAATTTTGTATCCTTGCTTAAATTGTATTTATTCCAATATATATACCGTTTGTAATAGTATCCATTCTAGTTTTCATGTTGCATTTTGTATATTGAAGCTTGTATTTCTTTATTAGTTTGTATTCATTCCAATATGTATGTCAAATAAAATGTAGCTATTTAAGAAATACATTTGTATTCGTATATATTTTTCACTATGTATTTATTTTTCTTTTCAAAATCTTGTTTCCTTTTCTAAGTCGTATTCATTCCAATATGTCTATTATTTGTATTTGTATTCGAATACAAATAAACTAATAGAAAGTTGTTCTTCTTATAAATAAAATACATAACTAGTTGACATACATTTGGATAAATACAAATTAGGGACAAATACAAGATTCATAAACCATGCAACATGAAATTTTTAATAAATACAAATATTGATAGTATACATAGTGATTTGAATACAAATTGAGAAAGCATACTAAATTCCAAAAAAGAACTTTAAATACAAAACAAACTAATAGAAAATTGTTCGATAACTATCCGATCTTCATCGTCTTTTTCAAGATCCTCACGAGTAGACAAAGATTCTACATTTGCGTTCTGAATTTGAGGAAAGTTTTGCACACCAAATAGTCTTGTAAATGTTCTTACCGTCTTTCTTCCCTCATTTGAACAACGGATCATACATTATACACTATTTGTTAAGTAATAAATAAATTAAAGGATGAAAAATCACCAGAAATTGGTTGATTAAGATGAATACCTCTAGTAAGTCTCTTGGATTCAGCCATTAGAGAGTAAATCATAATGGAAATTGAAAAATAAAAACAACATTTTTTTAAGATTTAAGCAAAAATAAAATTAGAAAAGAAATATGAAAATAGGATAAAGATTAGAAATACCTTAATCAAAGGTATTCTTGTTGATCCAATTTTGGATTAAAAAAACAACAAAAATATATGGCAGAAAATATTTGATGAATGTTGGAGGAAAATCAGAAAAGATAACCATGAGAGAGAAAAAAAATTAAATGGGAGAGAGAATTAACAATTTGAAAAGATAAATATGAAAGAGAATGATTTTTTTTTTTTAAAAAAAGATATATAGAATTAATTGAAAAAGAGAGATAAAATAGGAGGAAAATTGGGACACATAAATTTTTTAAAATAATGACATTTTTGACATTATTACTATTATTTATAAAGTATGGATATTTTTACTAAATACGTTATTTATTTTGACTAGTTTACTAATTTTTCCTTATTTTATTTCAGTTGCAATTATGTTCTTGGAGTTACATGGATGCAAGATAACTACTTTACTTGATAGTCCTTCACTATGATAAAATTATATTTTGTTATTTTTTTTCTAATCACTCTCTTTTTGGGGTACTTGAAGATATGTAACGACAACTCATCTGGTCGTTTTGTATCTTGGAGTCTCTTTCTTCTAAAAGATACTTTCTATATCCTTTAAATTGTGATTTATGAATTTTGAGGGTGAGTGATACAACTTATTAAAGCACATTCATCCATGGATCTACATTCAAAATCACGTGATGACACAATAATCTTTTGATCTACATTCACGATGTTTGGGTAATTAATAAACTTTGTATAAGTGTCAATGCATATGGTAAGGATTGAAGAAAAAAATATAACGAACCAATTTCTTAAAGATCTACAAGAAGAAGTGAATGTACTAGTAACATTACTAGAGAAATTTATTCGAGAACTTGTTCACCTAATTAGTAGGGAGGGAGACTGTTAAAGATAAAAAAAAGTGTTTTTTATTTGTGCAGCAAGATTCCTTGAAAAATTGCAATACGGGGAAGCCAATCAACAAGAAACTAAAATTATACAAAAAATGCTATCATAAACTTGCCTATGAAATTAATCTTAGAAAAAGACAAAGATGATCATGCACATCAACAAGAAGAACCAAGGGCAACTCTTGCACTACAGGAAAAACAGTCTCTAAGAAAGGAAAATCTAGTCCCTCAAAGTTCAAAATTTTGTCTCAAATAAGAAACTGAGATCAGAAAAATCTGGTCGCCACCTGTCCTAGATACTTCCGTTGCTAGGGGTCAGTAAGGATGGGGTCAAAAATTTGGTCCCTAAATTGTTTTGTGACGGGAAAAATTGAAGCATTGAACTTAGTTTAGTGATTACAAATATGGTCTCATATAGACCACATAGATCTTGCTATTCAAGTCGTTAAACCTTCTTTACGACTTGCCACGTCTGGTCCTTGTAAATTTTTAGAGACGAGTGTACCAGTTGGTCCTAAAATAGCTTTACAGGCTAGCATCATTTATAGTCCTAGCTTATACATTAGAGACGAGCAACAACTCTAGTCCTAGATTGACCTTTAGAGACGATAAATAATTGTGGTCTCTAAATGACCACTATCGATCCTAGAGCCATTAATATCACATAGAATCTAAATTCATCATCATATATCAAGATTATTACTACTAAGAAGATAGAGAGAAGAGTGTGATTGATTACAATAAATTGGTTAACATCCCATCACTACAAGAAAAATTATGAGTTAAGACTAACATTTAGGGGCGAGTTAGTAATCTCGTCACTAAAGATATATGCATTAGGAAAATATTATATTCTGGTCCTTATTTATATATTTTATTGCGAAGATACTAAAGTCAGTCCCTAAAGAACTTATTAACTGGTCCCAAATTCTAATTGAAGGACTTAAGAGGTAAAATAATCTCCAGCCAATAAAAATTTTGATACTTAGAAAGAAAAGCTTTTGTTTTCACTAGAATTTAGGCGCCAAATATTTTTAATGGAAACCAAAAAAAATCCGCTCAACTTCTGAAAAGTAAAAACAAAAAAAAGGAAAAATCTTTCAGGAATTTGGTTGCAGCTTTCCCTAGCTGTCTCTTCAAATCACAATTGACGCTCCTCCATAGTATTTTCATCTAAACTATGCCCCAATCTCAACACCAGCGAATTTCTCTAATGATCCGGTTCAATAGAATTATTTAGACAAATAAAAGAATGTCGACAGTGGGAATCGAAGTCGAGTTGCAGAATAATAATAATTGAGTCCACATTTAATGGTTAAAATCATGAGTCATTAAAGTGGTCAGCAACAGTTGGTATATAACGACCTAGAAGGGGGAATCACATAGATAAAATCCTGGTAAATCTTCCTCCTTTTTCTCGTACTCTTTCTCTCCTCTGTTCTTTTTACTCTTCTAATTCCAGATCTTCTCTTCTTCTTTCTATAGATTCGAGACTCGATTTATTTTAGTTATCATAGAGTAGTTCAGTTTTTTCAATTATTTGTAGTAAATATCCTATTTTTGTATTGAATAAAATCAGAAAATTGTCCCAAAACACACGTTTCTACTCTTATTTGTGAACTACAATCAAGTATTGTTGAGATCATAACAATTGGTATCAGGCAACATCTGTGCGACCCATGTGGTAGAGAATGAGTGACGGAACAAGAACTAGGATGGTGGTTGAATGGTTAGCTAGACATGATTAGATCTTAACGGAGGTATTGACTAATCAACAAAAGATTCTAAATACACATACGGGGATCCAATAAATGTTGGAGTTGATCCTTGATCGACTAACAACTCTCGAGAGAATACCTAATCGAACCCATGGAGAACACCAACAAGGAGAAGACATACTTCTTAATCCGGCTCAGGATCAAAGGCCTAACACTAAAAATGGTTCCAATTCCCCCTCTTAAGTAGAAGTCACATAGTTTTGAAGGACATGAACCTAAATTTTGGCTGCGAAAGTCTGAAAGGTATTTCAACTTTTATAGAACGCAGGAGCATTAGAAAGCAGAAGTTGATGCCTTGTATTTTAATGGGATAGAACACACTTGGTATCATTCTCTAGTATTGAGTAGAGGGTTGGTTAATTGGGTGGATTTCAAGGAAGAGTTGATTAGTAGGTTTTGAAGATGAGATGCTGGATGACATTATTGAACAGTTCAACAAGCTAGTTCAAACAGTATCAATAGATGAATTTCTCGGGAAATTTAAGGACCTTAAAGCTATAACATCTCACAACTAGAAACAACTAGAAAATAGGTTAAAATCTGGAAGTATTTATTTTGGAGAGAATAAGAAAAATCTGGAAAATTGACTAAGCTGAAAAAGTGAGTTTTGACCATTTTTAAACGGTCAAAATTTCTAGCTCAAGAGAAGTCAGGGTTAGTCTTTTATATGGTTTAAAGCCATTGGAGAGATATTTTTAACGCTACTTATTATGCAAAAATCCAAGGTTGTATGAGGGAGATATGCTTTTCAGAAGTTGGATTGCTGAGCTGAGGAAAATCCCATCCAGATTTGGGAAGGGCAAAATTGTCTTTTTCTTACCCAATTATTTCAATTCATTTTGGGTAATAAATTGGGTTCTAAACTGATTTCATTCAGTTGACGCTTTTAGAAAACAAGTTAGGGATTTGAGAGAAGAAAAAATAAGAGGAGAAAAAAAGGAGAAATGAGAAAAGGAAGCAAGAACGTTCAAGATCGTCGAAGTTCGGCTTCTGGAAATCATTGGGGGTGATCCCTAATAATGTTTTTGAGATCTTTCTGTGTTGGGTTATTTCCACCCACACACCAATTTGATTCAATTCAGAAAGTTAGAGTATATTGGATGATGAAAATTGATATTTTAATGAACAATTATCAAATTCTTGATTTAATGGTTACTAACATGTTCTAGTCGATTTGATTCGTATTTCCGGGCTGCTTTACGAGTCTAAACTATTGCATATTGAGTATATTAGTGATACTAAGTGTTATTGGGAAGATCCATTGAAGATTGGAAGGTTTAGACTTGAAAAACGGAGAAGAAAAGTCTAAACGCGTGTCTGTAGGGCCTTGGGGCTTTGGCCCTCTCATAGCCCCACAAGACAGTGTCTGTCCGTAGGGGATTGGCGCGGCGCGCCAGCCAGAGCACCCAACTTGGCCTCTGAAGTTTGGGTCCTGGCTCCCCACACGTCACAGGGTTCCAAGGACGCCAGTTAACCCCATTAATTCCCCATCTTTTCTTACTAGTGCCTAAGTGATGTACCCATATTTCATAGTTTATACCAACGCTCTAAGGTACATCTAAACATCATGAGATCATCCATAAATATAAGATCATGAACCTTTAACCCATAATCGAGTTCAAGGAAAGTTAGGATCAAAGTCCAAGAAGCTAAGAGTTAAGTGTAAAGGTTAACAAGTAAGACAATGTAAAGTTTCTTAGAGTTCCAAGAGTCTTATTTAAACGTTTTAAGGCTCAAGGCTCGAGTTAAAGATTCTTTCAAAGAAGTATAAGGGATCTAAGTATCTCCCTAAAGATTTGCAGTTCATATTTTTTTTTATAAATATAAGGGAAATAAGTATTTCCCGAAGAGTCATTTCAAAACTCAAGTTTTAAGCTAAGTAAAGAGTTACTTTGAAGTTCTTTTCTTCAAATGTATAGGGGACTAAGTATCCCCAAAGACATTTTGAAATGTTTTCACATTTAAACAAGGAAGCTAAGTTTTCCAAAGAGCCTTAGGGATAGTTTTCATAAAAGAGTTATAGCTTTATAAAATGAATCAAGCAGACAAACTATGATTTCCAAGAGAGTTTTAAAGCTATGTTTTGAGCACTAATCTCAAACCACAGAATTAGTATGTTTTAAAAACATAAGAGCCAATATATTTTTTGGAGTAGTATTGAGCACCGATTTGGGGATGCGAGTTTCATATCAAGTCTCCAGGAAAATCATGTAGCCATAATGGGTAGAAAAGGGTCATACTTTTTAGATGAATCTTTTTTATAGTTTAATAGTGGATCCATTAGGCAGTTCAGGTCCTATACTTTGGCTTAGGATGGTCCTTGGCAGCGTCAGGTAAAACGGTGTATCATCACTATGACTATAAATGATAGTTGTCGCGTAGAGAAACTCCCATAGCAGTAGTTGCATGGTTCCTAAAGAGATTATGCCTAGTATGAATGGGGGTATGAAACTTCGTTCATGCATTGCACGAGTAGACTTTTAGAAAAAACATGATGTATTTTCTTTATTATTATGAGTTCACATCAGTTTTTTTTTTGTATTTTTACGTACATTTTAGAATTAATGAAATCTTTGCATATACATAGTTGAATTCCATGTTTTAAACAACTTTTCTTTATATTGCACATGTCTTTAAACTTCTATATAATGAAATGAGTAGTCATAATGAGTTAGTTATTAATGAGATGAGTAGAAGCAAGGTAAGTGTTCTTTCTTAGCCCTTATCAAGCCTATGTTGTTTTAGCATTCCAACTCACACAATTGTATATTTAATGTACTAATGCCAATTGGCTTTCATCATATTATGATGCAGACACAGGTAACTAGGATCTATAGTCCAGCACTTTGTTGAACCATACCAAGTTCCAGAGTTAGCAGTGAGCCTCCTTGCATTCCGGAGGACATCATTTTTCATTGATTTATTAGTTTAGCTTTTAGTATGTTGAGAGGTCTGTCCCAACATCTAGTTTAGAGTCTTCGTAGACAATAGTATTTCAGTTTGGAGTTGTTGTCAGTTTTTGAGACATAAATTCCAAGTTGGCCAGATTTATGAAATGAAGTACTTTCCTTTTAAAATGTCTTATTCTTGTTTAAGTTGAGTTTAGTCTTCCGGTGAGTTAAGTAAGCCATGCCAAGGGTTTGCTTGACGGCCAACAATGGTCTTCAAATAGAAGTTCCGCCCAGGCGTAGGCTCGAGGCGTGACAAAAGCGCAAATGCTTATGAGGAATCCATACCTTAATGATGCACACTTCTTGTCTAGTTTTGTGGGTGAATGAAAGGAGGGAATCATATTTGTTGTAAATATGTTCAAACCAACTACTCTGAAGCTGGCAATTGAGAAAACTAAAATGCAAAAGAAGGCAATTGAAGTTGTTCAAAGGAGAAACAAGGTTACCATTAAGCCTTCTACTACTATAGGCTAGAGTTCTCTTCCTAAGGTGTTACGAAGCTCGACCGGTAGACCTAATGCTTTTATACATAGTCCTTTAGTTTATGAGTACAGAAAGAGCAATAGGCTGTGTTTTCTATATAGAGACACGTACAACGTAGACCACTGTAATGTAGGGAAACAATGTAGACCAAAGCAATTGAATTGGTTAATTGGATAGGTAAATACTGGTGAAGAAGTATCTTTTAAGGTGGAGGACCCCTCCTATACTGTTTTAAGTATTGAAGGAGAGATAGAACAAGAAGTGCAAGAAGCAGTTTGGTTGAATGCATTAACAGGGAACAATCAAGGGGTTAATACTATACTGGTGAGTGTTACTTTGAAGAATACAAGCCTCACTCTGTTGATTGATTCAGGAAGCACTCACAACTTTATTGATCAACACACAATCACCGGAGCAGGTTATTAAGCTAGTTATTTAGCGCCAGTAAGAGTCACAGAAGCTGATGGTAACTATGCCATGTGCATATCTCATTGCTAAGGGTTTAAGTGGAAAATGCAATGGAGGTCCTTCAAGAGGATTTGCTTATTACTTTTGTAGGTATGTGTGATATTGTTTTGGGAACTACTAGATGAAAAGTATAATCCAACCAAGTTTGATCACGAAAACAAATTGTCACTTTTGCCAAGAAGGGCAATAAATTGATATTAAAGGGCATACTTGAAGAGAGTAGGTTGAACATGACACATAGTGATTTCATAAAATAATTTTTGAAAAAGGGCCATGCTTTAATTGTTCATTTGTTCATGATAAGAACAGAGACCCAAGGTGATCAAGAAGTTGTGGATAAGACTATTCAAGCCATTTTAGACTGGTTTTAAGGAGTGTTCGAGGATCCAAATTCATTGACTCCTATTGAGGCACTTGATCATGGAATTCCTTTCAAACCAGGCGTGGTACTAGAAAACTGAGACCTTATCGATACAACTATTACAAGAAGAATGAATTGGAGAAACAAGTTACCAAATGCTCAATCATGGGCATTGTCCAACCTAGCTAATCTCCATTTTCATCATCGACTCTTTTAATAAAGAATATGGATGCTTCCTTGAGGTTTTGTGTATACTATAGAGGACTAAATGACATCACTATAAAGGAAAAATATCCTATACCCATAAAGGATGATAAACTAGATGAATTGTATGATTCTGTGATCTTTTCTAAAGTGAACCTTAGAGCTGGTTACCATCAAATTAGAATGAAGGCTGACGATATCCATAAAACAACTTTTAGGACCCATTTGGGTCACTATGAATTTAAGGTGATGCTTTTTGGGCTAACTAATGCTCATGCGACATTCCAGGCCTTGATGAACTAGGTTTTTCAACCCTTCCTTTAAAAATTAGTCATGGTATTTTTTGATGATATAGTTATTTATAGTATATCATTAAAAGATCAATTGGAACACTTAGTTGTTGTTTCTGATACCTTGAGTGAACACTCCTTATATGTTAAAAGATCGAAATGTTCTTTCGGAGAACCTAAGGTTGAGTACCTAGATCATGTTGTTACTGGAGAAGGAGTGACTACTAATCCTGCTAGAATCCAAGAGATGCTGGGCTGGCCTACTCCTAAGTCCTTAAAGGACCTTAGAGGGTTCTTGGGGTTAACAGGGTATTACATGAAATATGTAGCTGGTTATAGTACGATTTTCAGGCTTCTCACTGATCTATTAAAAAAAGGATGCTTTCAAGTAGAATGATGAAGCTGATTTGGCATTTTCAACTCTCAAGTCGGCTATATCCTCAACACCAGTATTGGTTTTACCTGATTTTACCAAGGAGGTTATTGTAGAGACTGATGCTAGCCATAATGGCATTTATGCTGTTTTTACACAAGAAGGAAGACCAATAGCTTATTTCAGTAAAGTAATAGCACCTAAGAACAGAGGGAAATTTATCTATGAAAAGTAATACACGGCCCTGCAAAGGATCTTAAGATAAGAAAGAAGATATCACATGAAATTGATGGATAAATGGAACAAAAAACTATTTTTTTGAACTTCCATATTGGAAGTGTCTCTTGTTGCAACATAATTTGGATTTTATGTATATTTAAAAAAATGTATGTGATAATATCATGGGGGAAAATATGAATGTCAAAGGAAAAACCAAGGACAATTAAAACTCGGTTAGACTTGCAAGAGATGAATATTAGGTCAAATTGTACCCCATCCAAAGGGGGGAAATTTGACGTTCCAACAACAAGCTACACATATTCTTATGAAAATAAGGACAAATTTGTGCCTTTTCTTAAAGAATATTAAAGTTCCTGATGATTTTCATCTAATATTTTTCAATGTGTGAATCTAAATGATCACAAGATATCTAGCTTGAAAAATCATGATTATCATATTATGTTGCAACATCTACTCCCTATTTCACTTCGTGGTATGTTGTCTAAAGAGGTGTGAGCCGCTGATTAAATTATTTATATTTTTAGTGTTCTTGGATCAAAAGTGTTGAGAATTGATAACTTGGAACATATTGAAGCGCAAATACCCATAACATTTTGCAAGTTAGAAAAGGTCTCCCCTCCATTTTTTGATGTCATGGTGAATTTACCTATTCATTTCGCTAATGAAGCTTAAATTTCTGGACCGATTCATTATCAATGGATGTATCCTATTGAACGATGGCTGCATAAATTTCATTTTTAAAATTTCTGCACTGTTGCAACATTGCAGCCATCTCAATTAGTTTATGCTAGCTCTGTTTCATAATTTCTGCACTGCTAAAAAATTGCAGCCAACTGCTCAATTTGTTATGCTAGCTCTGTTTTAATATTTTTGAAACTGCTTCAATATTGCAGCCAGTTGCTTTCTATTTTAAAACTTCTTCATTGCTGAAAAATTACAGCCAGCTGGCCATATTACTATTCTACTTGCAGGATCTGGACATGTAAAAAAAACAGTTACTCAATTTCACTCGAATACTCTCAAATTTCTATTTTTTGTGGCTTTTCAATATAAAAACAACATAGACAATAGAAAAAATGGAAGAATGTTATTTAAGATGTAATACAAAATATGACCTTGCCTAGGCTATTATTCGCCATGAACTCATAGACTAGGAATTTTTCTGCTCCATTAAGGGAATATCCCAACAACTTGGTAAGGTTAAGATGTTGTACATTTGCTATTAATTTGACTTCATTCTCGAACTCAATATATCCTTGTCGTGAAGTCACATCTTGCTTCATCCCTGTTATTTCTACTCATTCTCTAATACACCCTACAAATTATGTACATTTGGGTGTTAATTTTGTTGTCTTAGTTATTATAAATATGCATTTTCATGCTTCTTGAAAATAATGATAACCTTATAAACATTGTCAAACCATCATGCCCTATCTTATTAGACATACACATTTTCTTATAAGATTGGTCATGATGGCTTTGGCAATATTTATAAGGTTATTATTTCTTTTCCACAAGCATAAAAATGCATCTTTACAGTAACTCAATCAAAATAATTAATACCCAAATGATGCATAATATTTGTAGGGCGTACTAGAGAATGTAGTAGAAATAGCAGTGAAGAAGCAAGACATGAATTAACGACAAGAATTTACTGAGTTCGAGAATGAAGTCAAGTTAACAGCACAGCTAACATCGTAATCTGACCAAGTTGTTGGGATACTGCATTAATGGAGTATAAAAATTCCTAGTCTATGAGTTCATGTCAAATATTAGCCTACAGAAGGTCATATTGGTATGACATCTTAAATAACATTCCTCCTTTTTACTATTGTTTATGTTCTTTTGATATTGAAAAGACAAAAAATTGGGTGTATTGGACTGAAATTGAGTAACTGCTTTTTGTACATGTCCAGATCCTACAAGAAGGGGTACAGTAACATGGACAATACATATAGTAGCTGGAAACAAATGGTAAAACTGAGAGCTTGCTGCAATTTTTTAAACAGTGCAGAAATCGTAAACCAAAGCTAGTGTAAAAAAATTGAGCAGCTCGTTGCAATGTTGAAGTAGTGAACACATTTTAATGCTACTTTGCAGAAAATAAAAAACAGAGCCAGCATAAAAAATTGTATGGTTGCAAAAATGTTCTACAGTCGAGGCACCTTAGCTCGTCTCCTCACCTAACCAACTTTGTTTAAACAATTAAAGATTTCAAATTTACTCTAAGTATTCTTTGAACATTAACTAATTTTGCATACAACTATAGACAACATTTCTCAAGCAACTCATGTTCCTATATAAATATAAACGAATTCTGCTCATCTTTTGGAAATACCACTTTCAATAAAAAATACTCTCAATACAAAAATGTCTCCCAACTATTGAATACATGGTACCAAAAATAATGTTGTCTTCTAAATTCTTGTCGTACAGAAGTAGACTGCAACTATTGTAGAGTGGCATGTCAATGGTGACAACAATATGCAAGCCTAAGACAAATATATGTATATATATGTGTGTGTGTGTGTGTATATATATATATATATATATATATATATATATATATATATATATATATATATATATATATATATATATATATATATATATATATATTAACAAGGTGTCAATTGTAGCAATACGAAGTCACTGACTCTAATTAACAAGATGAGAAGAAGATTCATTTTCAATATTTTATCTTATTCTGCTGCACAATTAACACAATTAGAAACAAGTCTGTTATTCCATCTTTCTTGAAGTTTACTTGTGTGACTAGGAATATTACTTGTATACGGAATACTTCATAATATTCCTTTTGGTATCACCATGGAGAATGTTTAGTTACACCATTATTAGAATCATAATGAAAAAATGAAGACGAAGAACAAATGGATGAGACAATAGAAGAATGTGAGAGTGAAGATGAAGTAGAAGAGCTATTGAGAGATTTGTATCCTAATCTTGACCGACAAATTACACATACTGATTGTGATAACTTACTTGAGGAGGAACCAAATTTTGATTTTTTTTTTGCATCCTATCAAAGGATTTCAAGTTGTCATTATACCAGTAAAAAACCTTTAAAGATTTCCTCTTTGATAAAATTTCTTCATATTAAAAGTATGGGTCTTTGGAGTAATGCATCATTTACAATGCTATTGAAACTTTTGAAAGAGGAGTTGCTGCCTGATGTGACCAACTTCCCGAACTCATATTATGAGTCAAATAAGATAATTCAAGAACTTGGGATTTCATACAACAAGATTGATGTGTGTACTAATGATTGCATATTATATGGAAAGGAGGCTAGCTTAGTTGATTCTTGTAAAGTTTGAGGTGCGTTTAGATGAAAAATAAATACACATTGTGAATAAACAAGAATAAGATGGTAAAAAATAACATCAATGACTTTACACTATTTTCCTTTGAAGCCTAGACTTTAGAAATTGTTTATGTCTACAAAGGCATATACTCTAATGACATGGCATAACGATAAAAGATTGATGATGGAATAAACAGACATCGGTTGATTCAATGGCATGGAAGTCATTGATGAACTTCATCCTTCATTTGCGGTTGAGCCTTTAAATGTTTGACTAAATTTGATGGTGATTGATTTCAACCACTTCGGAATGCAAAAGGCTCACACAACATTTGGCATGTGGTTCTTATTCCTTATAATTTACCACCTTGGTTGTGTATTAAGCAATAAGTTTTTTTTTGTCAATGCTTATTTTGTGTCCAAATGGTCCAGGATATGCAATTGATACATATCTTCAACCTTTAATAGAGGAATTGAAGGAGTTGTGGAAAGTTGGTATTAAGACCTATGATGCATCAACTAAATAAAATTTAAGTTGCATGCTTCTTTATTATGAACCATTAATAACGTTCCGACATATGTAAATTTATCAGGATGGAGTACAAAAGGAAAATTGGCATGTCCATGTTACAATAAAGACACTTCCTTAATTTGATAGGCTAATGGTAAGAAGCAATGTTTTATGGGTTATCGTGTTATTTTTCTCAGAATCACAAATGTAGAAGTGAGAAGAAATCATTTGATGGTACACCATAGAAAATGTCCCCACCAAAAGTGAGTTCCGGTATTGAGATATTTAGTCAAATGCAAGATCTTGAAGGTTAAAGTTATCAAAGGATCCTAAGATAAGAAGAAGATATCACGTGAAAATTGAATGAACAATTGGAACAAAAAAATATCTTTTTTGAACTTCCATATTGTAAGTGTCTCTTGTTGCTACATAATTTGGATGTTATGTTTATTGAAAAAATATATGTGATAATATCACGGGGATAAATATGAATGTCAAAGCAATACCAAGGACACAATTAAAACTCGTCTATACTTGCAAGAGATGAAGATTAGGTCGGAATTGCACCCCGTCCAAAGGGTGAGAAATTTAACGTTCCAACAACAGGCTACACATATTCTCATGAAGATAAGCACAAAGTTGTGCCTTTTCTTAAACAATCTAAAAGTTTCTAATGATTTCATCTAATATTTCTCAATGTGTGAATCTAAATGATCATAAGATATCTGAATTAAAAAGTCATAATTATCATATTATGTTCCAACATCTACTCCCTGTTGAACTTCGTGGTATGTTGTCTAAAGAAGTGTGTGAGCCGTTGATTGAATTATTTATATTTTTAGTGTTCTTGGATCAAAAGAGTTGAGAATTGATAACTTGGAACATATTGAAGCAAATACCCATAACATTTTGAAACATAGAAAAGGTCTCCCCTCCTTCATTTTTTGATATCATGGTGAAGTTACCTATTCATTTATCTATTGAAGCTTAAATATCTGGACTAATTCATTATCAGTGGATGTATTCTATTGAATGATGGTTGCATAAATTTTCACTGTTGCAACATTGCAGCCAACTGCTTAATTGTTTTATGCTAGCTCTGTTTTAAAGTTTCTTTTATCTGAGAAATTTCAGCCAACCAGTCAATTTTTTTATGCTAGATCAGTTTAAAGTTTTTACCACTCATGCAACATTGCAGCGTGTTGCTCAATTTCTTATACTCTCTATTTAAAACTTCTGACTGCTGAGAAATTACAGTAGCTGCACATTGGCCATGTTATTATACTCCTTCTTGCAGGATCTAGACATCTACAGAACATGTTACTCAATTTCACTTGAATTCTCTCAAATTTCTGTCTTTTCAATATAAAAAACAACATAAATATTAGTATAAAATAAGAATGTCATCTATGATGTCATACTAAATATGACCGTGCCTAGGCTATTATTCGCCATGAACTCATAGACTAGGAATTTTTCTTCTCCATTAATGCAGTATCCCAACAGCTTGGTTAGGTTATGATGTTGTACCTTTGCTCTTAATTTGATTTCATTCTCAAACTCAGTATATCCTTGGCGTGAAGTCACGTCTTGCTTCTTCCCTGTTGTATCTACTCCATTCTCTAATACACCCTACAAATTATGTATCATTTAAGGTATTGATTTTTTTTCTTAGTTATCGTAAATATGCATTTTCATGCTTGTTGATAAGAATTAATAACATTATAAGCACTGTCAAAGCCATCATGCCCTATCTTATTAGCCATACACATTTTCTTATAAGATAGGGCATTTGACAATATTTATAAGGTTATTATTTCTTTTCCACGAGCATGAAAATGCATATTTACTGTAAATCAGACAACATAACTAATACCTAAATGATACATGATACTTGTAGGGTGTACTAGAGAATGGAGTAGAAATAGCAGTGAAAAAGCAAGATATGACTTCACACCAAGAATTTACTAAGTTCGAGAATGAAGTCAAGTTAATAGCAAAGCTACAACATCTTAACCTAACAATGTTTTTGGGATACTGCATTAATGGAGAAAAAAATTTCTAGTCTATGAGTTCATGTTGAATAATAGCCTACACAGGGTCATATTTGGTATGACATCTTAAATAACATTCTTCCTTTTTACTATTGTTTGTGTTGTTTTGATATTAAAAAGACAGAAATTTGGGAGTATTTGAGTGAAATTGAGTAACTATTTTTTTGTGCATGTCCAGATCTTGCAAGACGGGGTACAATAACATGGCCAATAGATATAGTAGCTAGAAACAAATGGTAATCTTTTGAAGGAAGCTTGACAACTGATGGAATACGTCAAAGAAATATGTCCATCGAATCTGGCTGACTACTTAGAGTTTAGAGTAATACTAGGACTAGACTAATAAATCCTAAGCTATGTACGACTGAGCTACTGAATATTATTGGAGTCGACTAGGATAGGTTATTTGACTTGTAATAAAATACTACACATGTAATTATTTGTGTTGTAGTAGGGTTCCTATTAGAACTAGAATATGACTCTAGTCCTATATAACAATCTTGTAACAACATTATAATTAACAAAACATCCTTGATTTTTTCATACTTTCGTGAGATTTCTACATGGTATCAGAGCGATAAATTTTTCTGCTCATTAACGTATTATATCAAAACCAAAACGAACTAAATTATGAAACCACAATGGCCCCTTGTACCAATACTGTTTAGACCTCTTCACTTTATCATCTTATTTCGTTATGCTCCATTAAACTTAAGACAACGAACTATCTTATACAGAGGACACAAATGACTTAGTTGATTCATGTGATGAGATTAACTATTTCCTAACAGAACCATGTAGAACAACCTATTACACTGGACAGACTACTAAAAAAACTGTAACAGGCGAGAAGGGTGCAGAAGACAACATGTAAGGCTGACCCTTCCTTATTTACTTTGCAAACTCACAAAGGCAAAACATTTCTCTTGTTATATGTGGATGATGTTATTGTCACAGGAAGTAATCCATCTCATTTATTAGAGTTGGTTCTACAACTTGGGAAGGAGTTTGATATGAAAGGTCTTGGTCTTTTACAATTCTTCCTCCGGATTGAGGTGAAGGATTTCGAAGGTGGAATTCACTTAAATCAAAGCAAGTATGCTGCTAAGATGTTGGCCAATACTGAAATGACTTTGGCAAAGGTTGTATCCACTCCTTATCCTAAAAAACATGGTTCGCATGAAACTGTGGGAAGTTTCGTAGATGCATCCTTTTATAGAATGATAGTAGGGAGTCTTCAATATTTGACCTCACAAGACCAGATATCACTTATGCTGTGAATTTAGCAAGCCCGTTATGAAAAGTCCAAACACTGAACATCTTCAAGGGGTAGAATGGATTCTCAGGCACATCAAAGGTACTCTACACTTTGGACTCATAATTATTTCAAAATCACCATGTAGGTTGTATGACTACTCAGATACTGATTGGGCAGGTTGTACCAAAACTAGGAGAGAAACTATAGGCTATAGTACCTACCTAGGTTCAAATTTTATTTCTTGGACCTCCAAAAAACAGACCACAATAGCCCGATCGAGTGGTGAAGCTGAGTATAGAGCACTAGCCTCCACTACTGCAGAAATGACTTGGATTTTATATCTTCTTCATGACCTTGGAGTGTTCCTTCAATCTGTTCCTACATTGTATTGTGATGATATGAGTGCCTTGTACATTATAGTTAATCTAATTATGCATGCTAGAACAAAATATGTTGAAATGCACTATCATTTGTTAGTGAGAAAGTGGCCAGGGGACAACTTGTCACTCAGTTTGTGAAGTCTAAGGATCACCTAGCTGATATTCATACCAAAGCCTCAACATAACAAGTTTTCTCTGGTTTTTGTAGCAAGCTAGGAGTTACAGTTCCTCCACTCACTAGCTTGAGGGAAGGCGTTAAAGGAAGCTTGACGACTGATGGAACACGTCGCAGGAACAGTCCATCGAAGCAGGCTGACGAGTTAGAGTTAGAGTCATACTAGGACTAGACTACTAAATCCTAAGTTATGTACGACTAAACTACTGAATATTATTCGAGTCGACCAGGATACGATATTTCACTTGTAATAAAATACTACCCATGTAATTATTTGTGTTGTAGTAGGATTACAAGTATAACTAGAATATGACTCTTCTCATATATAAGGAGTTTGTAACTCAACATTATAATTATCAATACATCCTTGATTCCTCCATACTTTCATGAGATTTCTACAAAACTGAGCAGTTGGCTGCAATTTTCAGCACTGCAGAAATTTTAAAACAGAGAGCAGAAAATATTGAGCAGTTGGCTGCAATGTTGCAGCTGTGCCAAAATTTTAAAATAGAGCTAGCATTAAAAAATTGAATTTTTTTGTAGTGCAGAAAATTTAAACCAGAGCTAACTTAAAAAGGTTGAGCAGTTGGCTGCAATGTTGTACCACTGCGGAAGTTTTAAAAATATAATTTATGCAACTTTGCATAGAAAAACAGCACCAACATAAAAGAAATTTATGGTTGCAAAAATGTTCTACAGTCTCACCTTAGCTCGTCTCCTCGCGCAACCAACTTTGTTTAAACAAAGAGAAAATACATAAAGTGACACCTGAAGTAGTCCCGAAATTTCAAACAAGTGTCCTATTACATCATTTTTTGTCCATCTGGCATGGAGAGTATATGCACTCTCTTAAAGAGCGTGAACAAATTAAAAAAAAAACGAGTATAATTTTATTTTTACAAGAATTTTACTATAAAATATATATTTTTATTTTTCTTATTATTTTAACTTTTTCTCCTTATTATTTTTTTCTTTTTTTTTTCTTCCTTCTTCAAAAATTCATTGTCATCTTCACTTTCAATATCACTTTTTACCACAACTTCATCTCTCTTTTATTCTACTATTAGTTTAACACTCATCAATTTTAAAATTAAATCTAGATATTTTAATACATTTCGACCAATATGATAAAACCATTAGATTTCAAGATAATTAGTAAACATTATTTAATATTTTATCCAATTTCTAATTAAACCTTTTCAATATCCGGAGAATTCTTGTGCTTTCAAAATTATCATTCTAGTTTTGAATTTATATGGAAATGAGATAAATTAAATGATGATACCTTCAAAATTTTGATCTTTCTTAGAAAAATAATTAGATATGTTATCAATAACTCAACAAAATCTAGAAAATAGTATAATTTTGTAAAGTAAGAAATTTGACCAAATAAGAAGAAGAAAAGAGAAAGAAAATGGAGGGGCTCAACTTGATATGGGTTTGGGGTTAGGTGAGGATAAGAGATGAAGAAGAAGAAATAAAGAAAGAAAATGAAGGAATCTTGAAAGTTGGGATGGAAGATAAATTAAAATTGAAATGAAATAAAAATAAAAATAATAAACTAAAATAAGTCAAAAGTAAGAGAATGAAATAAAGAAAAACTTAAATGAAAAAAAATATATTTCAAATTAAATTAACACGTGTCACACAATGATTGGTGTGTGATTACACTTGCCATTTAAAATCTGGAATTGATCCGAAAATGATGTAATAATATATGTTCGGAATAGTTTAAGGGGGTAATAGAATATCTGCATAGTTAAGGAATCTTTTTGAAAATTCGAGACAACTTCAGGTGTCACTTTATGTCCTTTCTCCATAAACAAATTAAGTATTCAAATTTAACTCCAACTATTCTTTGAACATTCACTAATTTTGCATACAACTTTAGAAAAAATTGATCAAACAACTCAAGTTCCTATATAAATATAAATGAATTTTGTTCGTCTTCTGGAAATACCACTTTCAACAAGAAGACTCTCAATAAAAAAATGACTCCCGACTATTGAAAATATGGCAGCAAATAAAATGTTGTCTTCTAAGTTGTTGTCATACCGAAGTAGACTGCAACTATTGTAGAGTGGCATGTCAATGGTGACAACAATGTGCAAGTCTAATATATATATATATATATATATATATATATATATATATATATATATATATATATATATATATATATATATATATATATATATATATATATATATATATATATATATATATATATATATATATATATATATATATATATATTATACATATTGTATCTTATTCTACTGCAGAATCAACACAATAGGAATATATATATACACGGAAAAAGACGTTAATTGTAAGCAATAAGAAGTCACTGACTCTAAGGAAACAAGTCTATTATTCCATTTTTCTTGAAGTTTACTTGTGTGACTGTAATATTTCTTATTCACGTCAAAAGACCCATATTTTGTTATTTAATCATACATTCGTTACGGTGTTACATTTTAAAAAAAATAAATCAAAAAGTCAAGTATATTGTTACTAACCTGGTCAGTTGAAAATGCAGTGGTCATTTAGTTGAGGAGGACGATGTTATGGGTGGGACATATGATTGTTGAGCAGTGAATTCTTTGATTTTCATTATTTCTTTCATCTCATCTTCTATGGTTGACAAACGGTCGTTCAAGAGTTGTTTTCTTCATTCAAGGATTTGACTTTTTCTTTTCTTTTGGGAAGAACTTCCTAAATCTACAATATCATCCATTTGATCAGCAATTTCATGGGAATCATGAGGTCGAGTCTTCCTCACTACTTGCCAACCTTTGTTGGAATTATCATCAACATAAAATACTTGAGATGCTTGATCCACTAAAACAAATGGCTCGTTTGTTTTCGAAAATCTACAATGATTAAAACTCACAAAATCATACTCACCCTTTTCAACTACATTTATTTCATCATATACACATTAAACCAATTACATCGAAATAAGGCTACTCTTGTATCCATCAAAAAATGCAACTCAACGCATCAGTTAAAACTCCATAGTAATCAAGGTTTTCACTATCTTCATTATTCTCACTCAATACAAAAGTACCATAATTTTGAATCCTTAACTTTTTATTATAATCATGATGTATGGAGTATGGTAACGACATTTATCAGTGGATATGATTTGCCCAGATTCATAAAACATACAAATCATGTGCTGATACCAAAGAAGAATGTTAGGTTATTAGTATTTTAATATTAATATTTAACATATTAAATTGCATTATTTTGGAGTTATAAGAATGAAAATTGGTAGGCATGTGTTTTAAAGTACCAATTTAATCATGCTATTCTTCTTTGACTTGGTAGACATGTAATGTCATTACTTTTGGCATTATTGGTTGAATTCATTGTAGAGATAAAAATATTCTAACTTCTACATCATCCATTAGCATTGGTTATCCATCACTTTATTTCATTCTTAATTCCACCATTACTCTTTGTGACCTATGTAACCTATGTAACTCCCATTGTAACCTATGTAACCTATGAAACTCCTAGGCCATTATCTTCACTATTTTCTACCTCAATTATCTTCCTATTCATTTCTAGGAAGACTTCTTGTAGTATAAATTGTGGTGGTCTTCATTTGGTTTGGAACACACAAAACACAAGAGAAAACAAAGAGTGAAAGAGTTAGTCTAAAAGAGTGTTTTTATTAGTTGAAGGGAGGTGTTCTTTTTTGTGGAGCTTTGGACTCAACTCTTGTCCAAAGTTGTTGAGTTATAATTTGTGAAGGCTGTTGTATCCTGGAGGGCACAAGTCAAAGAGGACTACTGTTGGACCGGTGAAACATTTGCTCAAGTGGGCTTTAATCTCCTTAAAGAGAGCGAGATATTCGTGCCTCAGCCTGAAAAGATTAATTTGTTCATTTTATTTTCAATTGTAATCTTGCAATTTTATTATCTTGTAAGTTTTTTTACTAACAAAGAATGTGGTGGATAATTTTGGGGACTTAAGGCTTATTAGCCTGAATACTTTTGGTAATTAAATTATATCTAGGTTGATACATGAAAGAGTTTCATTGGTGTTACCTAGTTTGATTTCTCAAAAATAGTCAGACTTTGTTAAAGGAGGAGTATAACTGAAAATGTACTTCTGGATGAAGAAATAGTAAGGGACATCAATAAGAGGAACATTTAGCATAATGTAGCCGTAAAATTAGACATGGCAAAGGCATATGATAGAGTCTCATGGAAATACTTAATCCAGGTCTTGACAAGATTCAGATTCTCAGAGAGATTAATTGACATGATCGTAAGTCTAATAAGAAATAATTGGTACTCAATTCTAGTAAATGGAAAAACCTTTGGCTTCTTTCAATCTTCTAGAGGTTTGAATCAGGGTGACCCCTTATCACCTACCCAATTTAGAATAGCATCTGAAGTGTTGACCAGGAGCCTAAATGGTTTATATGAAGATACTAACTTTAAGGGTTTTGGGATGCCTAAATGGAGTCCGCAAATAAACCACTTATCATATGCTGATGACACTATTCTTTTTCTGCCAAGGACAAACCAAGTCAATGGGGATGATGATGATGATTGTCCAAGAAAATATGAGAGGGTGTTTGGACAAATGTTATTACATAGACAAAAACATTTGTTATCGATATAAAAAAGTCCTTGTAGCACTGTGTCATCAAATAAAGAGGATAACAGGGTTCATGTAAGGTATTTTCTTTTTTATTATTTGGATTTTCCTATTTTCTATGGAAGGAAAAATAAAGGTCATTTTGAAGTTCTGATTAAAAAGGTGGCTAAGAGAAAGGCTATGTGGCAGAATAGATTACTATCTTATGGGGGAAGATATATTTTAATAGCACATGTTTTGCAATATATGCCCATGTATTTAACTATCAACCATGAATCCCCCGTTTAGTGTAATAAACCAATTACATAAGCTATTTGATAATTTTTTTGGGGAAATGCAACTGGATCTAAGAAAAAGCACCAGGTTTCATAGGGAAACATATGTTATCCCAAGAAAGAAGGGTATCTAGGTTTCAGGTCATTGCATAATGTATCAAAGGCTTTGTTTGCAAAGCTTTGGTGGAACTTCAGAACATCAATTTATTCTATGTGGAGTGGATATATGTGGAACAAGTATTTCAAGATATTGCATTCAAATATAACTGCAGGAAGGGGTCCTCACATGAGTGGAGATACATGATAATTGTAAGGAAGGAGGTAGAGCACAATATACGGTGGCAGATAAAAGAAGAAAAATTCCAGCTTTTGATTTGATAACTGGACAAAATTGGGAGCCCTATTTTATATTGAGAGTGATGTCCATTGATGTAGAAGTAGATGTGAGGGAGTTTACTACAATGGTGGATGGAATCAACAGAAGGTGGACACTAAACTCTCAGCAGAAATGGTGGAGTATATTACGGAGAATATATAACCACTTTTTAATGAACATTAGATTGATATTCCTTGGTGGATGAGCAGTAAGCAGGGAATTTCTCTATTCTTTTATTAATAAGGGTAAATTTGTATTAACAAGAAAATGGTTAGTTATAAACCTCCATGTTATTTCAAAAAGAAACAAACCAGGAAGGTTTTATAATTTTCCTATGAAGTCAACTATCAAATCTATAGCCCCACCATATCATTTTTACACCAAAAACAAAGAAGGCTAATGTAGTTCATCCTAATCCTCTGGATGTTGTTGATTTTTCCTTCAAAACACCTTACATTTCTTTCCTTCCATAAGGTCCACCAAATGCAGGTTGGAATTAGTTTCCACTAGTCTCCCGTAGAATTTCTTCTTCCAATTATTTCCCATCTCCTCAATAGATCGAAAGTGTTCATAGGCATTTTCCAACTTACTCCAAGTTTATATAAGAACATGTTCCATAGAATTACACCTGTTTTGCGATGTAGGAAGAGGTGGTTATTTTCCTCTGCTTTCTTTTCATAAATAAAACACCGTGAGCAAATCTGCAAACCCTCTTCTCTGTAGTGCTTTGTGGGTTAGGAAACTCTCCTAATCACCATCCACATAAATAGGACACCTTCAAGGGGATTTTAATTTCCCATATTAGTTTCTAAGGCTAAATCCTAGTGGAGGAGAAGCTGAAGTTGTTGTTCTAGTATCATGATTTGTCAGAGAATACTCTTTTACTATGCAACTTCAATAGAGGTTTTCTTGGATTCACCAAGATACCCGAAAAGGGTCAAATAATAGCTATTTTGTCTACCTTCCAGTCATTTAAAGCTCTTCAAAAGATGAAATTTCACCCTTGTGGGCTCCGTATCTAAGCAACAGTATCATTTGTATGGAGACTGAGGTTGTAAAGGTCTGGGAAGGTGTTATTTAAGCTTTCATCACCTATCCACTGCTCATTCTATAACTATATCTTTTTACCATTCCTCACCTTATAGGAAATATTGGTACTGAATTATGGCCACAATCTTTGAATTGTTTTTGTTACACTGCATCCAAAAGTACCTTCCACTTCTTCCAGTTTCCATTGGTTTAGGAGTCCATATTTCTCTGTGATGAGTCTCTTCCACAAAAGAATGTCTTTTATGCTAAATTTCAACAATCACTTATGCAATTGACAATTATTTTGGAGGTTGAGTTTCTTGATGCCTAAACTTACTTGTTTCACTAGATTGTAGCCTCTATTTCCTTTGTTCCCCTGCAACAGGAAGCACCTTCTCATTTGTTTGATAATCTTTTCAATGCTCCTTGGTATGGAAAACAAACTCATTCTATAGGTAGATAGTGCATCCATGATTGATTTTATGAGTGTCAGTCTTCCTCCAAAGAATAAATATTGACTTTTCCATCTTGATAGCCTCCTGTTACATCTCTGTGATACTGTGCTCTATATTTTGAGTTTCTTATTTTTGGCTCCCAGTGGCATTCCTAGATAATTTGTGTGTAGGGAATCAACATTGCGATCGAGATTCATGGCCCAAAACTGCATACTTAGGACTTCTATTGACTCGCTAGAGGAAGCTCTTGTGACAATTTACATTGAGTCCTGATATGCCTTTAAAAATTGTCAGAATAACCTTGTGGTGTCTGATTTTTATGCCTCTGCTTCACATAGTATATGTGAGTCATCAGCATACAGTAGGTGGGAAATTATCATACCATTTGCTCTACTTATATGAGCTCCAAAACCTCTCTACCAACCATTTTCGTTTGCTTTTCTGAACAATGATTGAGACCCTTCATAATTAGTAAGAAAAGGAAGGGCGAGAATGGGTCACCTTGTCTAAGACCCTTCTATGATTGAAAGAAACCTAAAACATCACCATTTAACATTACGGAGAAACTCACACTGGATATGCAAAATTTAACCCAATTACCCATTTTTTTGCCAAAGCCCATATCTTTAAGGATGCTAAAAAGGTAGGTCTAGTTCACATTACTAAAAGCCATACACTTCATTCTTGAATGTACCAGTTCATTTGCCACAAGTGATGCATCCACTATTTGTCCCCCCTTTAAAAAGGCCATTGATGCTCGTCCACTAGTTTTCCCTTGACAAACTTTAATCTATAATTAAAACTTTTTGAGATGAGCTTGTTAGTCCCTTTTATTAATATTATAGGTATGGATTCTTTTAATTCTTTGGCATTTACCTTCGTTGGAATTAAGGTTATGAAGGTGGCAGTCATAAGCTTCTCAAACAATTCCTTCTGGTGGAATTTGTGAATGGTCTGCATGAAACTTGCCTTTATAATGTCCTAGTGAACTTTAAAAAAAACTCATGATGAAACCATCACGATAGACTTATCAAAAAATTCCTTCTGGTAGAAGTTGTGAATGGTCCGCATCAAATCTACCTTCATAGTGTCCTAATAAAATTAAAAAAAACTCATGGTGAAACCATTAGCCCCAAGGGCTTTTTCCCCATTACAACTGTTAATAATGTGTATTAGTTCTAACTCTGAGAATGGTCTTGGGAGATATTCGTTCTTTTCATTTGTGATTCAAGGACTACCTTCTAATTGAAAGTAGGCCTCCAAGGATCAACTTCTAAGTACAGATTTTTTTAGAAATCTATCATGGCTTCTTTTATCACTATAGGCTACCGAGTTTATTCGCCATTCACTCTCAGTCTATTAATAGTGTTGAATCTCTTGTGTATTGTTGCCATTCTTTGGAAGAACTTTGTGTAGTTATCACCTTTTTAGTCATATTACTCTTTATTTTGTGTCTCCATATGGATTCGTCTTGTCTAACAAGATATTTTAGCTCCACTATGATTGTCACTCCAATCATTATTTCATTTTCAGTCAAGGTTTCTACTTTCCTGAGTTAAGTCAATGACAACGAATTCTTCGAGTAATTTTTTCTTCTTGTTGGATTATTCTCCAAAAGTAATTCTACTCCACTCTTTGAGTTTCAACAATTTTAACTTGCTATTGAACCTGAAGTCGGGACATCCTTCCACTACATACTCACTCCACTAGTTTTTACCAACTCGCTGAAACCCTCCATATTGAGCCACCAATTTTTGATATTGAAACTTGATTTGATTTTCTACCAGTTTCCACATTCTAGCATGGCGGGATTATGGTCTGAAGTATCTCTAGGCAAAATCCTTTATCTGATATTTTTGAAAGTTTTTCCCATTCTGAGAAGAGGAGAAACATGTCTAGGCTAGCTGCACTAGGATGATTGATGCCTCCAAAGCAGGTAAAATTACCCCCAATTAGATGGGGGTCATGATGTTCCATGTCCTCGATCCATCTAGACAAGTTAGACATAACATTAGTGATTCTAAAGATCTTTTTTCTTTTTGAAATAAATCTGTATCTATCAAAATATCGACAAGTTACCCAAGGACCTTCACAAAGTTGTATGCAAGCTAAAATTTCCTCCCAACATAATAATTTTTCACTTAATAGGTGGAGCATAGACACCGGTGATGCACTACGTAAAAGAGTTTTGAGAATGGACATATCCATTAGTGATAGAGTGTCACTCTATTTCCACCATTATACTGACAAAACTCTGTTGTCCCACATTTTTAGGATCCCCCATTGCTTCCCACAACATTGATGAAATCACATTTCATCCAACTACATGGCCATAGTTATTTGGTATCTTCTTCAAATTATCGGCTTAACTTTGTTTGTTGGTGACAATAGACATTATTAGTCTTCCATTTTCCAGTAAACTCTTAACAAAACTCCTATTTCTATCTTGTTGAGTCCCTTCACATTCCATGAAATTAGGCTTAAATTCATTTATAAGTGCGACGAAGAGTTTTCCACCTACTTCTGACCCCTTCTACTTGGTTGAGATTGGATTACAAATTCTTCAATTCATTCTTTGTGAGTCTCTTACTTTTTAAGGTAGGGGGGGGGTTGATTATCTTCTCCTACTCTTTCTTCTTTAGCACCGCTTTTCTTTTATCTAGATTCATGAAAATGGCTAGAGTTTCCTCTTCAAAATCTTCAAAGGTTACTCCAAAAGTATTGCTTAATTTAAAAATATGAGAATTTACCCAGTCTAAAACCTCTATCTCAGCGTCCTTTAGAGATGCAGGAGACTAGGTGGTAACCAATTCGACGTCGTGGATGGAGTGCAGTTGCACTCATCTGGGATGGTTGCATGCATGGTTATCCCTTTTACTATTTCTTTTGAATGGTTATCAATATCAATCTCTTCACTGACTGAGGGATAATTTCAAGTTCCATGGTCAAGGTCCTTTTTATTTCACTTCAATCGATTTATCTATATTACTCGAGTCTAAAAAGCAAGTTTCCAAATTCATATATCATTCTAGGAATTATGAGGCTAGAAATTGAATGTTCTCTAGTTCGGTAAGAGTATCAAAGATCTCTTCATCTGAAATTGAGTTAAAGCTGAGCTCATAATTTTAGGAATAAGTTTTTGGCCTAATTTAATGGGGACTCCAGAATTAAATTTAACCCGGCCCAAAAGATTTAAATTTTCTATGGAAGGTTTCCCGTGTAACTCAGCATTAGCATGTTTTATCACTATCATATGTGACTCAACATTGGCATGTTTTGACACTGTCCATACTCAGCATTGGCATGTCCTATCACTGGTGACAGTGCAAGTAGAAGATTGCCAGTATTTTTATCCACTGGGTGAAAATTCAATGACTACTGGGTAATGGGATTAAAAATTCTTCTATCTCCGATTTGTCATAGACGGAAGCTCGTTCAAGATTTCCATGGAGAAGGTGATTCTACCTTTTTTGATGGATCTCCTTCAGGATCTTCCGCTTGTCTCCTTGGATTCTGATTCTCGCCCATTTGATATGGCTCCAATGGACGTATCTTCCTCAGTTTCAGTCCATCCACCACAATGGTCTTCGATGGCCTTAATGGTTTATGGTCCATAGGTGAATAGGGATTCCCAGGATCCTAATCTAAGTGGAACTTAGTTTTTCTGTTGAATTGGAAGTGCACGACAATGGGTTCCACCATTGAAGCATGAGTGGTATTTTGTTCAACAACTAACTGCTCGAAGGTAATTGCTCATTCGTAAGAATATAGGTAAACTCAAAAAGAAAGAGGTCTATTCCTATTTCGTATTTGTTGAGTTCGAGCACTTATTTCAATAGGTTGTTGGCCCATCTGCGTATTTGTGACGATGCAGATGAGAGATTTGACCAATCTTGTAATACCAACCAAACTCTTATTTAATACCTCATTTTTGAGGAAGAGAAACCATTAATGTAGATGACATACCCCCTCTTTAGTGATTGAAAGTCCGTCAAATTATTTTATGACCTATTGCACCATTTATTGTTTTTGACTGCCTCAGCAAAAGAAAAGTTTGTTATCTTTTAATTTGTGGTTGTGTCTACTGGTCTTCCTATTTTGTTTGGCAATGAAATTCCTAATTTTTTCAGAAATGAAGGCCCAACAAGAGTTGAAGGTCAGTTCACAGATGATGATAATTGATCTCCTCCTGCCCCTTACATTTATGAGACTTGTGTATTTGTCGAAATTGTAAGAAGTTCCTAGCACAAATGGTTTTTGATAGCGTTTCCTTCTTCTTCAACCTTTTTACTACATTCTCATTCATCTTATAAGCTTCAAAGAGAGTCTAGATAAACCAATGCATTATCTTCCTAGTGAAAGATGTTCTAGTGATACGTTTCTACGTCTTTCGATCCAATCATAAAAGTTTCATGACCGAGTAATGTCAAACGAGTTGAATCCAAGTACAAAATAGATAAGGTCCTCCATCTCGATGGGGGAGGAGAAGGGGGGAGGGATACAAGAGAGGAGAGAGGGAATTCGGTGACCAGAAGGATCATAAGGAGAGGGTTAAAGGGTGATCTAGAATGATTAAAGAATCTTTTGGGAATCGTATCTGGGAGAAAAGAAGTTTTTAATCCCAAAATAATTTAAGTTAAACCTCTTTCAGTGTTAAATCAGTTTGGCAAATTATGATGAAGAAGTAGGAGATAAGAGTTGATTATGTTTATATTTGGAACAAGTTGGTTCCTTTTAAGGTGAATTTCTTCCTATGAAGGTTTTGGAAAAGAAGAATTCCTACCGATGATAATTTTAGAAAAGGTGAAAATTCATCTAGTTTCAATATGCTGGTGTTGTGATGAAAAAAAGGACGAAACAACAACCCATGTTTTTCTAAAAGCCTCCTTGGCTAACAAGCTCTGTACACAATTTGCTGATTTCGCAGGTACACAAATTGAAGGAATGCATTTACAATAATTAATCATTGCTTGGTGGAAATTCAAAATCACCACAACAACTATTAGAAGTAATGAGAGAATGCCAACAATAATCATGTGGACAGTGTGGAAGAAAAGAAATATTATAAAGCATGGAGGAAACACTAAGTTTGGAGGGATGGTGATGCAAGTTCAAGAAATGGTTAGGAAGTTGGTGAAAACGCTATGTCGTTGGATACATTTGGAGTCTAGTTTATGGCTTGACAATGTCAAAAAACTAAAGTCGTACAAGCCTATATTACATTCTCATAGTGTATGTGGAAACCCCCATATAAACATTCCTTCGAATGCAACACAGCATGGAGTATCCAAAAAAAACCTAGGGCTGAGTGGATATGGCTTTTGCCTAAGCAACTCACAAGGAAATTTGATGTATGCTAGGTCAAAAGAAGTTGGAAACAATACTAACACAGAGATATAGTAAGTAGAAATCTATGAAGCATTGGAGTATTATTATGAGAACAGGGTGATGTAAGTAACAATCAAAACAGATTCATTAAATGTAAACATCACTCTTATTTTCAGAGAAGGCAATATGTTGTTGACTTATTTTCTAATGAAGTAGTGGAAACACAACAATGAAAGAAGTACAACAATTTTGCGGATTTACCAAGAAATATCATAACACAGATAAATATAGACAAATCACAAATACCAACATTGAGAATCATAACAAGGAGAATCAATATTCTTAAATGAACATACCTAAAGCATATCTTGACAGGAAAGGAAAGCATATGACTACTGCAGATATTGAACAGAATCTACATAATAGTATAATAATATAATATACAATCACATTGTTAAGGGGGTAGATCAAGACATAAAACGGTAGCTACCACAAAGTTACATCAAATAAACACATAGACAGGTGGATCGGACAATACCGGTGGAGCTTTAGAAAATGTTCAAGGTAAAGATACATCACCAAATCAAATCTGAGAAAAAGAACAAAAGAAAGGGATATCATTCAAAGATCATGCGGGGAGTTGAGAAGAAGAAAATGAGTTAGAAAGGAAGAAGACTTACCAGATAACAGTGAAGACCACTCGAGCTCAAAAATGATTCAAAGGAGGAGGCAGACAACTGGAATTTTCTTCGACAATGTAGTGCAGAAGGTGGATGAAAGAGTATTATGTACTCACCAAGGATGAATAGAGACCGGACCAAATTAGGTATTTTGTATTTATGTTATTATTGGGCCATGGGCCATTTAGTTTTATGGACCATAGTTTTTCAATTAAAGGCTCTAGGCAAAAAAAATTATTTTAAAAAAACTTGAAGGATACGATTTAGTCTTATATAAACAACACAACATCAAACCTTTGGGGTTTGGCCACACTCAAAGACTTTATCTTCAAAAAATTTCTAGTTATACATGAAGAGTCACAAATAAGAAGTTGACGCTACAACAAAAAAAAATTTATTCCTTTCACAAATTTTCCTATACAATTCTTCAATTTGTTGTAGCTAATTTCTTAGAGTAAATAATTCCAAGATAAGATGTTGATTACATTCATAGATTATATAGGAGTATACAGCCAAAATGCAAAAAAACAATTGCCAAAAGTTTCAAAAGGACACATCAATTTTTTAAAGAAAAATAGAAGGGAACAATCGCTCTGACAAAACGATTTTCCTCTAACATAATATCGACGTCTTTAATTTTTTAAATATAAAAATCGCTGCCCTAGCAACTATTGTATCCAAAACTTGTTTTTCTTTTTCTTTTACCTTAAAAATATTTCTTGAAAATACTCCCCAAGCAGCGAATTTCTTTTTAAAAAATTATTTAAAAAAATCAGCACCTATTTTATTATAATTTTTTTAAAAAAAAAAGTCAATGCCTTGGAATTTTAATTGATCAGTTGACTAATTCATTTAGTTAGTCATGGTAATTAGCTTTATTATAATTTGGTTACAAAGTTTGTTAGGTTGTCAGATAGTTTGTTAAACTTTTTAGTGATCAGTTGGATCTAGAAGTTGTATATAATCATGTAATGCAATTGATATACAATTAATTGTGATGAATTAAAATTTCAGTCTCCATCTAATCTCCCTAGTAAAATTACATGGTATCAGAGCTCTAAATTGTTAATCAGTTCAATATGATCGTTGATGAAGCAGATAGATGGGAGATGCTGAAGCTGCCACCATTGATGCATCACAAACATTTACAGTTGAAACTATTGATGATGTTGCTCGAAAGCGAAAACATCCATTTCATCTTCACTATTCAGACATTCTTGCTATTGTGCTCATCACTGTGCAACTTACAATGATGTACAATTACTCTCGATGGATCATATCCATGTTGATTAACCATCGAGCCAAGAGTAAGTTGGGATTCAAGAAGATCAATGGGAGAAATGCAATGCGTTTGTACATTCTTGGATCATGAACGCTGTGTCGGCTGAGTTGTTCAGGGGATCGTTTATGCTACAAATGCAAACATCATGTGGGAAGATCTGAAAGAGAGATTCGATAAGGTTCATGGATATCAACTGCAAAAGGAGATCTGCACGATTTATCAAGGTAATTCGACAATTTCAACATATTTCTCGACATTACGATTGTTGAGGGATGATTTTGATGTACTGGTTTCTCCACCTTCATGCAAATGTGTTACAGCTAGAACTTATGTTGATAAACTAACTTGTTTTAAAATATTTTCTTCTTTGATGGGATTGAATGAAGTGTATGGTCATGTACGAAGTTAAATCCTGATGATGAACCATCTACCTACTGTTGGAAAGGCATATGCTATGCTGATGGCAGATGAAGGCCAATGTATAACTGCAATTTCACATGTACTGGGGGTATTTAAGATCCAGATCCAACTGCTCTGTATGCAGGAACGGATATCTAGATCCAACTGCATTATATGCAGGGGAAGGGAATTCTCAAAGGAAATTTTAGGATAAAAAGAATAATTGGGATCAAATATATGATCTCTGTAAATTGCAAGACCACTTCAAGGTGAATTTTTTCAGGTAATTAGATATCCTGTTGGTAGGAAGTTCAAGAAAACGTCAAAACAACCAACAAATCAAGTTTAGAAAAATAAGCAACAAGACATGGAAAATCATGCAAATGCTACCAGATATGATGATTTTAATGATGCATTTGGCCCTTTGCTATAAGAGAAGAACATGTATCACAAGTATAAACGCACGATGGACAAGAAGGAAGCAGGATCAAGATCCAACGGTACAATGGATATGGAAAACATGGAAAACATAATTTCAAAACACAAAGCATTATTTGTGACAACTAGAGAAACAGAGAGGGGAGATAGATGGATAATGGATTCAGGTGCTACATGCCATATGACATCTAAGCTCAATAAATTGACATCTGCATCTAGTTATCTAGGTGGGAGGGTGCATTTAGATAATGATGAATTTTCTTTAGTGTCTTATTTGTTAAATGTGAGACTATTGATGTTAATGTGTTGACTAATGTTTTGGTGGTACATGCATTCAGGCATGATCTTATTTCATTATCACAGATTACAAGAAAATAGAAATGCTCGGTTATATTCTTTCCTAAGCTTTTTGTTCTTCAGGGCCTCTCGATGAGAAAGTGAACGGGATTTTTAAGGATTGATGGAATCTACTACAACCATGTGGATAAGGAAGGAACGATGAGATAGTGTCCCTCACAACACTCTGATGCATACTAGCTCTTTTGGCATTACAGGCTAGGAAACCCTTCAATAAAGGTCTTGAAATATATAACTCTAGAAAAAGAGAATATATACAGTATTACATGTAATAAATGTTCAATATGTCCCATTTCCAAGTAAACAAGATTGCCTTTCCACATAAGTATATCTAGACTTGTTGAGGTTTTTGACATGCTTCACTCAGATGTTTGGAAACCATATAGGACTGCTACTCATAATGGTTGTCGATTGTTCCTGACAATTGTTAATGATAATTCAAAAATGACCTAGTTGTATCTGTTGAGAATGAAGAGTGATGTCTTCCAAGTTCTAAAGTTTTTTTAGCTTTAGTTCAAGCTCAGTTTGATAAGCATGTAAAAAAGATAAGATCAGATGATGGCACAAAGTTCTTTAATACTGAATGCAATACTTTGTTTAAGTCTCTTGGTATTATTCATGAAAGTAGTTTTCCTCACACTCAACAACAAAATGAAGTGGTGGAGATAAAGCACAAGCACATACTTGAGTAGCAATGGCACTAAGATTTAAAGGTGTTATTCCCATCAGATTTTGGGGAGAGTGTATATTAGTTGTTGCTTATCCGATTAACAGATTACCTACTAAAGTTTTAAAGGGGAAAACTCTTTTTCGATGGACATAAGGAAAATATTGATTATATCATGATAATAGGATGTCTATGCTATGCAACTAGAGTGGTTAAGCTTGATACGTTCACTCCTAGAGCTGGCATATGTGTTATAATGGGATACTCAACAACTCAAAAGGGTTTATGTTATGTACAATCTGTTTTAGTAAAAACTCCTTGTGAATATAGATGTTGTTTTCAAGGAGATTGTTTTTCCCTTTTATCAGATGACCAAAACAGAACCATCCTATAATTGATGATGAACTTAATAAGATATAACTTGGTAAATCTGAATGATGAATCTTCTGAGCATGCTTATTCTTATGTGGAAAATATTACCCATGATCAACCAAGTATAGCTGAAGAAAATACAGAGAATGAGGTTCATGTAGATGTTGATGAAACAACCTAGGCAGGAGAAAGTAGAAAGTATTCCAGTGTTTATCATCCCCCCCCACCCCATTTGGATGAAAGACTATGTTACTCAAGGGTCTAAGTCATCTCATCATTACTCTGAAAGCAACTATGTGTCTTATGATTGTGTCTTTCCTTACATAAGGTTTATTTGTCTCAGTTTTCCACATAGACTGAACCTAGGAACTATGAAGAAACAGTAAAAGACAAGGTGGATATAGGTCATGCAACAAAAGATTCAAACATTATAAGAAAATGGTACTTGAGAAGGTTGCTGTAGGATGCAAATGAGTGTTTAAAACTAAGCATAAGGTTGATGTTGAGATTGACAGAAAGCAAGATTAGTAGAAAAAGGTTATAGTCAGACTGAGGGGATTGATTATCCAAAAACCTTTTCACCTGTAGTGAAAATGGTGATTGTTAGGGCAATCATAGCCTTAGTTGCTGCTAAGAACTAGAAGATTTTTCAAATGGATGTATTCAATGCTTTTCTGTAGAGTGATTTGTCTTAGGAGGTATATATGGAATTGCCTAAGGAATTTTGTGGTCAGGGGAAGAATATACATCTTGTTTTGAAAACTTCTTAAGTCACTCAATGGACTTAAACAGTCATTAAGACAATGGAATGTCAAGTTGACCAACGCTTTCTTTAATTCAGACTACACACAGAGTCACCTAGATTATTCTTTTTTTACTAAAAGGAGTGGATCTAGCTTGGTAATAATCTTTGTATATGTTGATGATATATTGATTACGAGAAATAACATTGAGTTAACAGAAGAAACCAAGTATGTACTGCACAGATATTATAAAATTAAAGATCTAGGAAAGCTTATATATTTTTGGGAATTGAGTTCCTTAGATCGAGCAAAGGTTTTGTGGTGAACCAAAGGAAATATGTTTTGGAGTTGATAGCTGAAGCCGGGTTGGGAAATGCTAAACCAAGTTTGACACCACTAGAATGCAACATAAAGTTGACCAATGTAGAGTTTGGTCAAGATATCAAGACTACTGACATTTTATTTGAGGATGTTTCTTTATCTTACGAACACAAGGCTGGACATAGCCTTTACAGTACAAACCTTAAGTCAATTTATGAAAACAACAAAAATGTCAAATTTGGATTGCTACTCTAAGGGTGATAAAAAAAATTAAACTGGAACCAGGAAAGGGATTATTGATGAGCTCAGATCACAGTTCTCACTTAACAAGCTATTATGATGCAGATTGGGCTGCTTGTCCAAATACAAGAATATCTGCTATTGATTTTGTATTTGAAGTTTGGTGATTCACTCGTTTCCTAGAAATCCAACAACAAGAATCATATCTCTTGAGCTCTTAGAGGCTTAGTACAAGAGTTTGGCTAGTTTGACAGCTGAAGTAGTCTGGGTTGCTGCTTTGTTCATGGAACTGAATGTAAATTTGATTGAACTATCCTCTAGTTTTTGTGATAGCAAGGCTGCTATATTAATTGGTGCAAACCCAGTGTTTCATGAACGTACTAAGCGCAAAGAGATTGATTTTCATTTCATTCGAGAAAATATTTGGAAAGGGCTCATGAAAACCTACATCAACACTAATGACTAACAAGTTGATTTCTTACTAAGGCTTTGGGAAGGACACAACATGAATTCTTACTAGACAAGCTTGGAGTAGTGAACTTGTTCAGTACATCCAACTTCAGGAAGAGTATTGGAATTGATTAATTGATCAATTGATTAATTCAATTAATTATTCATGATAGTTAACTTTATTTTAAGTTTGTTAAAAAGTTTGTTAGGTTGTCAGATAGTTCGTTAAATTTGCCAGTGATCAGTTGGATCTAGAAGTTGTATATATATACATGTAATGTAGCTTATGTACAGTTAATTCTGATGAATGATGAAGTTTCAGTTTCCTTCTAAATCTCTCTTTAAAATCTACAAATATATGATGGCCTTTTTCTAGTTGTTTCATTTGTTGCTAGGTTTTTAGTGCTTTTGACATTATCATGTCTTCTCTAATGAAATTTTTGTTGCCTTCTCAGCGACTTCGAAAAAAATTTAGTTATTTTTTAAAATTAAAATAGATGCCTGGGGAGCGATCTACTAGAAAAATATTTTTTTTTATCAAAACACTCTAATGGCAACAGATTCAGTAAAAAAATCGAGAAAAATGTTGCCCTTGTAGGACAGCGATTTTTATTTTTAATAGAGTAACGACGCCAATATTTTGTCAGAGGAAACTCGCTTCGCTATGAGTGATTTTTTCCTTTTGGTTTTAAATATATATATGCCCCTTTGAAATTTTCAGAAATTTTTTTGCCCTTTAGACTTCGGGCTCGATTATATAGTAGGTATTACCTTTTTTTTTTTTAATTGTAAGGGACTTCTTCATTGACCTTGTTAAGGTAATTGAAGATTATATAGGTAGATGCAAAGCTGTTAAAAGTAGTTCTTTAGGTGTTACAAGGGACTTTAGAGTTTAGGGTCGTGTTAAGTAAAAGATATTGAAAAATTCCTTCACAATGCAAGGAAGATCATGGTCAAAAAATGAATGAATTATTAGTCTTGATGAGTTAGAAAGTATATCCATTAATGGTACCATTGAATCCATTTATGGTCCATATTTTGCTTACCTGAGGTGTGGATGTACAAGGAAAAAGGCATAGATTTTCTCTTGAACTTATCCTAAAAAGGCAGTTACACGCTTAAACTATCACGGTGACTTATTACACACTTTAACTATTTAAAAGTGAATTTGGAGGTGTAACACCACTCTCGCATTATGTGGTGTACTACACTCGCTGCCACATCAGCGCATGTCGGTGTTATGCCATAAATTATAATTTTTTTTGTTTTATTTTCTTTATTTTTTATTTGTTAACTATATTTTACTCTAACTAATCCCTAAATAGTTGTTTTAATTCTCTAATAATTGTATCTTCTTCATCACTAATCCCACCCATTTTAATTCTCATTTTATTGAAAAATCACATTAATCGGGCCCCACCTCCACTATTGATTTTGTTCTTCACCGCCGCTACATCACCTTCAATTCTTCATCTTCTTTGTCATTCAACATCAAATATCACCACCACCATTATTACTTTTAGTTTTTTCTTCTTCACCCCCCTTCAATTACCTCTTTTAATGTGTGACACCCACCATCACCAAACTCATAAAGCTGATATTACTACCAAAACAAAAAATTGACTAACAACCAAAAATTCTTTAACAAAGTCAAAAAAATGAAAAAGATAGAAACAATATGTCAAAAATTTTCTAGATAAAATGCAATTATTCACTAACAAATCTTTGAAAATTAACCTTATTGTGAATAAAAAAAACATTATGCTTTAAGATTGTGATAAAAAATAAAGAAATTTGATGAAAATAAAGAATGAAAAAGAAGAGGACAATGGGTGGGTTTGAAGAAGAAGAAGTGGGAGGAGGGGGGGAGAGGATTCTAGCTTACTTTACTTTCAAACTGACGCGCCTATTTTTGTTTTTATTTTATTGTTTTGCTACATCAGTTTTAAGGGGTAAGAAATTCACTTTTTTATAGTATAGGTGTGATAGGTCACTACAATAATTTATGTGTGTAACTGGCTTTTCGGGATAAGTTCAAAGATGAATTTATGCCTTTTCTGAATGTACAATTCATAAATTGAACGTGAATTCAATATACATTAAGGTGTACTTGCACTTTTGAGATTTCAATTTCCTATGGAACCACATATGCTCTGTATATTTCAGGTATATATGTAGATTAATGTAATGACTTTAATTTTACCTGTTATTCAATAACTAGTAAATCTGGCTGTGCTAAGCGCGATTTTTAAATATTTCAGATTTTATTTGAATGTTGCTAAGGAATTTCTTTTTATTTGATAATATTTATTCTAAAAATTGTGTTTTGTTTTGATAAATTTACAAAACATTATTTCCTTTAATTCTACTGTTACTATCATTGTAAAATTGTCAACACACGTTGGACCCAGAAGATAGTGCTACATAGGCCTAAAAGGGGTAAAAAATTATTTATAAAGGACCTCTGTATAATATAAGTATACTCTAAAACGTTTCCGAACATAGGTTGGGAGGATAATTATGCATTTTCCCTTGTTATTTCTCACACACTTATTATTTGACTTATCCTATAAAAGTTTTTGAGTATTCACATTCATAATTATTTTTCATATTTTTTGTGTTTTCTCCTATTTTAAAAGAGCATGAATATTGTACCCTGAAACATAAAAAAGGTGATGTGTCGCCTTGCAAAAAAAGGAAGTATATTTTTTAGGAAAAATTACTAAAATACACTACTTTAATTTATTTAATTTCATTAATTCCCTATTGATGTATTAAATTACAAAAATCCTTTTTTTTATCCTAAAATGATACTATTTAAATTTTATACATTAAATTTCATGTCCAACACATAAAAAGATACTCAATTCACAATTTAAATTAGATACTTAAATTTTTATATACTATCAATATTCATATAATATGATACTAATAACAAATGTATGACTGTATGATACACATATTACTATTACTTGATACCTTAATATATACGAAATATAAGTAAAAAACAAAACAAAGAATCATTCTATCATGATCACCAAAAAATGATACTTAATAAATTAATTGAACATACTAACAAATTATATTCAAAAATCATGATAAGATTAAAAAGATCTTAATACAATTCATCTTATACTAACATATAAAAAAAACAGGTTTAACATGATACTTCAAAATATTAATTGAAATTAATATGTAAACGAAATATTAAATTTAAAATATATTTCTTTGATACATTAAATTTCATGTCCAACACATGAAAGATACTCAAATTCACAATTTAAATTAGATACTTAAATTTTTATACACATATACTATTATTTTGATACCTTAATATATACGAAATATAAGTAAAAATGAAACAAAGAATCATTCTATAAGTGATACTTACAAAATACTATTTGAATCTATATATAAACGAAAAATTAAATTAAATATGTTTCTTTGATATATTAAATTTCATGTCCAACAAAATAAAAAGATACTCAAATTAGAATTTAAATTTGATACTTAAATTTTAGTTACAATATATCATCTCACCGGAGCTCCAGCGACAAATACTTATCAAAGGGCATCATTATTATATATCCGGAAAAAACCGTCTATTAATATATCCCCTTCACATGGTACTATTATTGTTGCTATTTTTATTTTTTCATGGAGTTGATTTGCCCAAATTCCTGGGAGTGAAATTAGTTACAAGATTAACTTAAATCAAGTGAAGGGAAATCAGTTATCCTTGATTTTGGCTATAACATTTACCGAAAAAAATATTCGATCATTTATATTCATTTATATTTAAGTATCATTTCTATTTTATAAAGTATCCAAAATTCTTAAAATAAGGGATTTTTTGTAAATATTAATATTATAGGGATAAAATGTAATTTATCATTTACAGTATGTCATTTGCCTATTTTTTACAATTTTTTAAGTTATACAATATAAATAGAAATAACAAATGGACATTTTATCATTATTTTTACCAAATAGATTTCAAATTATTTAATTTCTTATATGTTTTCTCATTTAAGGGCTCATTTTTTCAGATTTATACACTTCTAATATACTGTGTGTTTCGCTAAAACATTCTAAAATAATTTCTACTACAACAATCTATTTGGAGCTAGTGGTTCATTTTTCATAATTATCAAAAAAGTAGTTACATAGACTAATTTGTAATAACGTAAGATGAGGTATGGTATGGCAAAATATCGTATTATTTTTTCACTTTTTATGTCATATAAAAAAAATATAAACATGAAATCACTTACTGATTTGCAAAAGGATAATCCTACATGAATGAAACTAATCTTGCTTAGTTGATAAATCTTCTATATTTATATATGTCATGGCGGGTAGAATTATATTTCCATATAATATGAAGTGCATAAATAATTGAAAAATTAATAATTTACAATGAATCGATTATACAAATACAATCAATAATGAAAAGTCAATAAGTTTGTGTTCTTAATAACATCACATATCCGTGTGATCTACAACAAGAAATTTAAAAGATAATTACAGTTTTTTTTAATTCATTCACGAAGAACTAATAATTCATAAACATTATCAACAATCAGCGATTAAAATTCACTATATAATTTTTAGAAATATTTGTGATGGAAAATTAAATAGTAAATTTGTTTGGTAAACTTTGAAGACAAACCAAAAGCATGGTAAGAGAACTACTTGCACTTATTCATGTTTCAACTCCTCTGGAAAATCAATAAAGAGATAATTTTTTGTAAAACTACTAATAAACTCATAAACATTATCAACAACCAACGATGAAAAGTCACTATATATTTTTTAGATATTTTTTGTGATGAAAAATTAAATAGTAAATTTGTTTGATAAAATTTGAAGATCAAGCAAAATCATGGTAAGAGAACTACTTGCATTTTTCATGTTTCAACTACTCTGATAAATCAATAAAAAGATAATTTGTTGTAAAAACTACAAATAATTAACATATAATTAGAATATTATTTTCATATGATATATAAATAAAATTCATTGCTTGAGGTAAATTAAAATGAAGATAAAAATAAGATGTTGCAATGCTAAACAAAAAGAGATTAAAGGAAGAGATATAAAATAACCAAATTGAAGTAATGATGAAGTAGTACAAAATGGAAAATAGAGGAATTATGGTAGAATTCTGAAATCTTTACAATTATATAGTAAAATTCTAAAATGTTGAATTATCTTTTCATTAAAGTTACCATTAAATGAGTATTTTTTTTAATGAAATTATGTAATCACTTTTTTCGTAATTAACCACATTAATTATGGAAAAGTAAATGTTAATTATAGGGAGTAACCTTTTGGAATTCTGTATTTTAGGAATGTACAAGTGACATTAATAATTTATAATTTATAATTAATACTCTCTTTGTCCATATTTACTTGTCCATTTTTCATTTTATAATTGTCCCTAATCATTTGTCCATTTTAACAAATTAAGAAATGACAAAAAAATCCTATATATACTCTAAATTTATTACTTTGAAAAAGGTAGAACTTTTTTAAATTCACCATCTCAATAATTATTTTCTTAATATAAGTTTCAATTCAAAAGTAGACAAGTAATTACGGACATAGAGTAACTGATAGAACTTAATAATTTAAAAATAGAGAAAAATGTCTAAAATTTAAGAAAATAAATCAATAAATTTTCTGATCATTTCGGCATGCCACATTAGCAGGATTAAGATCCGCTTTTATATATATATATATATATATATATATAATATTATATTATATATAATATATATATATATATATATAGAGAGAGAGAGAGAGAGAAGAGGAGAGAGAGATAGATAGATAGATAGATTAGAGAGAGAGAGAGATATGTTACAAATCCACGTAATTGTGTGGATGTTTCTCTTAATTCATCTCTAGCGTAATGTATGTATTTATTGTGTTTATTATATTTGTACTAATGTATTTGGTTAAAGGATATAACATGTGTTTTCTAAATCCTATAAAATGGTAGTCTTTCACCCTTGTGAAATACACTAGAAGATATGAAAGAATACTCTTTCACCCTTGTGAAATACACTAGAAGAGATAAAAAGAATAGTCTGTACTACTTTATACTTCTTATTCGCATTTGTCTTTCATTTCTTGTTTAGTATTTTTATATTTTGCTCTCGTTTTACAATAAGAGATATTTATTTCTTTCATTCCTCAATTACGAGCTAACATATGATGTATAACTCCATTTCACAATCTGTAAATAGATGTTACACTGAGGTGTACTTGAGATACAAAATAGTAAACTAACATATGGTCTGTAATTGAGTTTTACGGCTTGTATGTGACCTATCAGACTAAATTTTCTAATTATTTTTTGTTCAACTCCCTATTTTACACTCATTTGCTTTTTTCTTCCTTTTTCGCACGTTTTGTCACTCTTTTAATTCATGAACTCACACCTTAGCTCAGATACTAATAAACTTTTTGTTTCAAAAATATTATTATGAATTTTTTTTCTTGTTAAGTTTGTCTCTTCAGTTCAGGTCTCCATACAAAATATTATTATTACTAACTTATGATGTTCCAATTCAAAATATACTTGCATTATAAATTTGAAGACTTGGGCACAATTGCAAAATTATTATGATGTTCCAATTAAAATATTGTTTTTTCAATTTACACCGCGCCGCATCACAACAACGTAAAAATATTTAATTGGGACAAGAAAGGATAAAATATAAACTATCCTTATGAAATAAGATTATTTCATATGCAAATTTTCAATGAGAAAATATAATATAGAGTTAACTAGAATAATAAAGCCTAGATCAAGAATTTGATTTGATATTCGAATACGAAATATTGTTGTGTGATTTTAAAAAGTTGATGTAAATCATGTTTAAATAGTTGACTTCTTTCCATGTTTAAAATTTAAGAAGGCACCAAAAAGTAATTTTAATACATTTTATTTTTGTAAACAAACAACTATATAGTTTGTATAACGCAGAAGGTTTGAACGTTCTAAAAACTTCAAAATATTCAATAAAAAGAGTATGAAAATAGTGAAGGGAGACCGAAAAAGATAAATATTTCTATTATATAGAAAAGTGAAGTGGTAGGACGATCAAAGGTAAATATATAATTTCATTCTAACAAAAATCAATTAAGAAAGATAGTATATTTTAGAAACATATTTATATATATAAAGTGAATAATGATTAAGGGTAAAAATCTAATTTCATGCTAACAGAATCTACTAAGAATGATAACAAGGAAATTAAATGTTCTAGAAATATCTTTAGTTATTGTTATTACTATTAACTTATTTTGTTAGTACTTCACTTTTTTTTGAGACTCTGTGTAATATCTGATTCATTACTCTTTCTTACTATTACTTTAATTTCATTCTTAATATTTTTTCTATTCATTATGCTTATAAAAATACCTACTTTAATATAAAAATACATTAGATATTAATTATTTTCACCTTTATTTTGATTTCAATTAATATACTTGAAAATAGAATGATGAAATTAATAATATATATTAGATTGAAAAAAGAAAAAGATGTTAAAAAGTAATTTTACAAATAAAAATGAATAGGATGATATATTTGCATTTAAGAAGACCAAGAATAAAATATAATTTCAATCTAACAAAAATCAATTAAGAAAAAGTAATAATTCTACAAACGTCTTTCTATATACGAAGTAAATGATGATCAAAGGTAAAAATATAAATTCACGCAAAAAAAATCTATCAAGAATGTTAACAAGAAAACTTAATAGTTCTAGGAATATTTTTAGTTATTATTATTACCATTTACTCAATTTGTTATTACTTCAATTTTTTATATGAGTTATTGTGATATATATTCAATACTCTATTTTAGTATTAGTTAATTGAATTTTAAAAAAAGATTTATTCGTAATACTTACTAAAAGTACCCACTTTAATAAAAAAATCATTATTTAAAATATAAAAGTAATTACTTTTATTTTTATTTTTATTTTGGCTCTGTTAAATATTACCTGAAAAGAAATAAAGGTGATAAATAAATAATACATATTAGATTGAAACTAATGAATAAATAAATTAGTTGTAATACTAAAAACATAATATTTTAAAAGATGTGAAAAAGTAACTTTACAAATAAAATGAATAGGATAGTATATTAGCATTTAAAGTAAACTAATAATCTTTACTAGATTATAAAAGAGTAGTTCTTCATTAAAATATACAATCAAATTTTTACTTTTATTTGATTTCAAGCATATTAATCTTAATAGTGAACAAATGTAAGTTTGATTTGAATTTAAAATTGACGGGTCAAAATTTGATTTTTTTATTATATTGAAATATGAAGTTGAGGAAGGATAATGTGGTCATTTCATTATTTTTTATTAAAAATTTTATAAATTCTATTTTTAAATTTGTCAAAATATTTTTCAAGTGGCTAATTTTCTGTAAGTTCCATGATTATTCTAGAAAAAATTACGAGATTTTTCTAGAATTAAATCCATGACACAAGTAAAAGACACTAACATATTCTTCACTCCATTCACTCCTGAATTATCTCCCCTCTCATGTCTTATACCAATAAACTTATCGCGCTTTATTTCCAATTTACATCCTAAAAATACACACTTCGGTATAGATCTCTTATTAGGAAGATATAATGTATGTTTTTTTTTCAACATTAATTAAGAACTTTATTTATGGTTTAATTCCCTACAATGATGGACCTACTTTGGTGAAATGGTCTATCTCAAGCTACAACCTTATAGACAAACATATGGGGCACTAAGGAAGCATTTGAAAACTTTCGACCAAGTATTATGGACTTTACAAGATTTTAGCTAAGATCTGGTTAGTTGCTTACAAGCTTGAGCTACCTGTCGACTATAAAGTTCATGCTATAGTGAATCATCAAAGCAAAATACAATCTAAAGACCGAAACCTGAAGAATGGACTGTATTACTAAGAGAGTTGAGAAAAAATAAAAACCTGATGAGTTAAAAATTAAAACCTTGCTCGTAATGCTTTCATTAAAGAAGTATGTATGGTAATACTTTCATAACTATATGAAATTGCTGACTTTTTAGCATCTCAGATGTCATGAATAGCTCAAACTAAATAGTAATGCAATGTATTGCTTCTTCCTATATATGTTAAAATTAGTATACCATAAGATTACATCCATAGGCCAATTCACTCCAAAGTAAGATAAAGTACTTTAGTTTCCTCTGAAAGTTAAAAAAATACAAGATTCAATTGTAAACCGTTGAATAACATAACAACGAAAAGATTCAAGCTTTAAAGAAACTCATTCAGAATTCACCAACCAGTATAATTCAAAATGCAATGACTTGCTTCTTCCTCTGTTAAAAACTTAATATTTCACAGAAAAAGAAGAGCTTTCCACAAATTCAGTTCATAAAACTCATAAATAAGAAACAACACAAAGGTTCAATATTTAAAGAATTTGATTCAGAATTCACCAACCACTATAAAGTAAACAACGACATATCAAATGTAAAGCTTTTCTTCATTGCTTCCATATATGCTAAATATCTATTGAACAGTGGGCCTTTGAGTACACATACAAACCCCTGCCCCATTGGTCCTAGAAACTCATTTGTCATCTTCTCTCGAAGAAGATTTGATTACAACCACAAATAAAACATCAATTGTTTCCACAAACCTGTATTAAGAAGTGGAAACAAAGTTCATTCCATTCATCACAATTTTCTTTCACAGCCAAGAACATAATTTCAACCACACACCTCCATATTACCATAAATAGAAAAATAAAGAAGAACAACCAAAAAAGAGTTGCAATAGAAAAAAAAAATAAGTCGTAATAGAGAAAGGAAATAAAGTTTCAACAGAATCACAAAGAAGAAGAACAAACATCAAATAAAAATGTAGACTTCAACACTTTCACATTTTCATAGTATTTCAACTTTTATTAAGCTCAACAAACTCAGTACATTCAAAATAAGCTCCACAGATTTCAGAAAAATTCACATAAATACGCTAAACTTCACATTTGAACACTCTAAATTTACTTAAAAAATCATGTGTGTAGTCATTTAAGGTAACAGGCAGTCAGTGCATTCCGATGATCAAGTCTCTGAACTAAAACTTCAACGTCTTTTTTCTTTAAAATCAGTACTTCACACTATATATTTTAAAATTATCACCAAACATAGTTCCTTTTCAGTTATCGCAATTTTCATCCACAGCCAAACAAGATACTTCATAACACACACCACATTACCATCAATTAAAAAAACCAAGAAGAACAACAAGAAAAAAGAGTCACAATAAAAAAATAAACAAAGTCACAACAGAAAAAGGAAATAGAGTTGTGATAGACATATGAAGAAGAAGATGAAGAAGAAGAAGATAAAATAATCAAAAGATAGAATTAGCGACACCAACCTTGCTCACCCCCTTAAACAGAAGTTGATTCTCTAGGTGAAGAAATAGACAGTGCTGCCAGTATATTAGGATCAATTAATCTCGCATGCTTAAGTTGTTAAATTACATCTTCTATAACTTCCTGTCGCATAGTTTTCTTTTGTTCCTCCATTTGTTTCTCCATTTTCTGCATCCTTTCATGCATTTTTTTATTTCAATTCTGTTGTTGAATTTGTTTTTCAATTTCCTCCATTTCAGCATACCAAAGCATATACAACAAACACAATCTATCAAAAATATAATTGATATCAATAAAAATAATAACACATGTACTCATACAATTTTACTAGTAGTATCTTCATGCGAAGCCTTATACAAAAATGCCCGGATTTTCTTTTGTTCTTGTAACCACAAAGAGATCCTTAAATGATACTATCTCCTTACCTTTTCTCCTAGTCACATTGAAATGTATATAAAAAATTGTTTAAATGCCCTGTTAATACCAGATAATAAATATGAGAATACACCAGCTTATTTCCGTTTTGACTCAATTAATTCTCAAACACAGTTAAATATCATGCACAATATTCATAATGATTCCCAGGTCCTCGATTTCCTTGGAGGCTAGGTGAATTCACCTTACATTTGAACTTTATTCCTTAAACAAGGAAGGAGAGAGTACAATGTTGTTGGTCCTTGATGATGATGGTTCCAATAAGTTGTGATTTACACAGATTGAAAAGGACATTATTAATGGGTTTTCAATAAGTACACCTTTAGTGACCAGTCCGAAGTGATGGTGTTGTTTTACTAAAGTTTCAAGGCTATGAAATTCATAGTATTCATGTAGATGGTAACAATGGTCTTCTATTTTAAATAACCGTTGTGCATGAGGCACGAAAAATGTGGGTTAATGAAACTAAGCCTATTCTAGTTGAGGCTCTTATTTATAGAGAACGTATATCTCAGATGACTTAACCAAATATCGTCTGTATAAATAAATCAAATGGTTGAGAGAGAAAGAGACCCTGTAAGCACATTTAGGAAATGGATTGAAAAGAGAAGGCAGGTTGAAATCTAAGGTTTAATCTAAACTTCGCAGTACTATTAGGAACAGGCATTCCAAGCCATTCAAATTGCAAAAAAAACAAGAGAAGCCCCAATTAAGGATGTATATATACAAATGTGTATGACGTTTTTCCGGCCAACCTCCAAGAACAAGATTTGTCTATTAGTGAAACAATCCTTAGACATCCACATGATTATCCTTCTCATGCCTGTCCAGTTGAAACTTTAACTGCTTGTCTAAGATATGAAAAAGCAAATTATAAAAGAATTAATGTAATTAGCAATGTTGTTGCAAAAAAAAAAAATGTAGCTCTAGAAGCATAAATAGAGTATCCACATAGTTGAGTTACAGTAAAATTTCCAGGGAACTAAGCACAAATCAGATGCATGTGTGAATTGAGCCTTAGAATTATTTTTCCTCAGTTTTTACTAGCATTTGAAACATATTTTCATGTCATTGGAACACAATTCAGTTAGAAAACTCATTTCTCAGTGTGTATGGTAGGGATTGCAGCTCTCTCCCTTTATTTTAGCTAGTTTACTCTTCATTTGACAATGAAAGTTTCTTAAGGGGAGATAGCACCCTATATCCAAAACAGACCAAAAAATCAACTTTTCAAAAAATTGCAGGTCCAATTGATGGTCACCATCTACGATTCATTGGATGATCTATTGCCAGTACTTTAGGTTTGTAGATTGCCACCGTAGCCCCCCAAACACAGCTTAGAAAAAATTGGCTAAGTCTCGACCATGGACAGACCTACTATCCGTAAGTCATACTACATGGTGTGTAATATGTTTCTGTAGATCAAGACCCCATTACATAGCCTCTGATATTAACTATGGATGACCAGCACATGCCATCGTACGATCTACGACCGTAGGTTTAACCGTATGTGAAGGTTAGCAACTAGTTAGGGGGAAATTATTGTTGGGTCAACTGAAATGTCATAACTTTTAGCACAAATTGAATTAGATGTTCTATGGCCTATGAGATGATATATAATTTAATCATCTTTCCAGGGCCATCGGATTTTCTAAATTCGAACTTTGAGTAAAAAGTTATGCCCATTTTAGTGAAAACATGTTGAGCGGACCAAAATGATGGACCATCGATTTAATGACGGCCCGCCAGTCCAGGTCGTTGATTTCTCTGACACACAACTATTTTAGGGGTCTTTTGGTCTTTTCCTAGTTCGTTAAACCCCTAAGATATGCCGTTTTAAACAATAATTCATGAGATTTTAATTTGTTTAAGACTATAAACATAACTAAAACTTACCTAAGTCAAAATCATTAATCAAAATTTTGAAAATTAAAACAAGAGAAGATAAAAAGGTCAAGAAATCAAGTTCAAGAACGCAACAAGGTTCCATCAGTTTTCAGCTCCGAAAATAAAGATTTCTCCGTGGAATTCATTACCAGGTTTGTGGGATTTCACTAGAGGGTTCTTTAACCCATTATATTCCCAGATATCAGTCAAATTTTTTATTCTCTTATCATGATTAGACCTAGGATTTCTAGAACTTCACTAGATTATCCTAAATTAGTTAGTGATATGTTCCAAATAGATTACCATGTTATTACTCAGTTTATTGCATGAATTTTAGAACCCTAGCTATGTATTATTTAGTTCTTGAATTACATATCTTAGGACAAATATTTCAGTTATTCAGTTATACATGCCTTAGTTATTAATGGATCATTATCAAATTTATTATTGCATTCTCAGTTTGCATGTTCAGTTGGACTGAGCTGGACTAGGACTAAGCGTACCTAAATAGCCCCAGAACTACTAGCCAAGTAGGTTATAAGTCACCTCTATGGGCATCAGGTTAGTGACCAAGACACCATGCCTTTATACCTCTGGCAGGGTATATTGGGTTCTATTCATGCGGCGTATACAACGGAATCCATAATTAGCTCATATGGATTTATTATCGATTATCATAGCTCCCAGAGTCCAGTCAGATTCCATTGCAGTGACCATTTATCACTGCATCAAATATTCAATTTTAGCATCTTCTAAATTGATCATTGCAATCAGTTATCTCATCATTCAGAATCAATATCATGTGAAGATTTTATCACTGCTTTATTTCTTTTTTCTGTTATGTGTTATTTCATCTTTTTATTTTATCCTACATGCTCAGTACCTTTCAAATACTAACGCATACGTGCGCTACATCTTCTCATGACGCAGGTTCATGTTCTCAACATCTAGATCACACTTAGATAGATTCCCGATCTCCAGTTCACATAATAAGTGGCGAGTCCTCATTCGGTGAGGACAATAGTCATAAGTTTACTTTTAGTATTTTAGTCCTTTAGTTTCACTTTTTACTAGACTTAACTGGGGTCTATCCCAGTATTTCTAGTCAGTTAGGGGCTATTTTCAGACATAGTTAGTTTGCAGCTAGTATTAAGTAAATATTTTCTTTGTATTAAACTCATTACTTTACAAAATAACTCAATTATAGTATATGGTATTCCCCAACTTTTTATTTTAATTATGTTTTAGCTTCCGCATAAGTTTATTTTCTTTAGGAAGCTCATGATCATGCCACCAGGTTAGCTTGAGATAACTAGTTGTCCTAGGTCCCGTGTCCGCATCTCGGGGTAGCTCGGGGTATGATATGCTGCCTGATGTGACCAATTTTCCAAAGTAATATTATGAGGTACATAAGACAATTCAAGAACTCGGGATTTCAGAGAACAAGATTGATTGTGTTACTAGTGATTGCATATTAAAAAAGGATAGCTTACTTGATTCTTGTAATGTTTTGTGGTGCGTTCAGATGGAAATTAAATACACATGGTGAGGAAACAAGGAATAAAAAGTTAAAATATAGCATCAATAAGTTTACACTATTTTCTTTAAAAGCCTAGACTTCAGAGATTATTTGTGTCTACAAAGGCATATACTCTAATAACATTGCATAAGGATAAACGAACGAAGATGGAATAAGAGGCACCCGACTGATTCAATGGCATGAAAGTTATTTGATGAACTTCATCCTTCATTTGAGGTTGATCCTTTAAATGTCCGACTCGAACTTGTTAGTGATGGATTTCAACTATTTTTGAATTCAAAAACCTCACACAACATTTGGCAAGTAGTTCTTATTCCATATAATTTACCACCTTGGTTGGGTTTGAAGCAAGAAAATTTTATTTTTTCAATGCTTATTTTCTTGTAAATGGTCCAGGAGATGCAATTGATACATATTTTCAACGTTTAATAGAGGAATTGAACGAGTTGTAGGAAGTTTGTATTGAGACCTATAATACATCAACTAAATAAAATTTTAATTTGTGTGCTTCTTTATTATGGACCATCAGTGACTTTCCAACATATGGAAATTTATCAGGATGGAGTACAAAAGGAAACTGGCATGTACATATTGCAATAAAGACATTGTCTTAATTTGATAGGCTAATGGTAAGAAGTAGTGTTTAAGGGTTATCGACCTTATCTTTCTATAAATCAAAATGTAGAAGTGAAAAGAACTCATTTGATGGTACAACAAAGAAAATGTCCCCACCAAAAGTGAGTTCTGGTAATGAGATACTTAATAGTACTAGATCTTGAAGGATTATAGTTATACAGGATCCTAAGTTAAGAGTGAAGATATCACATGAAATGGAATGGTTAATTGGAACAAAAAAACTATCTTTTTGAACTTCCATATATGAAATGTCTCTTGTTGTTACATTATTTGGATGTTATGTGTATTGAGAAAAAATATATATGATAATGTCATGGGGAAAATATGAACGACAAAGTAAAGACCAAGGATACAATAAAAACTCGGTTAACTTGCAAGAGATGAACATTAGGTCGGAATGGCACCTCATCCAAAGTTGGAGAATTTGACATTCCAACAGGAGGCTACACATAGTCTCATGAAGATAAGCACAAATTTGTGACTTTTCTTAAAGAATCTAAAAGATCCCGATGATTTTAAGCTAATAATTATCCATGTGTGAATCTAAATTATCACAAGATATATGGATTGAAAAGTCATGATTATCATATTGTGTTGCAATCTACTCCCTGTTGCACTTTGGTGTACATTGTCTAAAGAAATGTGTGAACCGCTGATTGAATTATTTATATTTTTAATGTTCTTTGATCAAAAGAATTGAGAATTGATAACTTGGAAAATATTGAAGCGCAAATACTCATAACATTTTGCAAGTCAGAAAAGGTCTTCCCTCTTTGATTTTTTGATGTCATGGTGAACTTACCTATTCATTTAGCTACTGAAGCTTAAATTTCTGGACCGATTCATTATAAGTGGATGTATCCTATTGAACGATGGCTGCATAAATTTATTTCTAAAATTTCTGCACTATAGCAACATTGCAGCCAGTTGCTCTTTTTTTTATGCTCTCTGTTTTAAAACTTCTACACTGCTGAAAAATTACAGCAGTTGCTCATTGGCCATGTTATTATACTTCTTCTTGCAGGATCTGGACATGTACTAAAAAAGTTAATTTCACTTGAGTACTCACAAATTTTGACTTATTGTTAAAAATAACACAGACAATAGTAAAAAAGAAGAATGTTATTTCAGATGTCATACTAAATATGACCTTGCCTAGGCTATTATTCGCCTGAACACGTAGACTATGAATTTTTCTGCCCCACTAATGTAGTATCCCAACAACTTGGTTAGGGTATGATGTTATACCTTTGCTATTCATTTGACTTCATTCTCGAACTCAGTATATCCTTGGCGTGAAGTCACGTCTTGCTTCTTTCCTGTTATTTCTACTCCATTCTTTAATAACCTTACAAATTATGTATCATTTGGGTATTGATTTTGTTGTCTTAGTTATTTTAAATATGCTTTTTCATACTTGTTGAAAAGAAATAATGACCTTATAAACATTCCCAAAGCCATCATTCCCTATCTTATTGGCCATACACATTTTCTTATAGTATAGGGCATGATGGATTTGGAAATGTTTATCATGTAATTATTGCTTTTCAACAAGCATGAAAATGCATATTTCTAGTAACTTAGACAACATAATTAATTACGAAATGATACATAATATTTTAGGGCGTACTAGAGAATGTAGTAGAAATAACAGTGAAGAAGCAAGACATGAATTCACACAGAATTTTCCCCTTTTGAGAATGAAGTCAAGTTAATAGCAAAGCTACAACATTGTAACCTAACCAAGTTGTTGGGATACTGCATTAATGGAGCAGAAAAATTTCTAGTCTATGAGTTCATGTCGACTAAAAGCCTACACAAGATCATATTTTGTTTGATATCTTATATAACATTCTTCCTTTTTACTATAAGCTGTGTTGCTTTGATATTGAAAAGAAAGAAATTTTGGAGTATTTGACTATAATTGAGTAACTATTTTTTGTACATGTCCAGATCCTGCAAGAAGGGGTACAGTAACATCGCCAATACATTATGTAAAACTGAGAGCTAGCTACAATTTTTCAGCGGTGAAGAAATTTTAAACTAGATCTAGTGTAAAATAATTGAGTTGTTGGCTGCAATATTGTAGTAGTGCACAAATTTTAATGCAGCTTTGCAAAAAATAAAAAAATAGAGCCAGCATATAAAAATTGTATGATTGCAAAATCTTCTATAGTCAAGGCACCTTAGCTCGTCTCCTCACCTAACCAACTTTGTTTAAACAATTTAAGAGTTCAAATTTAACTATAACTATTGTTTGAACATTCACTAATTTTGCATTCAACTACAGACATCATTGCTCAAACAACTCAAGTTCCTATATAAATATTAAACAATTTTGCTTGTCTTTTGGAAATACCACTTAAAAAGAAAAATCTCAATACAAAAATGTCTCCTGACCTTTGGATAGATGGTAGCTTTTATGTTTTGTTGTCATACAGAAGTAGACTGCGACCATTGTAGAGTGGCATGTCAATGGTGACAAAAATATGCAAGCCTAAGACCAACAGGGACATTGAATGTGATATATATATAATATATATATATATATTATATATATATATATATATATAATATATATATATTATATATATATATAATATATATATATATATACATATGACAAGGCGTCAATTGTAAGCATTAAGAAGTCACCTACTCTAATGAACAAGATGAAAACAAGATTCTATTTTGACATTTAATCTTATTCTACTATGCAATTAACATAATAGGAAACAAGTATGTTAATCCATATTTCTTGAAATTTACTTGTGTGACTGGGAATATTATTTGAATTTGGAATACTTCGTAATTATACTTTTTGTTATCACCATGGAGAATGTTTCGATGAGCAATTATTAGAATCAAAATCAAAACATGACGATGAAGAACAAGATAGTGAGGCAGTAGAAGAATATGAGTGTGAAGACGAAGTACAAGAGCTATTGAGAGATTTTTATCCTAATTTTTACGGAGGAATTACACATACTGATTGTGATGACTTACTTGAGAAGGAACCAAATGTTAAATTTTTTTAAAGCCTATCGAAGGATATCAAATTTCCATTATACCAGAATTCAAAAGCTTCAAAGCTTTACTCTTTGATATAATTGCTTAAAATTAAAAGTATAGGTCATTGGAATAATGCATCATTTACAATGCTATTGAAATTGTTGAAAGAGAGTTGCTGCATGATGTGACCAATTTTCCGAACTTATATTATGAGACAAAGAAGATAATTCAAGAACTTGGGATTTCATACAAAAGATTGATGTGTGTACTAGTGATTGCATGTTATACCGAAAGGAGGATAGCTTACTTGATTCTTGTAAAGTTTGTGGTGCGTTCAAAAGGAAAATAAATAAACATTGTGAATAAACAAGGAAGAAAAAGGTTAAGAAATAGCATCAATGAGTTAACACTATTTTCCTTCAAAGCCTATACTTTAGAAAATTTTTATGTCTCAAAAGCATATACTCTAATATAATGACATGGCCTAAGGATAAAAGATTGATGATGGAATAATGAGGGACCTGGCTGATTCAATGGCATGGAAGTCATTTGATAAACTTCATACTTCATTTGTGGTTGAGCCTTTAAATGTTCGACTCAAACTTGATTGTGTAGATATCAACCCTTTTGGAATGCAAAAACCTCAAACAACATTTGGCATTGTGGTTCTGATTCATTATAATTTACCACATTGGTTGTGTGTGAAGCAAGAAAATTTTATTTTGTCAATGTGTATTCATGTCCAAATGGTCTAGGAGATGCAATTAATACATATCTTTAACCTTTAATAGAGGAATTGAAGGAGTTGTGGGAAGTTGGTATTTAATACCTTTGATGCATCAACTAAATAAAATTTTAAGTTGCATGCTTCTTTATTTTGAACATCAATGACTCTCCAGCATATGAAATTTATCAGGATGGAGTACAAAAGAAAATTGGCATGTCCATGTTGCAATGAAGACACAACCTTAATTAAATAGGTTAATGGTTAGAAGCAGCGTTTAATAGGTTATCAACGTTATCTTTCTTAGAATCACAAATGTAGAAGTGAGAAGGACTCATTTGATGGTATAAAAGAGAAAATATCCCCACCAAAACGGAGTTCTAATATTGAGATACTTAATAAAGTGCATATCTTGAAGGATTACAGTTATCTAAGAATCCTTAGATAAGAAAGAAGATATCACATGAAATTGAATGGATAATTTGAACAAAAAAATATCTTTTTTTGAACTTCCTTATTGGAAGTGTCTCTTGTTGATACATAATTAGGAGGTTATGTATATTGAAAAAAAATATATGTGATAATATAATGGGTATGAATATGAATGTCAAACAGAAGACCAATGACACAATTAAAACTCGGTCAAACTTGCAAGAGATGAACGTTAGGTTAGAGTTACACCCGATACAAATGGGGAGAAATTTGACATTCCAACAGTAGGCTACACATATTCCCATGAAGATAAGCACAAATTTGTGCCTTTTCTTAAGTAATTTTAAAAGTTTCTGTTGATTTTAATCTAATATTTCTCAATGTGCGAATCTAAATGATCACAAGATATCTATATTGAAAAGTCATCATTATCATATTATGTTGCAACATCTACTCCCTGTTGCACTTTGTGGTTTGTTGTCTAAAGAAGTGTGTGAGCATCTGATTGAACTATTTATATTTTTCGTGTTCTCGTAAGTTAGAAAGGGTCTCTCCTCCTTCATTTTTTGATATCATGGTGAACTTACCTATTTATTTATCTACTGAAGCTTAAATATCTGGATCAATTCATTATCAGTGGATGTCTCCTAGGTAACGATGGCTGCTTAAATTTTATTTTAAAAACTTCTGCACTGTTGCAACCTTGCAGTCAGCTGCTTAATTTTTTTATGCTAGCTCTATTTTAAAATTTCTGCACTGCTGAAAAATTGCAGCCAACTGCTCAATTTTGTTATGCTACTATTTTAAAAGTTTTAACACTCCTGCAACATTGCAGCCAGTTTCACAATTTTTTATGTTCTGCGTTATAGAATTTCTTCACTGCTGATAAATTACAGCCAACTGCTCATTGCCAAGTTATTGTACTCCTTTTTAAATGATCTAGACATGTACAGAAAACAGTAACTCAATTTCACTCGAATACTCGCAAATTTTTATTTTTTTGTGACTTTTCAATATAAAAAAAAAACAGAGACAGTATTAAAAAGAAGAATGTTATTTAAGGTGTCATACTAAATATGACCTTTCCTAGACTATTATTCACCATGAACTCATAGACTAATAATTTTTCTGGTCATTTAATGCAGTATCCCGACAACATGGTTAGGTCACAATGTTTTACCTTTGTGATTATTTGAATTCATTCTCGAACTCAGTATATCCTTGGTGTAAAGTCATGTCTTGCTTCTTTCCTGTTATTTCTGCTTCATTCTCTAATACACCATATAAATATTATGTATCATTTGGGTATTAATTTTGTCATCTTACTTATTTTAAATATGCATTTTCATGTTGTTGAAAAGAAATTATAACCTTATAAACATTGTGAAAATCATCTTGCCCTATCTTATTAGCCATACACATTTCTTATAATATTGGGCATGATGACTTTGACAATGTTTATAAGGTTGTTATTTCTTTTAAACAAGCATGAAAATGTGTATTTGCAGCAGTAACTCAGACACATAATTAATACCCAAATGATGCATATCATTTGTAGGGAATACTAGAGAATGGAGTATAAATAGCAGTGAAGAAGCAAGACATTACTTCATGGCAAGAATTTACTGAGTTCGAGAATGAAGTCAAGTTTATAGCAAAGCGACTACATCTTTACCTAACCAAGTTGTTGGGATACTACATTAATGGAGCAGAAAAATTTCTAGTCTATGAGTTCATGTCGAATAAAAGACTACACAAGGACATATTTGGTATGACATGTTAAATCACATTATTCAGTTTTACTATTGTATGTGTTATTTAATATTGAAAAGATAGAAATTTGGGAGTATTCGACAGAAAATGAGTAACTATTTTACTTACATATCTAGATCCTACAAGAAGGGGTACACTAATATGGACAATACATATAGTAGTTGGAAACAAATGGTAAACTGTTGAAGGAAGCTTGACAACTGGTGGAACATGTCGAAGTAACTGGTCCATTGAAGCAGGCTCACTAGTTAGAGTTATAGTCATACTAGGATTAGGCTACTAAATCCTAAGTTATGTACGACTAAGCTAGTGAATATTATTGGAGTCGACTAGGATAGGGTATTTGACTTGTAATGAAATACTACCCATGTAATTATTTGTGTTGTAGTGGGATTTCTAGTGTAATTAGAATATAACTTTGGTCATATACAAGGAGCTTGTAACTTAACATTATAATCATCAATGCATCCTTTATTTCTCCATATTTTTGAGAGATTTCTACATGGTATCAGAGAAATAAAGTTTTTCCGCTTTTTAACTTATTAGATAAAAACAAAACACAATCAAATTATTAAACCAGAATAGCCATTTTGACCAACACTCTTTCGACTTCTTCACTTCATCATATAATTTCGTCATGCTCCATTAAACTTATGCCAATGAACTATCTTATATGGAGGAAACAAATTACTCAGTTGATTCAAGTGATGAGATTAACCTACCTCATCACTGAACCACGTAAAGTGACCTGTTACACTTGACAGACTACTGAAAAAACTATAACATGCGAGAAGGGTGCAGAAGACAAAAACATTGAAATATGTTACTAAGGAGCTGTATTTCAGGCACCTTGATAGAAGAATGCATGTACCTGATCAGCTGTAAAAATCTTATGATGCATAAGATTGTTTGAGCAGCTGCCTGCAAGTTTTCCACAGTGCAGAAACTTTAAACCAGAGCTAGCATAAAAAAATTGAGCAGTTGGCTGCAATGTTGTAGCAGTCAAGAAATTTAAAAATAAAATTTATGCAGCTTAAAATTTAAAAACAGAGCCAACATAAAAAAATTGGTTGCGAAAATGTTCTACAGTCGCCTCACCTTACCTCGTCTCCTCGCCTAACTATTCTTTGAACATTCACTAATTTTGCATGCCACTATAGACAACATTGCTCAAACAGTTCAAGTTCCTATGTAAATATAAATGAATTTCGCTTGTCGTTTGAAAATACCACTTTCAATAAGAAAACTCTCAATGCAAAAGTTACTCTCGACTATTGAAAATTTTGTAGCAAATAAAATGTTGTCTTCTAAGTTGTTGTCATACCGAAGTAGACTGCAACTATTATAGAGTGACATGTCAATGCTGACAACAATATGCAAGCCTAAGACAACAGGGCCATTGAATGTGGAATTTTAGGACATTAATTTGTTCTTTATGGAGTGGATATATGTGGTACAAGTATTGCAATTTTAGAAAGATGATCATTGTAAGGAAGGAAGTAAAGCACAATATATGGTGGAAGATAAAATTAAAAAATTACAGCTTTTTATTTGATAACTTGACAAAATTGGGAGCTCTCTTATATATTAAGAGTGATATGGCCATTAAGGAAGATGTAGAAGTGAGGGAGTTCACTACCATTGGTGGATGGAATGAACAGAAACTGGCCACAAAACTCTCAGCAGAAATGGTGGAGTATATTATAGAGAGTAAGAAACAACCTTTTAATGAATATCAGACTGATTTTCCTAATTGGATAAGCAGTAAGCAGGGGAATTTCATTTTTTTATAAAGGTAACTTTGTATTCACAAGAAAATGGTTAGTTACAATCCTCACATGTTATTGTAAAAACAAACAAACCAGGGCTAAGGTTTTACAATATGTCCTATCAATCAAGTCAACTAATAAATCTATATCCCCCACCATATCTTGTTTACACCAAAATTAAATAAGGCTAATGTAGCTAATTCTAATCCTCTGGATGTTGTTGATTTTTCCTTCAAAACACCTTGCATTTATTTCCTTCCATAAAGTCCACCAAATGCAGGTTGGAATTAGTTTCCGCCAGTCTCCCCAAGAATTTCTTTTTCCAATTGTCTCCCAGCTCCTTAGTAGATTAAAAGTGTACGTAGGAATTGTTCAGCTTACTCCAAGTTTACATAAAAACATGTTCCACAGATTTACAGTTGTTTTGCAATGTATGAAGAGGTGGTTGTTTACCTCTGCCTCCTTGTAACAAAGAAAACACCTTAAGCAAATTTTCTAACCCTCTTCTCTGTAGTGCTTCGTGAGTTAGGCAAGGTCTCCTGATCACAAAACCCATAAAGTAGGACACCCTCAAAGGGATTTGAATTTCTAGATTAGTTTCCAAGGATAAATCCTAGTGGAGGAGAAGCTGATGTTGTTGTTCTAGTAGCGTAATTTGACAGAGAATACTATTTTACTGTGCAACTTTCATAGAAGTTTGACTAGATTTACCGAGATACATGGAAAAAGGTCAAAGACGTAGAAGACAAGATGTTTTGTCTATCTTCCAGTCATTTAAATCTCTTCAAAGATAAAATTCCACCCATGTGGGCTCCATATCTAGTAACAGTCTCATTTATCTGGAGACTGAGGTCGTAGAGGTCTGAGAAGGTGGTCTTTATGCTTTCATTACCTATCTAGTTCTCATTCAACAAAGATCTTTGTACCGTTCCTCACCTTATATGAAATGTTGATATTGAATTGGGACCAGAGTCTTTGAATTATTTTTGATACACTGCATCCAAAATTCCTTCCACTTTTTCCGTTGTCCATTGGTTTAGGAGTCCATATTTCTCTATGATGAGTCTCTTTCATGAGGATCTTAAGATGGTAGATCTAGTTGACATGATCAAAAACCTATTCGCTTGACTCTTGAATCTACCATTTCATTTTGACACAAGTGATGCATCCATTATTTGTCTCTCTTTCAAAAAGGTCGTTGATTCTCATCCACCAGTTTTCCCATGATAAACTTAATTCTATGATTAATAATTTTGAGATGAGCTTGTAAGTCCCTTCTATTAATATTATATTTCTGAGGCCTTTTAATTCTTTGGCATTTACCATTTTTTTTTAATTAAGGATATGAAGGTGGCATTCATAAGCTTCTCAAACAATTCCTTCTAGTGGAATTTGTAGATGGTATGCATCAAATCTACCTTTATAGTATCCCAGCAATCTTCAAAAAAACTCATGGTGAAACCATCAGAACTAGGCGCTTTTTCCACCATTACACCTCTTGATGATGTGTAGTATTTCTAATTCTTAGAAGGGTCTTGGTTGATATTCATTCTCTTAATTTGTGATTCTGGGACAACCTTGTAAATTAAAAGTAGGCCTCCAAGGTTAAGCTTCTGAATACAATTTTTTGGAGAAATCTATCATATATTCTTTATCAGTGTAGATTACCGAGTTTCTTCACCATTCACTATCAGTCTATCAATGGTGTTGAATCTCTCGTGTTGTTGCCATTATTTTGAAGAAATTTGTGTTTTTCCCACCTTTTTTAGTCATAGCACTCTTGATTTCTTTTCCGTATGGATTCATCTACTATAGTATAAAGACTCTATCTCAGTGTACTCTAGGGATGCAGGAGACTGGGTAATAACCTATTGAAGTCGTGGACAGGCTACAGTTGCAAGTTGAACTTATCTGAGATGGGTGCATGCATAGTTGTACCCTCTACTATTTCTTTGGGATAGTTATTAATCTCAATCTCTTCACCTATATGAGAGGTAATCTCAAGTTTCATGGTCAAGGTTCCTTTGGATGTCAATTTGATCGATTTCTCTATATCTTCTAGGTCTACAAAGCAAGCTTCCAAAGTCATATATGATTCTAGGATTTTTGAGGCCACAACTCGATTGTTCTCCAGTTAATTAAGAGTGTTAGGAGAGATCTTCATCAGAAATTGAGTTATAGTTGGGCTCAAGATTCATAAATTTTTTTGGTCTGATTTAATTGGGCCTCCAGAATTAAAATTAACCTAGCAGAAGGATTTAAATTTTCTGGGGAAATTATCCCATGTAACTCAGCATTAGCATGTGTTATCATTGTCAAATGTGACTCAAATTGGCATGTGTTGTCACTATCCCATGCTTAGCATTGGCATGTGTTATCATTGTTGAGTGTGTAGATGGTAGACTGCCAGTATTTTTATCTACTGGGTAAAAATTCAATGACTATTAGGTAATGGGATACAAAATTCTTCTATCTTTGATAGTTGTCGTAGCTGAAGCTCATTCCAGATTTGCATAGAAAAAGTAATTCCACCAATTTCTATGGAGATCTCTTTCAGCACCTTACTCCCGATTTATTGGATTTTGATTCTCGTCCATTTGAGTTGGCTCTAGATGGACATATCTTTATTTGTTTGTTTTAATCCATCCGCCACAATGGTCTCGGATGACCTTGAAGGTTTTATGGGCCCATAGGTGAAGAAGGATCCCCACGATCCTAATCTAAGTGGAACTTGGTTTTTCTGTTGAGTTGGAAGTACCCGACGATGGGTTCCACCATTGAAGCTTGAGTTGTATTTTGTTCAATAACCAATTGCTAGAAAGTAATTTCTCTATCATTTTACTAGAGGCAAACCCGAAAAGAAAGAGGCCCCTTCCCGTTTTGTATATGTTGAGGCCGTGCACCTGTTTCCATAGGTTGGTTGCCCATCTCTGTATTTGTGACAATGTAGGTGAGAGATTTGACCTATCTTCGATAGTACCAACCAAACTCTTCTTTAATACTTCATTTATGGAGGACGAGAGACCATTAATGCAGATGACATTCTCCCTCTTTAGTTCTTGAAAGTTTGTTGAATTATTTTCTTCCTTGTTGCACCATTTACTATTTTTAACTAGTTCAGCAAAAGAAAAGTTTTTTGTCGGTTAATGTGTGGTTGTCTCTACTTGTCTCCCTCTTTTGTTTGGCATAAAATTCCTCATTTTCTCAGAAATTAACGTCCAACCAAAGTTGAAAATCAGTTCAGGCATGATGATGGTTGACAATCTCCTGCCCTTTACATTAATAAAACTGATGTATCTGTCAAAATTATTGAAGTTCCAAGCAAAGAAGAAATCTGACAGTGTTTCCTTCTTATTCCACCTTTTGACTACATTCTCATTCGTCTTAGAAGCATCAAAGAGAGTCTAGATAATCCAATGCATTATCTTCCTAGTTAATGATGTTCTAGTGACGTCGTTTCAACATCTTTCGGTCAAATCATAAAATTTTCCTAACTGAGTGCAGTCAATAGACTTGAATCCAACTGAAAAATAGATAGAGTCCTCCCTCTAAGTGGTGGAGGAGAAGGGGGGAAGAGAAGAGGAGGGAGGGAATCTTGTGATTACAAGGATCATAGGGAGAGAGTTAGAGGGTTATTTGGAATGATTGTATTGTCTTTTTGGGAATCTGGTCTGGGAGAAAAAAGAGTTCTTAATCCCAAAATAATTCACGTTAAACCCCTTTTAATGTTTAATCAACATCGCAAACTATGAGGACGAAGTAGGAGATAAGAGATGACTATGTTTACATTTGGAACAAGTGGGTTCCTTTTAAGGTGAATTTCTTCTTATAGAGGTTGTGGAAAAGGAGAATTTCTACCGATGATAATTTTAAAAAGGTGAAGATTCATCTAGTTTCAATATGTTGGTGTTGTGATGAAAGAGGGAGGAAACACCAACCCATATTTTTCTAAAAGCCTCCTTGGCTAACAAGCTATGGAGAAATTTTTTCTAATTTCACAGATATACACATAAAAGGAATTCATTTACAAAAATTAATCATTACTTGGAGGAAATTCAAATCATGACCACAACTACAAGGAGTAATGAGAGCAATGACAACAATAAACATGTGGACAATATGGAAGAGAAGAAATAGTATAAAGCATGGAGGAAACACAACTTTCGGAGGGATGGTGATGCAAGTTCAAGAAATGGTTTGGAAGTTGGTGAAATCTCTATATACTTGGATACATTTGGAGTCAAGTTTGTGGCTTGAAATTGTCAAAAAACTAAAGTGGCACAAGCCTAAATTGCATTATCATAGTGTAATATGGAAACCCTTAAATACAAATAGATTTGAATGCAAAACTGAGGGAGCATCCAAAGGGAACATAGGGCTGAGTGTATAGATCTTTTGTCAAAGGAACTCGCAAAGAAATCTGATCTATGATAGGTTTGCAGAAGTTAGAATAATACTAACACAGAGATAAAGTTAGTGGCAATCTATGAACCATTGGAGTATTGTTGGGAGAACAAGGTGATGGAAGTAACAATCAAAATAGACTCACTAAGTATGAAGAAAATGACAAGAGGGCAATGGAAGATACTTTAGGAGCTGTCGGAAAGAACAGATAATACAAATATGAGATCACAACAATTTAATGCAAACGTCACTCATATATTTAGAGAAGGAAATAATGTTGTAGACTTATTGGTTAATTAAGTAGTGAAAACAGAACAAAAAAAGGAGTACAACATTTTTCAGATTTACCAAGCAATATCAAGACACATATAAATATAGACAAATAATAAATACCAACATTGAGAATCAGATCAAGAAGAATCGATTTTCAGCAATGAACATACCAAAAGCATATCTTCATAGGAAAGGAAAGCATATGACTACTTAAGATATTGACAGATCTACATAGAATAATATATTAATATAATATATAATCATAGTTTAAAATGGGGCAGATCAAGACATAAATTCTATACTTTACCCTAACTACCACGAAGTTACATAAAATAAACATAGATACAAGTGGATCGGACATTACCGATGGAATTTAGAATGTTTCAAGGGAAAGATACATCAAAATATATACATCTGAGAAAAAGCACATAAGAAAGGGATATCATTCAAAGATCATGCGGAGAGAAGCGAAGAAGAAAATGAGGTAGAAAGGAAGCGAACTTACTAGGTAACAGTGAAGACCACTCGAGCTCAAAAATGATTCAAAGGAGGAAGCAGAACTACTAGAATTTTCTTCGACAATGCAGTGGAGAAGGTGGACGAAAGATTGTTGTGTACTCACCAAGGATGAGTAGGGATCGGACTAAATCTTTACGGAGGAATTTCACATACTGACTGTGATGACTTACTTAAGGAGGAACAAATGTTGAATTCTTTTTACAGCCTATCGAAGGATTTAGAGTTGTCATTATACCAGAATTCAAAATATTCAAAGCTTTCCTCGTTGATAAAATGGATTCATATTAAAAGTATCGGTCTTTGGAGTAATGCATCATTTACAATGCTATTGAAACTGTTTGAAAGAGGAGTTTCTTCTTGATGTGACCAATTTTCTGAAATCATATTATTAGGCAAAGAAGATATTTCATGAACTCAGGCATTCATACAACAAGATTGATGCGTCCACTAAAAATTGCATGTTATACAAGAAGGAGGATAGCTTACTTGATTCTTGAAAAGTTGGTGGTGCGTTATGATGGAAAATAAATGCATATTGTAAATAGACAAGAAATATAATAGGTAAAAAGTTACATCAACTAATTTACACTATTTTCCATTAATGCCTAGACTTCAGAGATTGTTTATGTCTACAAAAACAGATACTTTAATGACATGGCATTAGGATAAAAGATTGATGATGGAGTAACTAGGCACCCGACTGATTCAATAGTATGGAATTCATTTGATGAACTTCATCCTTCATTTGCATTTGATCCTTTAAATGTTAGACTCAAACTTGATGGTGATGTATTTCAACTATTTCTGAAACCTCAAACAACATTTGACATGTGGTTCTTATTCCTTATAATTTACCACCTTGGTTGTGTATGAAGCAAGAAATATTTATTTTGTCAATGCTTATTTCGCGTCCAAATAGTCTAGGAGTTAAAATTGATACATATCTTCAACCTTTAATAGAGGAATTGAAAGAGTTGTGGGAAGTTGATATTGAGACCTATGATGTATCAACTAAATAAAATTTTATGTTGCACGCTTCTTTATTATGGACCATCAATGACTTTCAAGCTTATGGAAAATTATCATGATGGAGTACAAAAGGAAAATTGGCATGTCCATGTTGTAATAAAGACACCTCCTTAATTCAATAGGCTAATGGTAAGAAGCAGTATTTTATAGGTTATCGACGTTATCTTTCTCAAAATCACAAATGTAGAAGTGAGAAGGACTCATTTTATGGTACAACAGAGAAAATGTCCCAACCAAAAGTGAGTTCCAGTAATTAGATACTTCATCAAGGGCAAGATCTTGAAGGATTGCAATTCTCAAAGGATCCTAAGATAGGAAAGAAGATATCACATGAAAAGAAGATCCATATTGGAAGTGTCTCTTGATGCTACATAATTTAAAAGTTATGTATAAATATGAATGTCAATGGCAAGACCAAGGATAAATATGAATGTCAAAGGAAAGACCAAGGACTCAATTGAAACTCGGTTAGACTTGCAAGAAATGAACATTAGGTCGGAATTGCACCCCATCCAAAAGGGGAGAAATTTGACTTTCCAACAGCAGGCTACACATATTCTCATGAAGATAAGCACAAATTTGTGCCTTTTCATAAAGAATCTAAAAGTTTCTGATGACTTAAACTTAATATTTCTCAATGTGTGAATATAAATGATCACAAGATATCTTGATTGAAAAGTCATTATTATCATATTATCTTGCAACATCTACTTCCTCTTGCACTTCGTGGTATGTTGTCTAAAGAAGTGTGTGAACCGCTGATTAAATAATTTATATTTTTAGTGTTTTTGGATCAAAATAGTTGAGAATTGATAACTTGGAACATATTGCAGCGCAAAACCCGTAACAATTTACAAGTTAGAAAAGGTCTCCCCTCCTTCATTTTTGGATGTCATGATGACCTTAACTATTCATTTAGCTACTGAAGCTTAGACTTATGGAACAATTCATTATCAGTTGATGTATCCTACTGAATGATGAATGCACTGTTGCAACATTGCAGCTAGCTAAGCTGCTCAATTTTTTTAGGCTAGCTCTGTTTGAAAATTTCTGCACTGTTGAAAATTTTTAGCCAACAGGTCAATTTTGTTATGCTAGTTGTGTTTTGAGTTTTCAAGACTCCTTCAACATTGCATCTAGTTTCTCAATTTTTTATCCTCTATGTTTTAAAACTTCAGCACTGCTAAAAAACTACACCCAGTTGCTCATTGGCAATGTTACTATACTCCTTGTTGCAGGATATTGACATGTACAGAAAACGGTTACTCAATTTCACTCGGATACTCGCAAATTTCTATTTTTTGTGGCTTTTCAATATCAGAAACAACACAAATAATAGCAAAAAAGAAGAATGTTATTTAAGATGTCATACTAAATATAACCTTGCCTAGACTATTATTCGCCATGAACTCATAGACTAGGAATTTTTCTGCTCCATTTATGAAGTATCCCGACATCTTGGTTAAGTTACGATGTTGTACATTTGGTATTAATTTGACTTCATTATCGAACTCAGTATGTCCATGGCGTGAAGTCACGTCTTGCTTCTTCCCTGTTATTTCTACTCCATTCTCTAATACACCCTACAAATTATGTATCATTTGGGTATTAATTTTGTTGTCTTAGTTATTGTAGATATGCATTTTCATGCTTTGTTGAAAAGAAATTATAACCTTATAAACATTGCTAAAGTCATCATGCCCCTATCTTTTTAGCCATACACATTTTCTTATAAGATAGGGCATGATGGTTTAGCAATGTTTATAAGGTTATTTTTTTTTTTCAACGAGCATGAAAATGCATATTTACAGTAACTCAGACAACATAATTAATACCCAAATGAAACATAATATTTGTAGGGCGTACTAGAGAATGGAGTAGAAATAGCAGTGAAGAAGAAAGACATGACTTCACGCCAAGAATTTACTGAGTTCGAGAATGAAGTCAAGTTAATAGCAAAGCTACAACATCGTAACCTAACCAAGTTGTTGGGATACTGCATTAATGGAGCAGAAAAATTCCTAGTCTATGAGTTCAGGTCGAATAATAGCCTACACAAGGTCATATTTGGTATGAAATCTTATATAACATTCATCCTTTTTACTATTGTCCGCGTTGTTTTGATATTGAAAAGAAAGAAATTTGGGAGTATTCGACTGAAATTGAGTAACTATTTTTTGTACTTGTCCAGATCCTACAGGAATGGGTAAAGTAACACGGCCAATACCTTATGTAAAACTGAGAATTGACTGCAATTTTTCAGTAGTGCAGAAATTTGAAACAAGAGCTAGCGTAAAACACTGAGCAGTTAACTGAAATATTGTAGTAGTGCATAAATCTTAATGCAGCTTTGAAGAAAATAAAAATTAGAGACAGCATAAAAAAATTGTATGGTTGCAAATATATTTTACAGTCGTGGCACCTTAAATCGTCTCCTCGCCGAACCAATTTGTTTAAACAATTTAAGAGTTCACATTTAACTCCAACTATTCTTTTAACATTCACTAATTTGCATACAACTATAGACAACATTTCTCAAACAAATCAAGTTCCTATATAAATACAAACGAATTATGCTCGTCTTATGAAAATTCACTTTCAACAAGAAAACTGGCAATAAATAATAAGTCTACCGACTATTGAATAGATAGTAGAAAAAATAATGTTGTCTACAAAGTTGTTGTCATACAGAAGTGGACTGCAACCATTGTATAGTGGCATGTCAATGTTGACAACAATATGCAAGCCTAAGACAACAAGGACATTGAGTATGGACAAGGCGTCAATTGTAAGCAAAAGGAAGTAACCGACTCAAACGAACAAGATGAGAACAAGATTCATTTTTGATATTGTATCTTTTTCTACGACGCTATTACCACAATAGTGAACAAGTCAGTTATTCCATCTTTCTTGAAGTTTACTTGTGTGACTTGGAATATTACTTGTATATAGAATACTTTGTAATTGTTCCTTTTTCTATAAACATGGAGAATGTTTGGGCGAGCCATTATTAGAATCATAATCAAAAAGATAAAGATGAAGATTAAGAAAAAGATGGTGAGGCAGTAGAAGAATATGAGAGTGAAGATGAATTAGAAGAGCTATTGAAATATTTGTATCCAAAATCTTGATGGAGGAATTACACATACTGATTGTGATGACTTACTTGAGGAGGAACAAAATGTTGATTTTTTTTTACAGCCTATCGAAGGATTTCTAGTTGCCATTATACCACAATTCAAAAGCTTCAAAGCTTTCCTCTTTGATAAAATTGCTTCATATTAAAAGTATGGGTCGTTGGAGTAATGCATCATTTACAATGCTATTGAAACTGTTGAAAGAGGAGTTGTTGCCTAATGTGACAAATTTTCCGAACTCATATTATGAGTCAAAGAAAATAATTCAAGAACTCGGGATTTCATACAACAAGATTGATGTGTGTACTAATGAATGCCTGTTATATTGAAAGGAGGATAGCTTACTTGATTCTTGTAAAGTTTGAGGTGCGTTCAGATGGAAAATAAATACACATTGTGTATAAACAAGGAATAAAAAGGTAAAAAATAGCATCAAAGAGTTTATAGTACTTTCCTTTAAAGCCTAGACTTCAAAAATTGTTTATGTCTACAAAGGCATATACTCTAATGACATGGCATAAGGATAATCTTCAGAAATTATTTTTCTGGCTTTTGAATATAAAAAACAACATCGACAATAGTAAAAAAGAAGAATGTTATTTAAGATGTCATACTAAATATGACCTTGCCTAGGCTATTATTCGCCATGAACTCATCGACTAAGAATTTTTCTACTCCATTAATGTAGTATCCCAAAAACTTGGTTAGGTTACGATGTTGTACATTTGCTATTAATTTGACTTCATTCTCGAACTCAGTATATCCTTGGGTCAAGTCACGTCTTGTTTCTCCCTTGTTATTTGTACTCCCCATTCTCTAATACACCCTACATATGTTATATATCATTTGGGTATTAATTTTGTCATCTTAGTTATTGTAGATATGCATTTTCATGCTTGTTGAAAAGAAATAATAACCTTAGGAACATTCCCAGAGCCATCTTGCCCTATCTTATTAGTCGTACATATTTTTTTTATAAGATAGGGCATGATGGCTTTGACATTGTTTATAAGGTTATTATTTCTTTTAAACAATAATGAAAATGCGTACTTATAGTAACTCAGACACCATAATTAATACCCAAATGATATATAATATTTTTAGAACGTACTAGAGAATAGAGTAGAAATAGCAGTGAAGAAGCAAGACATGACTTCATGCCAAGAATTAACTAAGTTCGAGAATGAAGTCAAGTTAATAGCAAAGCGTCAACATTGTTACCTAACAAAGTTATTGGGATACTGATTTAATGGAGCGGGAAAATTTCTGGTCTATGAGTTCATGTAGAATAAAAGTCTAGACAAGGTAATATTTGGTATGAAATCTTAAACAACATTCTTCCTTTGTACGATGGTTTGCGTTATTTGATATTGAAAAGACAAAAATTTGAGTATTCGACTGATATTAACTATTTTTTGTAAATGTCTAGATCCTACAAGAACGGGTGCACTAATATGGCCAATACTTATAGTAGTTGGAAACAAATGGTAAACTATGTAAGGAAGCTTGAAGATTGATGGAACACGTCGAAGTTACTGGTCCATCGAAGCAGGCAGACGAGTTAGAGTTAGAGTCATACTAGGACTAGACTACTAAAGTCTATGTTATGTACGACTAAGCTACTGAACATTATTGGAGTCGACTAGGTTATGGTATTTGACTTGTAATAAAATACTACCCACGTTAATATTTGTGTTGTAGTAAGATTCCTAGTATAAGTAGAATATAACTCTTTTCCTATATAACTTCAGTCGAAAGACCTACCCTAGTATGTACATAGGGTACAACAACTTACAAAAAAGGATATATAGGTTATCATCCCTCTACAATGAGGGTTTACATATCCACACATGTTGTGTTTGATGAAAACACATTACCCTATGTGTCTCTAATGCAATCTCAAACTAACATTGATGTCTGACCCCACCTTGCTACTTTTGTTGAATCTTTCTCTAAACTGCAGGCACATGATAATTTTGATCAGGAAGTACATGCTTCTAGCCCACACATTAATAGTGATAATGTTGCTACACCTCATGTACTCATTGATGATGAGAAGTATTATTGACCTCTCAGGCGCAGGATCAGATGCTAAGGAACAAGTTGAAGCTGGTGACCCATACAGAAGTGTTGAAACTCCAATTGCAGATTTTTATTCCATCAAGAGCAGTGAGAAACGGGTTTCTCTTCCAGTTCCAACCAATGATCATCATCAAAGAACCACTTTGGTAGATGTACCAATTGACCATCCACCTAACAGTTCTACACTCAAGTCAACTACATTGGTTGATGTACCAGTTGAGGTACTTCCTGCACCACAAGGGCATCATAAGATCACCGGGCACAAGGCGAAAGAACATCACCTATCACTTGTTTCTCGTAGCAACACAAAAATTGTCAGAGAACCAAATACTAGTAAGGAAGCACTAAAATCACCTCATTGTCTTGCAGCAATGCACGAAGATATTAATGCTTTACATACTAACAAAATATGGATTTTGCTGCCCAAATCTCCTGGTATAAACTTGGTTGGCGCAAATGGGTGTTTAATACAAAATTAAAAGTTTTGATGGGACAATAGATAGATACAAGGCCAGATTTATGGCAAGGGGATTCTCGCAACTTGAATTGACAGACTTTGAAGAAACATTTAGTCCTGTAGTTAAAGCTACAAATATTAGGGTGGTTCTATCAATTGCTGTCAGTTCAAATTGGGAAGTTAGACAACTAGATGCCAAAATTGTCTTTCTCCATGGGTTCTTACAAGAGGAGGTGTAGATGAGTCAACCTCTTGGTTTTATTGATCATAGTATCCTCAGCATGTATGTCTACTTAAAAAGGCACCGTATGGTCTAAAACAAGCACTAAGATCCTGGTTTGATATGTTTAGCATGCATTTCTTACACCTTGGTTTCATTTGTAATAAGGATGACCCTTCCTTATTTACTTTGCAAACTCACAAAGGGAAAATATTTCTCATTTTATATGTAGATAATATTATTGTCAAAGGAAGTAATCCACCTCATGTCTCAGTGTTCGTTCTACAACTTGGGAAGGAGTTTGGTACGAAAGATCTTGACCCATTACACTACTTTCTAAGAATTGAGGTGAAGTATTTCGAAAGTGGAATTTACTTAAATTGAAGCAAGTATGTTGTTCAGCTGTTGTCCAAGATAGAGATGACTTTGGCAAAGGTTGTAGCCACTTCTTTGGGTAAAAACATTGTTCGGATGAAGTTGTGGGAATTCTTGTAGATGCATTCTTTTTTAGAATTATAGTAGTGAGACCTCAATATTTGATACTCAAAAGACTTGATATCACTCATGTTGTGAATTTAGCAGGCTAGTTTATACAAAGCCCAAACATTCAACATCTTCAAGGGGTAAAAAGGATTCTCAGGTACATCAAAGGTACTAAACATTTTAGACTCAGAATTATTTCACAATCACCATGTAGGTTGTATGGCTACTCTGATGATGATTTGGGAGGTTGTACCCCAACTAGGAGATCAACTACAAGCTATAGCATCAACCTAGGTGCAAATTGTATTTCTTGGACCTCCAAGAAACAGAACACAGTAGCCGATCTATTGCTGAAACTGAGCATAAAACACTAGCCTCATCTGCCGCAGAAATGACTTGGATTTTGTATCTTCGTTATGACCTTGGAATGTTCTTTTATCTTTTACTACATTGTATTATGATAATATGAGTGTCTTGTGCAGGACAGTTAATCCAGTTATGTATGCTAGAACCAAACATGTTTAAATGGACTGTCGTTTTGTTCATGAGAAAGTGGCCAGGGGATGACTTCTTACTCAGTTTGTGAAGTGTAAGGATCAAAAGCTGATATTAATACCAAATCCTTAACACAATAGGTTTTCTCTGATTTTTTAGCTAGTTAGGAGTTACAGTTTCTCCACTCACTAGCTTGGGGGGAAGTGTTGAAGGAAACTTGGTGACTGATGGGACACGGCGAAGGAACACATCCATCAAAGATGTGTTACGAGTTAGAGTTAATTCATACTATGACTAGACTACTAAATCCTAAGTAATGAACGACTAAGCTACTGAATATTATTGGAGTCCACTAGGATAAGGTATTTGACTTGTAATAAATACTACCTATGTAATTATTTCAGCACTGCAAACAGTTTAAAACAGAGAGCACAAAATATTAAGTAGCTGGCTGCAATATTGCAGCAGTGCCAAAAATTTAAAATTGAGCTAGAAAAAAAAAAATAAATTGAGCAGCTGCCTGCAAGTTTTGCGCAGTCCAGAAATTTTAAAAATAAAATTTATGCAGCTTAAAATTTAATAACAGATCCAGCATAAAAAAATTAAAATTTTAAAATTAAAATTTATGCAGCTTAAAATTTAAAAAAACAGAGCCAGCATAAAAAATTATGGTTGCAAAAATTTTCTACAGTAGCCTCACCTTAACTCGTATCCTCGCCAAACTATTCTTTGAACATTCACTAATTTTGCATACAACTATAGACAACATTGCTCAAACAAATCAAGCTCCTATATAAATATAAATGAATTTCGCTCGTCTTCAGAAAATACCACTTTCAATAATAAAACTCTCGATACAAAAATGACTCCCGACTATTGAAAATATGGTAGCAAATAAAATGTTGTCTTATATATATATATATATATATATATATATATATTATATATATATATATATATATATATATATATATATATATATATAATATATATATATATAAAGCGTCAATTGTAAGCAATAAGAAGACACCGACTCTAACGAAAAAGAAGAGAACAAGATTCATTTTCGATATTGTATCTTATTCTACTGCTCAATTAACACAATAGGAAACATGTCTGTTATCCCATCTTTCTTAAAGTTTACTTGTGTGACTAGGAATATTTCTTTTTCACATCAAAAGACCCATATTTTGTTATTTAGTTAGATATTCATTACGTTGTTATGTTCCAAGAAAATAAATTAAAAAGTCAGATATATTGTTACTAACCTGGTCAATTGAAAAGACTGTGCTCATTCAGTTGAGGAGGACGATTTGTAGGTGGGACATATGATTGTTGAGCAGTGAAGAATTATTTCATTTTCATTATTTCATTCATCTCATATTCTATGGTAGACAAGCGATCATTTAAGGAGTTGCTTTCTTCGTTCAATGATTTGATATCCTCTCGAATTGAACGTAGTACAATTAACAATTCAAACATTGAAGAAGTTCCACCTTTCAAATCTTTTGCCTTTTATCACCCCCAAATTCAAATACATGGCTACGAGTTTGAGGTCCACAAAAATTTTCAACAAGCTCTACCGTAGGTAGAGATGGATCTTGTTGAACAATTTCTCCGAGTTAAGCCTACACATATCAAAGAAAATTTTATATCATAACACATAATGATTATTTCATGTAATTTAAATATTCAATTAATCAAACGCACATGTTTTTCAATTGCTTTAGGTCCAACAAGCTTGTTATCTTTTTTACGAGTCTCATAGAAAATAGTTGTCAAATCGGTGGAATGCCATCTTTAGACATTTACATCAAAGCCAAACATGTCAAATATAACAAAACTGGAAAAGATCTTTAAGCTCAAAAACTTGAAAACACAATAGGTTTTCAAAAAATACAATACATTTGAAAAAGATCTTACTTGTTTAAACTTCTTGGGTGTATTTGTTTACTTGATTAGCAGATGTAGGAGATGAAGTATTAATTTGAACATTCTCTTTCTCAAAAGTCATGAAGTTCTTATGCTTCATTTGTATTCCTTGACTAGTGGACACGGTAGAGTTTTTAAGTCCTTGTTCCTGTTCCTTCCCTGTAGAACGTGAAAAAAACAAATCATATTTTATACGTTGACTAATGTATCACAAGACAAGAAGAACCAAAAAATGACTACAAGGAGTTTCTAAAGCTAATTTTGTTTCACAAGTTCTCTTTTGTGAAAATTATGTATTCAGCGTCAGTTTTTTAAGCTGTTTTTTGGCCTGGTATTTACCTTCTTATCATTATAGTTTCATACATCACGTATTATGCCTATATTCTGAATCAAATAGAAAGCTAGAAAAAAATATTTTCCACACCTTCTACTCCATGATAAAACACAGAATATGGAATCCTGGAAAATATATTTTCCTTTAACACCATTAAAAATTTTGCTTCTGGTCTGAATTAAAAGAATACAAAACATCTTACTTGTTTCAATTTGTTTGGTGTGCTTCTTAAATAGATCACTTGATTGAGGAAATATACTCTTAAATGGTAAATTTCGTTTCTCATCCAAAGATTTAATCCCTCGTCCTTGTCCCTTTTCAATAGCACTAGGCGTGATAAATGTATATTCGATAGTATTCTTCATATTAGAATCGACCTCATTTTTCAATCCCCAATGGTTTTATCTTGAAACTGCAAAAAGAGCAAAAAATTTAAAAATTAAACCTAAAAATGTTTAATAATGTACTAAAAAGGAAATGTTTCCATCATAACATTTATGGATGAATATACTAACTCATAAATTATATTAATTAATATCATTAGTTCTTTTTCTTTACTTTTGGAAGAACTTCCTAACTCTACAATATCATCATCCATTTGTTCCACAATTTCATAGGTATCATGAGATTGGATCTTCCTCACTACTTGCCAACCATTGTTGGAAGTATCATCAACATAAAATACTTGAGATGCTTGATTCACTAAAACAAATGGGTCATTTGTTTTCGAAAATCTACATGGAGTAACACACACAAAATTACACTCACTCTTTTTAACTTCTTCTATTTCATCATACACATCAGACCAATGACATCGATATAAAGTTACTCTTTTATCCATGACAAATTGCACTTCAATCGCATCAGCTAAAACTCCATATTAATCAAGGTTTTCACTATCTTCATCTTTCACACCCAATACAACAATACCACAATTTTGAGTCCTTAACTTTTTATCATAATCATGATGCATCGAATATGGCAAGGGCATTTTTCAGTGGATATGATTTTCCCAGATTCATCACACATACAAATCTGGTGCTGATATCAAAGAAGAATGTGGTGGATAATTTTGGGGACTTAAGATTTATAAGCCTGAATACTTTTGCTAATTAAATTATATCGGTTAATACATGAAAGAGTTTAATTGGTGTTACCTAGTTTGATTTCTAATAACTAGTCAGGCATTGTTAAAGGGATGAGTATGACTGAAAATGTACTTTTGTCTGAAGAAATAATAAGGGACATCAACAAGAGAAACAATTTGCATATTGTAGTGGTAAAATCAGACATGACAAAGGCATATGATAGAGTCTACTGGAAACACTTTATCCAGGTCTTGAGAAGATTTAGATTCTCTGAAAGAATAATTGAAATAATTGTAAGGCTAATAAGCAATAATTGGTACTCAGCTCTAATGAATGGAAAATCCTTTGGCTTATTTGAATCTTCTAGAGGTTTGAAAGAGGGTGACCCCTTTTTACCTATCCTATCTATAATAGCAATTGAAGTGTTGACCAGGATCCTAAATTGTTCATTTGAACATAGTGAGGTTAAGGGTTTTGGGATACCTAAATGGAGTCCGCAAATAAAACACTTATCATATGTTGATGACACTATTCTTTTCTTGATCAGGACAACACAAGTCAATGATGATGATGATGATTGTGCTAAAAATATATGAGGGGGTGTATGGACAAATGATATACATAGACAGAAGCATTTACTATCGACATAATAAAGTCCTTGTAGTACTGTGTCATCAAATAAAGAGGATAACAGGGGTCACCAAGGTAATTCTTCTTTTACTTATCTATATTTTCCACCTTTCTATGAAGGAAAAAAAAGGTCATTTTGTAGTACTGATTAAAAAGGTTTTTAACATAATGTCTATGTGGAAGAAAAGATTATTATCTTATGGGGGAAGGTATATATTTTAATAGCACATGTTTTGCAATCTATGCCCATGGATTTACTATCAGCTCTGAATCCCCGATTTAGTTTAATAGACCAATTACATAAGCTATTTGCTAAATTTTGTTGGGGAAATGCAACTGGATCTAAGAACAAGCACCAAGTTTCATGGGGAAGCATGGGTTATCCCAAGGAAGAAAAGGGTCTAGGTTTCAAGTCTTTGCATAATGTATCGAAGGCTTTGTTTGAAAAGCTTTGCTGGAATTTTAGGAAATTAATTTGTTCTTTGCGGAGTGGATATATGTGGTACAAGTATTGCAAGAAATTTAAACCAACTATAACTACAGGTGGGGGTGCATTACATGTCTGGAGAAATATGATAATTATAAGGGAGGAAGTAAAGCACAATATATGGTGGCAGATAAATGTAGAAAATTCCAGGTTTTAATTTGATAATTGGAAAAAATTGGGAGACCTCTTAAATATTGAGAATGATATGGCCATTGAGGAAGATGTAGAATTGAGGGAGTTCACTACCATTGGTGGATGGAATAAACAGAAACTGGCCACAAACCTCTCAGCAGAAATGGTAGAGCATATTACAGAGAGTAAGAAACCACCTTTTAATGAACATTAAACTTATTTTCCTGGTTGGATGAGCAGTAAGCAGGGGAATTTCAGTATTTTTTCTATAAAGGTAACTTTGTATTCACAAGAAAATGGTTAGTTATAATCCTCACATGTTATTGTAAAAACAAACAAACCATGGCTAAGGTTTTACAATTTGTCCTATGAAGTCAACTAATAAATCTATGTCCCCCACCATATCTTGTTTACACCAAAAATAAAGAAGGCTAATGTAGGTAATTCTAATCCTTAGGATGTTGTTGATTTTTCCTTCAAAACACCTTGCATTTATTTCCTTCCATAAGGTCCACCAAATGCAGGTTGGAATTAGTTTCCACCAGTCTCCTCTAGAATTTATTCTTCCAATTGTCTCCCAGCTCCTCAATAGATTAAAAGTGTATGTAGGAATTGTTCAGCTTACTCCAAGTTCACATAAAAACATGTTCCACAGATTTATAGTTGTCTTGCAATGTAGGAAGAGGTGGTTGTTTATCTCTACCTCCTTGTAACAAAGAAAACACCTTAAGCAAATTTGCAAACCCTCTTCTCTGTAGTGCTTCGTGAGTTAGGCAAGCTCTCCTGATCACCAACCCCATAAAATAGGACACCTTCAAGGGGATTTCAATTTCTAGATTAGTTTCCAAGGACAAATCCTAGTGGAGGAGAAGCTGATGTTGTTGTTCTAGTAGTATAATTTGACAGAGAATACTCTTTTACTGTGCAACTTCCATAGAAGTTTGCCTAGATTTACCGAGACACCTGGAAAAAGGTCAAAGACGTAGAAGACTAGTTGTTTTGTCTACCTTCAAGTCATTTAAATCTCTTCAAAGATGAAATTCCACCCTTGTGGGCTCCATATCTAGTAACAGTCTCATTTATCTTGAGACTGAGGTCGTTGAGATCTGGGAAGGTGGTCTTTATGCTTTCATTACCTACCTACTTCTCATTCAACAAAGATCTTTGTACTCTACCTCACCTTATAAGAAATGTTGATATTGAATTGGGACCAGAGTCTTTGAATTATTTTCGATACACTACATGCAAAAGTACTTTCCACTTCTTCCGTTGTCCATTGGTTTAGGAGTCCATATTTCTCTGTGATGAATCTCTTCTATAAGGTGATGTCTTCTGTTCCAAATTTCCACGACGACTTTCTCAGTAAACAACGACTGTGGAGGTTGAGTTTGTTGATGCCTAAACTTCCTTCTCTCACGTTAAGGTAGGGACATCCCAGTTCACTAGATTGTAGCCTTTATTTCCTTTGTTCCCTTGCAACATGAAGCTCCTTCTCATTTGGTTGATATTTTTGTCAATGCTCGTTGGGATGGAAAACAAACTCATCATATTAGTGGGCAGTTAATCCATGAGTGATTTTATGTGTGTCAATCTGCCTCCCAAGAATAAATATTGTCTTTTTCATATTGATAACCGCTTGTTACATATCTCTGATACTGTTCTCTATACATTTAGTTCCTTATTTTTGGCTCCCAATGGCATGCCTATATAATTGGTGGGTAGGGAAGCAACATTGCAACCGAGATTCATGGACAAAAACTGCATATTTAGGAGTTCATTGACTGGCTAGCGGTAGCTCCCATGCCAATTTACATTGAGTCTTTAGATGCCTTATAAAATGGTTAGAATATCCTTGTTTTGTCTAATTTTGTGACACGTCTACTTCATATAGTATAAGTGAGTCCATCGGCATACGATAGGTCTAAATTTCTCATGCCATTTTTTCTACTTATATGAGCTCAAAAACCTATCGACCAACTATTTTTCGCTTGCTTTTCTTAACATAGTATTGAGACACTCCATAAATAGTAAGAAAAGGAATGGTGAGAGGGGGTCACCCTGCCTGAGACCTTTCTTGATTGAGAGAAACCTACAACGTAACCATTCAACATTAGGGAGAAACTCACATATAATATGCAAAATCTAATTCAATTTAGCCATTTTTAACCAAATCCCGTATCTTTAAGGATCCTAAGATGGTAGATCCTGTTGACATGATCAAAAACCTTGTCGCTTCACTCTTGAATCTACCAGTTCATTTGCCACAAGTAATGCATCCATTATTTGTCTCCCTTTCAAAAAGGTCATTGATTCTCACCCACCAGTTTTCCCATGATAAATTTAACTCTATGATTAAAAATTTTGAGATGAGCTTGTACGTTCCTTCTATTAATATTATATGTCTGAGGCCTTTTAATTCTTTGGCATTTGCCTTTTTTGTAAATAAGGATATGAAGGTGGAAGTCATAAGCTTCTCAAACAATTCCTTCTAGTATCCCAAGAAACTTAAAAAAAAGTCATGTTGAAACCATCAGAAGTAGGCGTTTTTTCCCCCATTACAACTCTTGATGATGTGTAGTACTTCTAATTCTCAGAAAGGTCTTGGTTGCTATTCATTCTCTTAATTTGTGATTCTGGGACAACCTTTCAAATTAAAAGTAGTCCTCTAAGGTTCAACTTCTACGTACAACTTTTTGGAGAAATCTATCATATCTTCTTTATTACTATAGATTACCGAGTTTCTTCACCATTCACTATCAGTCTATCAATGGTGTTGAATCTCTTGTGTTGTTGCCATTCTTTGGAAGAAATTTGTGTTGTTCTCACCTTTTTTAGTCATAGTACTCTTGGTTTCTATTCCATATGGATTCATCTTGTCCAGCCAAATATTTAGCTCAACTATAATTATTGCTACAATCAATATTTCTTCTTCAGTCAGGTTTCTACTTTCCTGAATTAAGTCAATGAAAACGAATTCTTCAAGTAAATTTTTCTTCTTGCTGGTTAATTCTCCAAAAGTAGTTTTACTCCACTCTTTGAGCTTTAAAATTCTTAACTTGTTATTGAACCTGAAGTCGGGACATCCCTCCACTAAAAGTCATTCCACTAGTTACTTAGTTACCAACATGCTAAAAACCTCCATATTGAGAAATCAATTTTTGAAATTGAAAATTGTTTGCTTTTCTCCCAATTTCCACATTCTAGCATGATGGGGTTGTGGTTTGAAGTAGCTCTAATAAAATCCTTTGTCTGATGTTTCTGAAAGTTTCTTCTTATTATGAGAAGAAGAGGAACATGTCTAGTATAGCTTCACTAGGATGGTTGATGCCTCTAACGAAAGTAAAATAATCTCCAATTAGATGGGGGGTCATGAAGTTCCATGTTCTCGATCCATCTAAAGAACGCATACATCACATTAGTGATTCTAAAGCACCATTTACTTTGTAACATAAATCAATTTGTATTAAAATCTCCACAAGTTACCCAAGAACCTTCAAAATGTTGGCTACAAGCTGCGATTTCCTCCCATTATAATAATTTTTCACTTCTAATAGGTGGAGCATAGACACCGGTGAGGTACCACGTAAAAGAGTTGTGAGAATGGACAAATTCAAAGGTGATAGAGTGTTGCCTTATTTCCACAATTATCCTTCACCAAACATTGTTGTCCCACATTATTACGACCCCCCTTGCTTCCCACAACTTTGATGAAATGACATTTCATCCATCTACAAGGCCATAGTTGTTTGGTTGCTTCATCCCTCTCGACTTAACTTTGTTTCTTGGAAACAATAGACATCAGAAGCCTCCCATTGCAATAAACTCTTAACAAGATTCATATTTTCTATATTGTTGAGTCCCATCACATTCCATGAAATTAGGTTTACATTTATTTGTAAGTGAGATTGAGATTTTCCCCCTATTTCTGACCCCTTCTACTTGGTTGAGACTGGATTGCAAATTTTTCAATTCATTCTTGGTGAGTCTCTTACTTTTTGGGGTGGTGATTGTCTTCTCCTACTCTTTCTTTTTTAGCGTCGCTTTTCATTTATCTAGCTATATGAAAATGGCTAGTGTTTCCTCTTCTAAACCTTCAAAAGCTACTCCATAAGTATTGCTTAGTTTAAGAATGTGAGAATTCACCCAGTCTAAAGCCTCTATCTCAGCGTACTCTAGGGATGCAGGAGACTGGGTGGTAACCGATTGACGTCGTGGACAGGCTACAGTTGCAAGTTGCACTTATCTGAGATGGGTGCATGCATGGTTGTACCCTCTACTATTTCTTTGGGATGGTTATTAATCTCAATCTCTTCAGCTATATGAGGGGTAATCTCAAGTTTCATGGTCAAGGTTCCTTTTGATGTCACTTCAATCGATTTCTCTATATCTCCTGGGTCTACAAAGCAAGCTTCCAAAGTCATATATGATTCTAGGAATTTTGAGGCCACAACTCGATTGTTCTCCAGTTAATTAAGAGTGTTAGGAGAGCTCTTCATCAGAAATTGAGTTATAGTTGGGCTCAAGATTTCAGAAATAAATTTTCGGTCTGATTTAATTGGGCCTCCAGAATTAAAATTAACCCAGCCCGAAGGATTTAAATTTTCTGGGGAAGTTGTCCCATGTAACTCAGCATTAGCATGTGTTATCATTGTCAAATGTGACTCAAATTGGCATGTGTTGTCACTATCCCATGCTCAGCATTGGCATGTGCTATCATTGTTGAGTGTGTAGGTGGTAGACTGCCAGTATTTGTATCTACTATGTAAAAATTCAATGACTATTAGGTAATGCGATTCAAAATTCTTCTATATTTGATAGTTGTCATAGCTGAAGCTCATTCCATATTTGCATAGAGAAGGTAATTCCACCAATTTATATGGAGATCTCCTTCAGCACCTTACTCCCGATTCATTGGATTTTGATTCTCGTCCATTTGAGTTGGCTCTAGATGGACATATCTTTATTTGTTTTAATCCATCCGCCACAATGGTCTCGGATGACCTTGAAGGTTTTATGGGCCCATAGGTGAAGAAGGATCCCCACGATCCTAATCTAAGTGGAACTTGGTTTTTATGGGCCCAAACTCTTGTTTAATAATTCATTTTTTGAGAACGAGACACAATTAATACAGATCAAAACCCCCCTCTATAGTGCTTGAAAGTTCGTTGAATTATTTTCTGCCTTCTTGCACCATGTACTATTTTTAACTACTTCAGCAAAAGAAACGTTTGTTTTCGGTTAATCTGTAGTTTTCTCTGCTGGTCTCCCTCTTTTGTTTGGCATTAAATTCCTCATTTTCTCAGCAGTTAAGGTCAAACCAGAGTTGAAAATCAGTTCTGGCATGATGATGGCTGACCTTCTCCTGCCCCTTACTTTAATAAGACAGATATGTATCTGTTAAATTATTGAAGTTCCTAGCAAAGAAGATTTCTGACAGCTTTTCCTTCTTATTCAACCTTTTGACTACATTCCCATTCGTCTAAGAAGATTCAAAAAGAGTCTAGATAATCTAATGCATTATCTTCCTGGCAAAAGATGTTCTAGTGACGCCGTCTCTACATCTTTGGGTCCAATCATTAAATTTCCTAACTGAGTGCGGTCAATAGACTTTAATCCAACTGCAAAATAGATAGATTCCTCCCTCTCAGTGGGGGAGGAGAAGGGGGAAGAGAAGAGGAGGGAGGGAATCTTGTGATCAGACGGATCATCGGGAGAGGGTTAGAGGGTGATTTGGAATGAATGTAGCATCTTTTTTGGAATCCTGTCATGGAACAAGAAGAGTTCTTAATACAAAAATAATTCAAGTTAAACCTCTTTTAATGTTTAGTCAACATCGCAAACTATGGGGACGAAGTAGGAGAGAAGAAATGAATATGTTTATTTTTGGAACAAGTGGGTTCCTTTTAAGGTGAATTTCTTACTATGGAGATTGTGGAAAAGGAGAATTTCTACCGATGATAATTTTAAAAATGTGAAGATTCATCTAGTTTCAATATGTTTGTGTTGCGATGAAAAGAGGGAGGAAACACTGACACATATTTTTCGTAAAGCCTCCTTGGCTAACAAGCTATGGAGAAAAAATTGCTAATTTCACAGTTATACACATAAAAGGAATTCATTCACAACAATTAATCATTACTTGGTGGAAATTCAAATCATCACTACAACTACAAGGAGTAATGAGAGCAATGCCAACAATAAACATGTGGACAATATGGAAGAGAAGAAATAGAATAAAGCATGGAAGAAACATAACTTTTGGAGGGATGGTGATTCAAGTTCAAGAAATGGTTTGGATGTTGGTGAAAACTCTATATCCTTGGATACATTTGGAGTCAATTTTGTGGCTTGAAATTTTCAAAAAACTAAAGTGGCACAAGCCTAAATTGCATTATCATATTTTAATATGGAAAACCCTTAAATACAAATAGATTTGAGTCCTTTTTTGAGGGAGCATCCAAAGGGAACCCAGGGCTGAGTGTATTGGTCTTTTGTCAAAGGTACTCGCAAAGAAATCTTATCTATGCCAGGGAAGCAGAAGTTGTAAATAATACTATCACAAAGATATAGTCAGTGGCAATCTATGAAGCATTGGAGTATTGTTGGGAGAACAGGTGATGAAAGTAACAATCAAGATAGACTCACTAAGTCTTATGAAAATGATAAGAGGGCAATGGAAGATACCTTAGGAGCTGGCGGAAAGAACAGATAATATAAGGATGATATCACAACAATTTAATGCAACCATACTCATATATTTAGAGAAGGTAATAATGTTGCAGACTTATTGGCTAATTAAGTAGTGGAAACAGAACAATGAAAGGAGTACAATAGTTTTGCTGATTTACCAAGCAATATCAGGACACATATAAATTAAGACAAATAATAAATACCAATATTGAGAATCAGATCAAAATAATCGATTTTCAGCAATGAACATACCAAAAGCATATCTTCATAGGAAGAAAAGCATATGACTACTGCAGATATTGACAAATCTACATAGAATAGTATTATAATATAATATATAATCATAGTGTAAAAGGGGACAGGTTAAGACATAAATGCTATATTTTACCCTAACTACCACAAAGTTACATCAAATAAACACAGAGACAAGTGGATCGGACATAACCGATGGAGCTTTAGAATGTTTCAAGGGAAAGATACATCACCAGATCTACATATGAGAAAAAGCACAAAACAAAGGGATATCATTCAAAGATCATGCGGGCAGAAGCGAAGAAGAAAATGAGGTAGAAAGGAAGCAAAAATACCAGGTAACAGTGAAGACCACTCGAGCTAAAAAATGATTCAAAGGAGGAGGCAGAACTACTAGAATTTTCTTCGACAATGCAGTGGAGAAGGTGGACGAAAGAGTATTGTGTACTCACTAAGGATGAGTAGAGATCGGAAAAAATTAGGTATTCTGTATTTTCGTTATTATTGGGCCATGGATGGACCACAACTTATTCAATAAACGGCTCCAAGCAAAAAATTTATTTAAAAAAACTTGCATTATAGAGCTAGAAGTACTTATATATAAGCAACACCACATCAAATCTTTGGATTTTGGCCACACTAAAAGACTTTATCTTTTAAAAAAATCTAGTTATACATGAAGAGTCACGAATATCAAGTTGATGCCGCAACAAAAAAACTTATTCCTTTAAAAAAAATTCTATACAGTTCTTCAATTGGTAGTTCCTAATTTCTTAGAGTAGTTAATTCGTAAATAATATTTTTATTAGTTTCATAGATTAAATAGAAGTCGATAGCAAAAATTCAAATAACAAAAAAAATTGTCAAAAATTTCAAAAGAACACATCAATTTTTTTTTAAATAAATCAATACGGAAAAATCGCTTTGATGAAATAATTTTCCTCTGGCACAATACTGAAGTCGTTACTTCATTTAAATTAAAAATCATTGCCTAGCAACAATTGTATCCAAAACTTGTTTTTCTTTTTATTCATTTATATTGTTGTAGGGGCAACATTTTTCTCGGAAAAAAAGCTACTGTTATAATAAAAAAAATATTTTAGTTAAAAATACTCCCCAAGTAGAGACTTCAATAGTAATAAAAAAACAGTCACAACACCTATTTTACTATAATTTTTTATATAAAAAGAAAAGCAATGCCTACGCAGCGATATTATTAAAAAATTTAAATAAATCTCTGACAAGGCAGAAAAAAAATCTCTCTTTTCCCAAAGAAATATAATTTTTCACTTATGTATATTGGAATTGGTTAATTGATCAGATTAATTCATTCAGTTAGTCCAGATAATTTTATTTATTTTAAGTTGGTTAAAAAGTTTGTTAGGTTTTCATATAGTTAGTTAAACTTGTCATATCAGTTGGATCTAGAAGTTGTACATATATAAATGTAATGTAGCTAATGTACGAGTAATTGTGATGATAAGATTTCAACTTTCATCTAAATCTCCCTAGTAAAATCTACTTGGTATCATATCTCTAAATTGTTAATCAATTTAATACAATAATCGATGAGCCAGAGAGATGGGAGATGTTGAAGCTTCCACCATTAATGTATCACAAATA
>JAKWIY010003061.1:54450436-54495026 GCA_027704805.1 Solanum corneliomulleri
ATACTAATGATGAGATGAGAAATACTCTATTGAGATATAATGTCCTTATACTAGAAGCCAACTTCCATTATGTAATAGTTTAATGTAATGGAACTTTATACTGGGACTAAAATACTAACTATTAGCGGTGATGCCGTTTTTGGGAAGGGAGGAGGTTCACATAACTCTCTTCAAATGAGACTATCCGGCATGCCGGGTATGGGTCTCCTTATATCTCCTAGTCTTCGAACCTATACTGCCAAAATAGGGATCTTGCGGGGTTAAATACCCATGTATGCTAGCATATTTTGGGTCACCTTGGCCAGTAATTCAACCTCTTTTTAGTGTATGGGAGACACTAGATTTCATGATGCTCACATGATCAATGTCGGTTAAAGTTAAAGTTCCCAATTAATGAATGAGGCCAGCCTCAAATGATGTACACAATTAAATGAATAATACCAAAGGTGTTAGGATAGGATAATGAAGATATATGGTAGACTCAAGTAATCATACTAGGTTATTCTTGATAATTGCACAGCAAACCCGATGAGAGTCTTAAACTACATCCTCGGTATAGCTGGTGTTTACACTAACTTATGAATGAATGCAATGAAGTACGTATGAATGGATGAAGCAGACTCTATGTTTGCTAATGAAGACGCCTAGTTGAGGTGTCATACGTTGAGCCCTGATTTTCTAAAGTCATAATGTCAAGTGCATGATTCCAATGTCTCATGGCATATGAATGAATGTTATAAAAGATGTTATGTGGTATATGTTATGTGATATGTGTTATGTGTAAAATGTGTTGTGTACAATATGATAAGTATGATGATGCATGTTACTCTTATGGCATGACCTTCCTAATCCAAATTTTGAAAGTTCACTGACTTTCCTAATCCATATTTGGAAAGCTCACTGACTTTTCTAATTCAAATTTGGAAAGTTCACTAACTTTCCTAATCCGAATTTGGCGAGTGCACTGATTTGACTTCCCATAATCATGTTGTTATGAAAGAGCTATTCTTGCTCATGAATGTCTATGGTGTGTGGTTGCATATACCCATACTTAGTACAAGTGTGTGCTAACCCTATACAACTCTACAATTTTAGGTGCAGGCACAAGTGGAAGTTAGAGCTACATGTTGACCCTGAAGCTATCCGAACATCGAGCATTCATCCAGACTTGGTAGGCCCTAATGCGTTGGAAGATTCTTGCCATTTATCTTCTAGCTTAGTCTTAGGATTGAGTTAGTGGAGTGTGTTCCTCTAGCGTTTCTTTCTTGTATTATATCAGACTTTGTATTGGTCCCATTTTTGCAAGTATACAGTTATTGCTATATTAAACTATTTGTTTCATTTGATGATCTTAATGTTAGATGGTGAACAAATTATGATTATATTACAAATTATTTGTAAGAATGTTAAGTAACAAAAATTTCAAATTTTCCGCTAAAATAAACATAGATGAAGTAACGATGAAGTATGCAGGCTTGTCTGCGACCTCTAAGAGGTCAACAACTCCTGTCTAGTGTGGGGTCTAGTTCTGGTCGTGACAAAGTATGTATCAGTGCAATAGGTTGAAATCCAAGAATAATAAGTTTTCATCAACCAGATTAAGTATTTCTAAGTCATGGTTATCCTGAATTAGCGCCTGCATGGTCTGTAGGAAAATTTCCCTTCTTCTGATCTTATTGTGCCTTTTCTAATGTTCGATTTCTTGGTGTTATGAGCATGTCTAACATCAATACTTATTGTTTTAATTGAATGAATACTAGGAGGAACGTTGGTTAGAGGAGAAGAGGAGAAGCTTTTGGGAACAATCAGGTTCCACCCTAGGCTCCAGCTGAAGGAGTTTCTATGCGAGTTAACCCAGCTGGATTGACTGATGCGGAGGTGTGGGCATCTCTAGCCCAGATTGCAGAGGCCATCACTATGTAGGCCCAGTCCATGACTGCCCAGGTCAACTGATGAATATTGAGAGGGAGAACCCACCAGTGTGTAGCATGGATGACAGGCTGAGAGACTTCACGAGGATGAACCCTCCTATTTTCACTAGGTCTAAGAATTCAGAGGACCCCCAGGAATTTGTGGATGAGGTGCATAAGATTTTGGGGGCTATGGGTCCACAGATACTAAAAAATCAGAGCTGGCTTCCTATCAGCTCAAAGATGTTGCACAAACTTGGTGCAAAATGTTGCAGGATAGCCGAGCTTTGAGCGGAGTTTCGGTCACTTGGGAGTTGTTTAAGACAACCTTCCTGGAGAAATTCTTTCCCAGGGAGATGATGGAGGCGAAGGTTGAGGAGTCTATCAACCTTAAGCAGGGATCAATGACAACCAAGGAGTATTCCCTAAAGTTTGTCAAACTATCCAGGTATGCTACTTCCCTTGTATTTAACAGCAGGGATGAGATGAGCAGGTTCCTCACAGGAATCAATAGAGATTTGGAGGAGGAGTGTCGGTCATCGATGCTCCATGATAACATGGACCTCTCCAGGTTGATGGTGCATGTCCAGCAGGTAGAGAAGAGCCGCAAAAAAAGAGGCGTTTGTGATGCTAGGAGGCCGAAGCCTCAAGATAAGGTAGGTCACAGCCAGTGAGGCCATAGAAAATAATTTAGCATCCGTGAGAAGGCCATGTTCAAGAAGGGGTGGCAAAATGTTAGGAATTCTAATTCCCGGAGGAGTAAAACACCTATTGGAGACAGAACAGATCCCAAGAAGGGATATGGAGGTGATATGCAGCGTATAAAAAAGACCTGTGCAAAGTGTGGCCGTGCTTACTGTGGAGAGTGCAGACAGTGCAGTAATGTCTGTTTTGGTTGTTGTAAGATGGGTCATAAGGTTAGAGACTGCCCATAGAATAAAGGTTAGGTTAGATGTAATGCTCAGACTAGGCCTAATCCACAGGGTGTAGCATTAGTCGAGCCTCCTAAGAGGAACAAGTTTTATGCCCTAAAGGGCATGCTACAAGTATTCTTTACTTCTGTTTATGCTTTACTTGATCCAGGGTCTACGCTTTCCATTGTAACTCCATTGCTTTCTCTCACTTTTAAAATATTTCGTAAAGTTCTACATGATCTTAAAGTGGTTTTAAAGACCTTTAGGAGAAAATGTAAGAACTGATAGAGTATACAAGGATTGCCCAATAGTTGTAAGTGGTAAGACTATGTGTGCAGACTTGGTTAAGTTACCCATGCATGATTTTGATGTTATCCTTTGTATGGATTGGCTTCAAAATTGTTATGCTTGTTTGGATTGTCGTAGTAGAGTGGTAAGATTTTGTTTCCCTAATGAAGAGGAACTAGTCTGGGAGGGGTACAACTTGAGTCGTCCTAATCCATTGATTTCGAACCTTAAGGCCAATAAAATGATGTCCAAGGGGTTATTATGTCATATTGTGAGTGTTAATGATTTAGATAATGATATTCCTTCCATAGAGTCATTATCTGTTGTGAATGAGTTCGTAGATGTATAGGGTTGGTTTAAGTTGTGTTCTTATGCAGGGTGTTAAGGTGATAGCATATGCTTCCAAATAGCTCAAGGTTAATGAGAAGAATTATCCCACTTATGATCTGGAGTTAGTAGTTGTGGTGTTTTCACTGAAGCTTTGGAGGAACTACTTGTATGGACTGCATGTGGATGTGTTCAAAGACCACAAAAATCTCTAGTACATGTTCACACAGAGGGAGTTGAATCTACGTCAGCGGAGATGGTTGGAGCTTTTGAAGGATTATGACATGAATGTTCACTACCATCCAGGTAAGGCTATTATTGTAGCCGATGCTTTGAGAAGGATGAGCATGGGAAGTACAACCCACGTTGAGGATGAAAAAAAGGAGTTAGCAAAAGATGTACACAAACTGGCTAGACTAGGTGTGCGATTGGTTAACTCTACTAGTAGGAGTGTTTCAGCTCATCCTAGTTCTGAATCATCCTTGGTAATTGAAGTCAAGCAGGGTCAGCAACTCGTTCCTGTGTTGATGGAGCTGAAGAACTCAACGTGGATAAAGATGAATCAATCTTTTGCTTTGGGAGGTGATGACATACTTAGGTATCAAGACAGGTTGTGATACCATGTGTGGATGATTTTTAGGACTAGGATTGTTATAGAGGCCTATGGTTCTAGATATTCTATACATCCAGGTTCCACAAAGATGTATCATGATCTTAAACAGATTTATTTCTGGGATGGCATGAAGAAGAACATTGCAGAATATGTGGCCAAGTGTCCTAATTATCAGAAGGTTAAGGCAGAATATCTTAAGACTGGCGGTCTTACGCAGATTATTAAGGTTCTGACTTGGAAGTGTGAGGCCATTAATATGGACATCGTGGTTCGTCTTCCAAGGAATAGGAGACAGCATGACTACGTATAGGTTATTGTGGACAGATTGACAAAGTCTACAAACTTTATCCCTGTGAAGTTTACGTACAGAGCCGAAGACTATGCGAGACTCAACATAGATGAGATTATGAGATGGCATGAGATTATGAGATGGCATGAGATTCCTCTATCTATCATTTCAGATAGAGGAGCTCAGTTTACTTCACATTTCTGGAGATCTTTCCAAAAAATCTTGGGCACGTAGGTAAAGCTTAGTACTACCTTTCATCCTCAGACTGATGGGCAGGCAGAGCGCACCATTCAGACATTGGTGGACATGTTGAGAGCGTGTGTGATTGACTTCACGGATAGGAAAGAGCTATTCTTGCTCATGAATGTCCGTGGTGTGTTCTTGCATATACCCATACTTAGTAAAAGTGTGTGCTAACCCTATACAACTCTACATTTTTGGTGCAGGCACAGGTGGATGCTTGAGCTACAGGTTGACGCTGAAGCTATCGGGACGTAGAGCATTCATCCGAACTTGGTAGGCCTTCATTCTTTCGAGGATGCTTTCCATTTATATTCTATCTTAGCCTTACGATTGAGTTAGTGGGGTATGTTCCACTAGCGTTTCTTTCCCGTATTATTTCAGACTTTGTATAGGTGCCATTTTGGCAAGTGTTTAGTTATTGTTATATTAAACTATTTCTTTGATTTGATGATCTTAATGTTAGATGGTTGATGGTGAATAAATTATGATTATATTACAAAAATAATTATTTAGAATTTTAAGTAACAAAATTTTTAAATTTTCCGCTAAACTTTACCAAGATGAAGTAACGATGACGTATGTAGGCTTATCTGCGACCTTTGAGAGGTCAACGAAGCCGGTTTCGTCTGGGGTGTAGATTACTATCTTGAAATATTGTTTCTATAATCTTTCGTTATTAACTATTATTTTCTCGATGCGAATTTTATAGTCTACAATGCGTTCTTAGTTGTTTCTCCGATAATCAGACGTCTCTCCTCTAGTTTCCGTTGAAAATTGCACAAGTTTGGTACAATTGATAGTTGGCCACCTTATCATTTTGAAGGGATTCAATTTCGAATTCGAAATTACCCCTCTCGATTATCCTCCTTTTTCAATTCCAATTCTCCCTCTTATAATACCTATATCTTTTACTGTTTTGGGGGTATTTTTTTGGGGGAAGCTATTTTACTATTTGAAACAGAAAGAATTTTCATCAAAGAAAATAGACGTAGAGATAGAAAATCTCCAAAATAGCTATGGAAAACATACATTAAGAGCTCAGGAGCTTAGTGATTTTCTCATTTAAATTCGTCGTAGTTTGTCAGAATCCGGTGAGGCCCGTTTGGTGTGAAGTCGTTGCATATTCTCTATGCTGCCTCCATATCGCTGCCCAAAAGATGGTAACACGTCTTTCTTGATAGAATTCTTTTTTTTTTCTCTTTTCCGTTTTTGAGTTGATATTTTCAGTATTGGGAATCTATTATTGATGTTCGTTTGTCTATTTAACATTAGTTCGATGGTGATATTAGTAGGAAGAGTGTGTTCCTATTTATTTCATTAGTCGGCATATTATCCGGTTAGAGTTTGGAAGTCCGCTGGTTTTATCTTAATGTTATTCTGCTATTCATCCTTTTTAGCATGTTTTCTCGAATATAGTTGAATTTTTACTGTTATTTAATATCCGACATCTTATCCTTTCATTCTTTCACCGAGTTGAACGAATGAACTGACATGTCGAGATTTGGAATTTTCCTGTGGAGTTGGTAAGCATTTGAACTTCGTGTTCGCATTTTCGATTCGTCTAAATTATGTTTGTGGTTCCAAGATGATTCTAAGTTTTGTTTTCTATTGGAAATATGTCACAATATTGTGCTAAAATCATATGGTGTTTTTTGTTGCCTAGAATTTTCTTCTCTACCTGGAGTTGTGGAATATTCTAAAAAAGGGGAGATAAAGGAAAAATGTCTCTCATTGTTTTCATGCCTAACTTTAGCAAGAAACAGTGGCATATCTTGATATTTTTGCTACTTCTTTACTCCAATTTAAGATGTTTAATATTATTCTAAACATAGATACATTGTTACCTTTGCTTAGTTTTATGTTGTATCTTAATCCGAATGACATAAACTTTCCATTTGGTCACTGTTTGTTTTCACAATTAGCAATCACTACCGTTGGTTATCTTACTTTATCATGAGGAGATTGGTTTAGTTTTAAGTGGATATGCTTTGAATATTGCATGTTTTCCTTGGTCATTTTTATCATAACATGGGTATAGTAAATCTAACACTTGCGGATACGGTAGCCCAGGCCCGCACCGCTACACAGGTGTCCACTGACACTACCCCGGTCGAGTCTATCCCAGGTAGTAGCCCAGCCCCGAACTCCTCTCGCACAGCCCCTCTACCGACACTGGTCCCGCTTGCTAGGGTCCAAAAACTAGAGGCACAAATGGACACTCCTCTGCATCATATCCAGCCTTGGATGCAGAAGTCGATCACTGAGTCTGAAGAGCGTCTAGAGAGGAAAATGTAGCAGTTTACAGAGCGGAAGATTGCTGAAGTTAACCAGCGCCTGGACGTATTTGAGTTGAGAGTGTTAGCCCGACCAGCCCCTCCGGTGGATGTCTCAACTCTTCAGGTTGCAGTCGAAAGTCTTCGTGTAGACGTCGACAAGATCCTAGAAGCGAGGGTGCCGAAGTCTGTCGAGCCTGCTGAGGACACTGTATTGGCGGCCCTGTTTGCTACTTGAAAAATTCCTCCACTTCCCCCTCGAGAGAGTGCCAAGAGGCGTAGGGGTCGAGCAGAGGATGAGGAGCGAGCAAGGAAGAAGGAGCGCCGAGAGATGGAGGCTGCGAGGAGAGCCTGACTTGCTGAGGCGGAAGCACACCAAATCAGAACATCGCAGATAGCGGCAGGGGTGTCTAGCTCTCGCACTGTAGAGACAGTAGGAGGCACTACTGATGGTGCGGTTGCTGCTGAGGACACCACTGAGGGTGTCCAGATTGCAGAGGATGTGAAATCCGGAGAACCGGACCCACCAGCTTGCTGATCGACGGTGCTATGCGCCACAGGTTTGCTTCACCTACCACTCTAATATTTAGATTTTTTATGCATTGGGGACAGTTGCGTGCTTTTTTGTTAGGGGTGGGGTAAATGGAAAGTGAGTGTTAGGGTGAAGTCTGAGTAGCCGAACTCACTATCCTCTTTTGGGGTTTTCTTGCCTGTGTTCTTTTTCCCCAAAAGACTGATTACTTTTTCTATTGAACTTGCACGTTACATCTTTTGTACATAGTTTAACTCTGAAGCATGATGGCTACAATGATATCCAGAGAAAACTTGAAAATGTTGCCTGACTAGGCTTAGTAACTGTTAATTGTGTGGATCTAAGCATGAAACAGAATTACACCATTGCATTACCCTAAGTCATTAATTCGAACTAGGTGTCGAATAATCTGGTATAGTGATGAGATGTTAAGTGAGTCTGAGGAAATTTGAATAGTCCACTATTGGTACTGAGCTAGAACTTGCCTGGTTAGTCCTGCTAAAAGTAAGCTGTAACAGACAATTAGGAAAGGATCATAGGACCTTATTCAAGATAACCCATTTCTAGCCTAAATAAAAGAAACCAAATGAAAGTTATCCTTCTTGGATCCAAATAATTTGAGCTTAAAATTAGACCATTATTTTTCCCCCCAACTGATCTTTTCTGGGAACAATATGTTGGCCCTGGTCCCTCCTTGGACATGTGCACCTCAACTTATGCCAAAAGCATAAGTTGAGGGTGGCTAATGCATAAACAACCTTCGTTATGGTCCTGACCCAACTTTGGGTAATGTGTACCTTGACTCATGGCAAAGCCATGAGTTGAGGGTGACTGTTTTGAGGAATGCTCTGGAAAGTGGGGTTGAAAGAACAAAGAGAGAAAAAGAACAAAAGGAAAGTGACTCAAGAACTCGTTGAAAGAAAAGTAAAAAAAAAACAAAAGAAAAAAAGAAAAAAAGGAAAAGAGTCACTTATACAAATGAAGAAAGAAGGGAAAATAGCAAGGTGAAAGAATGGGAGAAACTGGGCGAGATAAAGTGATAGAAAGTGGAAGGTTTAGCCGATATGTCAAGGAGGGCAAAAAGTCACTAAAGTATACCTAAATATACCCTACCTGACTCTAGGCTTATATTACGAGCTAAGAAAGTCCTATTGTGATCCTAAGGGTTGTATAGCGAACTTAAGGCAGTGAAAATAAGGGCAAGCTTATGGCAATAGGTATGAATAAGTGTGACTTTGTTCTGAGAGCGAGTGTTGAAAAGTAATCCTTATACTCAAATTGAAATCATTGTGTGAAAAACGAGGATTTTGTTTTGAAGTGAGGACACTAGTTGCAATACCAGAATTGTTAGCACCTCGGTGAGAAATTGAAGAGGATAGGTGGTAGTGTATGGTGAGTCTGTGTCATGTTCTAATCCCACAATATTCAAGCCTAATAGTGATAGCATACATAAATTTGATGAGATTAATCGGGATTGATAGCCAAATGATTGCAAAGGATAAAACATGGATACTATTGTACAAAGATTGTGTAGTGAGTCATAGTGCGTCGCTTGAGGACAAACAACAATTTTAAGTTGAGGGTGTTTATATACCGTGGTTTCACGGTATAATTAATACTTTTTCCTTAAGTTTAGTGTGTCCAAAAGTCTTTTTGTGTTAGTTTTTATATGAGTTTTTCTTTGTTTTGCAGGAAATCTGTCCAAAGCTGAATGCGGAGATTTTGAGCGAAGAAATGCAGAAGAGACCACCTACGGAGCTTATGACGGTCCGTCGTGCTTGTGACGGTCCGTAGGTGGAAGCATAGTGAAGCTGCTGAAGGAAGATAGGGAAGTCTGACCAAGTGTGGGTTACGTAGCTTGTGACGGTCCGTCGTGGCTGTGACGGTCCATCCTGCAGGTTCGTCATGAAGGTCAGAGAAGTGATCCCAGTACCCAGATTCCAAGAGTTGAAGTATTTTGAAACGAAGACCCGCGACGGACCTTTGTGCCTATGACGGTGCGTCATACTTGCCGTCGGGGCAATGAAGAGAGCAGCAGAAGAAATTGCAGAAGTATGGGACGACGCAGGACATGACGGTTCGTCGTCACCACGACGGTCCGTCGTGTGGTCCGTCGACCCAGCCGCGTTTTGGAAGATTTCCAGAAAATAGAGTCCTTGTTTAATTAGGTTTTTATTTTTTATAAATAGTTCGAAAAACCTCATTTTTGAGGTTAGACTCTTAGATTATAAAATTCCTTATTGTTAGACTCCGTATTATTAGACTTTTGGATTGTTGGATTATTGGAACTTTTGATTGTTGATTAGTGTTAGATTTTGAGATTCTTACAAGTGATTTTTGGTGATTAATCAAGCAAACTTTCGGACTTTATTTTTTCTCATTGAAGTAAGTACATGAATTCTTATTTAATGTATTTGAATATTGTGTTTATGGCTATGAGTAACTAAACTCCATAACTAGGGTTGTGGGAACCATAGGCAAATAATGAGATAAACCCTAATTAAAAGAACAATTCTAGAATAGTGTCTTGCATGTATTAATAATTCTTTCGTTTAGAAGTCTTTTTAACGGATGGCCAACGTTAGAACTCGCCTGAATGCTACTTGCCAGACCAAGGAGGTAGATAATAGGAAAAAAATTATTAACATAGATTTAGTGTATACTATCTAATAGGCTAGTATTGATTGGTACGAGGTAATAACTTAGTAAAATATCTAATACGATGCTTAATATGAGGTAAGGATAAGGGTTAGGATAGCAACACGTAGCCAGACCAAGGTCCGGAGTGAGATTTTCTAGATGCCGGACCAAGGATTTAGAAATACATAACTTATCACTTTGAATGCAAGATACTAGGAAAGAATTGTTATAGTTAGAGTTATCAAGTTATGAACCTGTGGGGAACACGTAAACCCTAGTTACTTTGATTAATTGATTAAAACCCAATATTAAAAGTTGTTAAGTGTCTCTTTCAAGTTCGTTGTTTATTTTCACTTATTTAGAGATAGAACTCCCTTTTTATATTTCTACTTTCCAAGGAAGTTATTGACCAAACGATAGTAATTATAGGTTGAGGTTAAGTCTAGACTATTTTCCTCGTGGGAACGATCCCAACCTCACTAGTTGGGTTATTTACTTGACACGACGCTTTACTTCTCATTTGAGAAGTAAGTTTAGCGTATCACATATTCGTTGAGATTCCTTGATGCTTTGCGATTGCTCCGCATAGTCCTACAAAGCCCAACTATGTCATCTCTGCGCCTTGTTCTTTCTCTTGTGCTTCCTTCTCTTTTCGCTCTCGCAGGATAGCACCAAGGCTCTTCAGTTCAGCGCACCTTTTATAGCAATGCGACCCACCGCATATGTAGCAACCACCTCTTTTGGCAACCTCTGTCTTTCTCTCTGTGTCACCATGACGTCAAGACATCTAGCCATCGGACTTATAGGTATCATGCTTCTTAGGATGTGGCCACTGCTCTTCGACTTTGCCACAATCTCCCCCACCATGGTTATGACTACCTCTCTTCTCCTCTCCTCTAGCTCGGTCGGCCTTCTCGTTGTTGAAGTTTGTCAAAACTTCGGCCTGCATGATGGCTTCATCAATAGTACTGACCTGTCGGCGTTGCAACTCCATCCTGGACCAATTCTGCAATCCATCCATGAAGTGGAACAACATATCTTCATCTATGAGGTTGGGAATCTGAAGCGTGATGATGGTGAACTCCTGCACATATGTGTGTATGCTTCCCGTATGCTTAAGTTCCCTAAACTTGTGCTTCGCCTCATAGATGACATTGTTAGAGAGGAAGGTTTTCTTGAACTCCTCACGGAATCGCTCCCAAGTGTTGATGGTGCAACGTCCATTCCCTAATTTAAAATCTTTACGCCTCCACTAGAACATGGCCATCTCCGAAATATATAACACAACGGTATTGATCTGGTTTTCGTCTCTCTTCACCCAGTTACACTTTAAGTAATCCTCCAAGTGCTACAGGATTGGGTGGCTTGGGATCCTAGAATCTGGCCTCTCTATCATGGTCGGGTTATGTAGATCCTCCAGCCTCTGTGCCTTCCTTGAGTGTCATAACTTCGTCCTTCAAAGTTTCAATAGTGCTTAATGCTTCCATGAACCGACACTCAAAGGAAGTGATGGCCTCCTTCATCTCGAACTCGTCCCACTGGCGACCCTCCAACTCCTTATGGATGTTTTTGATCTCCTCAAGGGTGAAGTCCTCAAGGTTCTTGAACTTGCTATCGGCCACATTCATACGCCGGCCTAATATCTCCACGGCCTGTCTCTCCACTTCCATCCTTGCGACCCATTCTTCTCCAGTGGAGACGTCGATAACATCCTCGCCAAGTTCATCGTCACTTGCTTCGGTGATCGAGGGTGGATGAGAGGTTATCACATCGCTTGTTGTGGGATGAGGCAGCACCTCTTCATTACCTTTTTATTCTTCTTTACCTTTCGGTTCTTCTTTCCACCATCCAAATGGATGTTGGTGGTTCTAGCGCCGTTTACGTCTCCCTCGATAGTCATTCCCTTAGTATCAACCTTTGCTCTGATACCACATTGTCACAGACTTAAAGTCTTACTAAAGCTCCGTGCGGCACCTGACAACTTACTCATGAATCTTTCACGATCTTGTAATCTCAAGTAAGCTTTCAATACTAAGATTGCTAAGAAAATGAAAGGAAGATTTAGAAAGATTTGAGAACTTTGGAAGAAGATTTTTTATTTGGAAGACTGCTTACAACTTGTTGGATTGCTTGTTTCAAGCATGGATGATTTACAAATGACTGCCCCCATCGATTTATACTACAACCTAAGAGCTAAAGTGTAAATAATATTTACTTTACAAGTCCTCCTAATAATTACTCTTCGGTCCCTCTGTAAAACTTTATACATGTTCTAGGATATTCCAAAACTTTCTAAGACATCTTTCTAAGGTATTCTAGAGTCTTCAAAGGAAAGACCTAAGGAATTCTAGAGTCTTCTTGGAATATCTAAGGGTTTTTAGAGTTTTCTATAAACTTCTCCAAAACTCTAGACTCTTCTACCCCTATCTGGATGCAAAATCTTAATGAGAATTAGCGGGACATGACACTTTTCTCCAAAAGAAGAACATGTATCACAAGTATAAACACATGATGGACAAGGAGGAAGTAGGATCAAGCTCCAAAGGTACAATGGATAGGGAAAACATTGCAGGTATAATTTTGAAACCTAAAGCATTATCAATGACAACTAGAGAAACAGAGAAAGGAGATAGATGGATAATAGATTCAGGTGCTAAATGCCATGTAATATCTAATCCCAATATATTGATATATGCATCTAGTTGTCTAGGCAGGAAGGTGCATTTACCTAATGGTGAATCTAGTTCAGTGTCTTACGTTAGTAAATGTGAGACTATTGATTGAAATGTGTTGAATAATGTTTTGGTGGTACCTGCATTCAAGCATGATCTTATTTTAGTATCACAGATTACAAGAAAATAGAAATGCTCAGTTAACTTCTTTCCTCAGTTTTTTGTTCTTCAGGACCTCTCCAATGGGAAATTAAAGTAAAGGGGATTTGTAAGGAGATTGATGGACTCTATTACATATTCAGAAAAACATGTGGAGAAGGAATGAATGATGAGATGGTGTCCCTCACACAAAACTCATATGCATACAAGCTCCTTTGGCACTATAGGCTAGGACACCATTCAATAAAGGTCTTGAAATATATAACTCTAGGAAAAGAGAATATAGACATTATTGCATGTAATAAATGTTCAATATGTCCCCTTTCAAAGCAAACCAGATGGACTTTTCACACAAGTATATCTAGAGCTATTGAGGTTTTTGACTTGCTTTACTTAGATGTTTGGGGACCCTATAGGACTGCTACTCATAATGGTTGTAGATTTTGCTTGACAATTGTTGATGATATTTAAGAATGACCTGGTTGTATCTATTGAGGATGAAGAGTTATGTCTCCAAGTTCTAAAGTATTTTTTTTTGCTTTAGTTCAAACTCAGTTTAACAAGCATGTCAAAAGGATAAGATTAGACAATGGCACAAAGTTCTTTAATACTGAATGTAATACTTTGTTTAAGTCTCTTGGTATTATTAATGAATGTAGTTTTACTCATACTCCATAATAGAATGGAGTGGTGGAGATAAAGCACAAGCACATACTTGAGGTAGCAATGGCACTAAGATTTCAAGGTGATATTCCTATCAGATTTGGGGGAGAGTGTATAGTAGTTGTTGTTTATCTGATTAAAAGATTACCTACTGATGTTTTGAAGGGACAAACTTCTTTTCAATGGCCATAAGGCAAATATTGATCATCTTAGGACAATAGTATGTCTATGATATGCAACTAGAATGGTTAAGCCTAATAAGTTCACTCCCAGAGCTGACGCATGTGTTATAATGGGATACTCAGCAACTTAAAAGGGTTATCTTATGTACAGTATGTCTCAGTAAAAGCTCTTGGTAAACATAGATGTTTTTTTGAAGTAGTATGTGTTTCCCTTTTATTAGATGACCAACAAACAACCATCCCATTATTGATTATGAACTTGATAAGACACATATGCCCATAGAAGACAACTTAGTAGATCCGAATGTTGAATCTTCTGAGCATGATTATTCTTATGTGGAAGATATTACCCCGATCAGATGTATTCAATGCTTTTCTATAGGGTGATTTCTCTTAAGAGGTATATATGGAAATGCCTAAGAGATTTTGTGATTAGGGGAAGAATAAACATTGTAAACTTGTTAAGTCACTCTATGGACTTAAACAATCATCAAGACAATGGAATGTCAAGTGGACAGAGGCTTTCTTTACTTCAGGCTATACACAGAGTCACCTAGATTATTCATTGTTTACTAAATGGAGTGGATCTAGCTTGGTAATAAACTTTGTATGTTTTGATGATCTGTTGATTACAAGAAATCATATTGAGTTAATCGAAGAAACTAAGTGTGTATAGTACATATATTTCAAAATTAAAGATCTAGGAAAGATTAAATTTATTTTGGGAATTGAGTTCCTTAGATCAAGCAAAGGTTTTGTGTGAACCAAAGGAAATCTAGTGTGACGTTTCGGAGTAATGAACTTTTTCAGTACATCCATCTTGAGGAGGATTATTGGAATTGATTAATTGATCAGTGGATTAATTTAATTAGTTAGTAAAGATAGTTAGCTTTATTTTAAGTTAGTTAAAAAGTTTGTTAGGTTGTCAGATAGTTCGTTAAACTTGCCAGTGATCAGTTGGTTCCATAAGTTGTATATGCATACATGCAATGTAGCTGACGTACAGTTAATTGTGATGAATGGTAATGTTTCAGTTTACATCTAAATCTCTCTTTAAATCTACAAATGTATGATGACCTTTTTCTAGTTGTTTCATTTGTTGCTAGCTTCTTCGTGCTTTTGACATTATCATGTCTCTAATGAAATTTCCGCTGCCTTCTCAGCGACTTTAAAATAAATTTTTAGCAATTTTTTTTAACTAAAATGGTTATCTGGGGAGCATTTACAAGAAAAATAATTTCTTAATTAAAACACTTTAGGACAATGATTTTTATTTTTAACAGAGTAATGGCGTCATTATTTAGACTTCGGACTCGTTTATATTGTAGGTATTTCCTTTTTTTTAATTACTGTAAGGGACTTCGTTGACCCTGATAAGGTCAATGAAGATTATAAGGGTAGTTGCAAAACTGTTAAAAATAGTTCTATAAGTGTTACAAGGGAATTTATAGTTTAGGGTTGTGTTAAGTAAAAGATATTGGAAATTCCTACATAATGCAAGGAAGATCTTGGTCAATAATATGAATCATTGGCCTTGATGGATTGGAAAGTATATCCATTAATGGTACCATAGAATCCATTTATGGTCCATATTTTGGTTACCTGAGTTGTGGATGTACGAGGGAAAAGGCATAGATTTCCTCTTTAACTTGTCCTGAAAAGACAGTTACACTATTAAACTATCATGGTGACCAATTACGCACCTTAACTATTCAAAAGTGACCTATAACATTTTTGTTATTTTTATGTACTCTTGAAGGTCAGGGCAGACCCTCATGGGCTTCAAGGGGTTCAGCCGAACTCCCTCAGAAAAAATTATTTAGATCGTATATAGGGTAAGTTTTCTGTATTTATGTAGATATATATATTTTAAAACCCTTAATGACAAAGAGAAACTGATAGCTCCCCTTGAAATTAAGTTTCATGATGAGTGTTCAAATCCCTTTGTTAGTGTTTTTTTTCTTTCTTAGTTTCAGTCCTTTCAATTTTTTTAGTTTTTTATTTTATGAAACTTTATTTTTGGTTTTAAACCCCAAAAAAATTAGGGGTCCGCAACTTAAAACTATATACAACTACTTCTTCGAAATTTAGTTTTGTTGGATTATATACATGTTTGTACTTTTGTTTTACGAACCTGCTAAACGAAAATCTTAGATCCGCCACTACTTGAAGGTTATGAAACCTAGTACGCAATGAATGCAACATGTTGATAACCGTCTCGATGAAATCTACTTAGCCAGCTTGCAGATGTTTTTGTATTATGCTTTGCAAAAAAAAAAATAGAAGAATATGAAATAGGATGTCCATTTGTCAAATGTTAATACAACTTTAGGAACTCGTCAATTAATTGAGACACATTTGCTAGTATATGGAATACTTCGTAATTATACTTTTTGGTATCACTATGGAGAACGTATTGGTAAGCTATTATTAGAATCATAGTCAAAAGATAAAGATGAAGATCACAATGGTGAGGCAGTAGAAGGATGTGGCAGTGAAGATGAAGTAAAAGAGCATGAGAGATTTGTATCCAAATCTTGACGGAGGAATTACACATACTGATTGTGATGACTTACTTTAGGAGGAACCAAATGTTGAATTGTTTTTACAGCCTATCGAAGGATTGAGTTGTCATTATACCAGAATTCAAAAGCTTCAAAGCTTTCCTCTTTGATAAAATGGCTACATATTAAAAGTATGGGTCGTTGGAGTAATGCATCATTTACAATGCTATTTAAACTGTATGAAAGAGGAGTTTCTTCTTGATGTGACCAATTTTCTGAAATCATATTATGAGGCAAAGAATATAATTCAAGAACATGGGCTTTCATACAACAAGATTGATGCGTCTACTAATAATTGCACGTTATACAGAAAGGAGGATAGCTTACTTGATTCTTGTAAAGTTTGAGGTGCGTTATGATGGAAAATAAATGCATATTGTAAATAAACAAGAAATATAATAGGTAAAAAATTGCATCAACTAATTTACACTATTTTTCTTTAAAGCCTAGACTTCATAGATTGTTTATGTCTTCAAAAATATATACTTTAATGACATGGCATTAGGATAAAAGATTGATGATGGAGTAATCAGGCATCTGACTGATTCAATAGCATGAAATTCATTTGATGAACTTCATCCTTCATTTGAGTTTGAGCCTTTAAATGTTCGAATCAAACTTCATGGCGATGGATTTCAACCATTTCTGAATGCAAAAACCTCAAACAACATTTGACATGTGGTTCTTATTCCTTATAATTTACAACCTTGGTTGTGTATGAAGCAAGAAAATTTTATTTTATCAATGCTTATTTCGTATCCAAAAGGTCTAGGAGATGCAATTGATACATATCTTCAACCTTTAATAGAGGAATTGAAAGAGTTGTGGGAAGTTGGTATTGAGACCTATGATGCATCAACTAAATAAAATTTTAAGTTGCACGCTTCTTTATTATGGACCATCAATGACTTTCAAGCATATGGAAAAATTATCAGGATAAAGTACAAAAGGAAAATTGGCATGTCCATGCTGCAATAAAGACAATGCCTTAATTCAATAGGCTAATGTTAAGAAGCAGTATTTTATAGGTTATCGACGTTATCTTTCTCAGAATCACAAATGTAGAAGTGCGAAGGACTCATTTTATGGTACAACAGAGAAAATGTCCCCACCAAAAGTGAGTTCCGGTAATGAGATACTTCATCAAGTGCAAGATCTTGAAGGATTGCAATTCTCAAAGGATCCTAAGATAAGAAGGAAGATATCACATGAAAATTGAATGAATAATTGAAAAAAAACACTATTTTTTGAACTTCCATATTGGAAGTGTCTCTTGTTGCTACATAATTTGAAAGTTATGTATACTGAAAAAATATATGTGATAATATCATGGATAAATATGAATGTCAAAGGAAAGACCAAGTACTCAATTGAAACTCAGTTAGACTTGCAAGAAATGAACATTAGGTCGGAATTGCACCCCATCCAAAATGGGAGATATTTGATTTTCCAACAGCAGGGTACACATATCCTCATGAAAATAAGCACAAATTTGTGCCTTTTCTTAAAGAATCTAAATGTTTCCGATGACTTAAACTTAATATTTCTCAATGTGTGAATATAAATTATCACAATATATCTTTACTGAAAATTCATGATTATCATATTATGTTGCAACATCTACTTCCTCTTCCACTTCGTGGTATGTTGTCTAAAGAAGTGTTTGGACCGCTGATTAAATAATTTATATTTTTAGTTTTTTTGGATCAAAAGAGTTGAGAATTGATAACTTGGAACATATTGCAGCGCAAATACCCATAACAGTTTACAAGTTAGAAAAGGTCTCCCCTCTTTCATTTTTTGATGTCATGATGAACTTAACTATTCATTTAGCTACTGAAGCTTAGATTTATGGACCGATTCATTATCAGTGAATGTATCCTACTGAATGATGGATGCACTGTTGCAACATTGTAGCCAGCTAAGCTGCTAATTTTTTTATGCTATCTCTGTTTCCAAATTTCTGCACTGTTGAAAAATTGTAGCCAACTGCTCAATTTTGTTATGCTAGTTGTGTTTTAAATTTTCAAGACTCCTTCAACATTGCAGCCAGTTTCTCAATTTTTTATCCTCTCTATTTTAAAACTTCTGCACTGCTAAAAAACTACAGCCAGATGTTCATTGGCCATGTTACTATACTCCTTCTTGCAGGATCTTGACATGTACAGAAAACAGTTACTCAATTTCACTCGAATACTCGCAAATTTCTATTTTTTGTGGCTTTTCAATATCAGAAAAAACACTATAATAGTAAAAAAGAAGAATGTTATTTAAGATGTCATATTAAACATAACTTTGCCTAGACTATTATTCGCCAATAAATCATAGACTAGGAATTTTTCTGCTCCATTTAAACAGTATCCCGACAACTTGGTTAAGTTACGATGTTGTACATTTGGTATTTATTTGACTTCATTATCAAACTCAGTATGTCCATGGCGTGAAGTCATGTATGGCTTCTTCCCTGTTATTTATAGTCCATTCTCTAATGCACCCTACAAATTGTGTATCATTTGGGTATTAATTTTGTTGTCTTAGTTATTGTAGATTTACATTTTCATGCTTTTTTGAAAAGAAATTATAACCTTATAAACATTGCTAGAATCATCACGCCCTATCTTTTTAGTTATACACATTTTCTTATAAGATAGGGCATGATGGTTTAGCAATGTTTATAAGGTTATTTTTTCTTTTCAACGAGCATGAAAATGCTTATTTACAGTAACTCAGACAACATAATTAATACCCAAATGAAACATAATATTTGTAGGGCGTACTAGAGAATGGAGTAGATATAGCAGTGAAGAAGAAAGACATGACTTCACGCTAAGAATTTACTGAGTTCGAGAATGAAATCAAGTTAATAGCAAAGCTACAACACCGTAACCTCACCAAGTTGTTGGGATATTGCATTAATGGAGCAAAAAAATTCCTTGTCTTTGAGTTCAGGTCAAATAATATCCTACACAAGGTCATATTTGGTATGAAATCTTATATAACATTCATCCTTTTTACTATTGTCCTCCTTGTTTTGATATTTAAAATAAAGAAATTTGGGAGTATTCGACTGAAATTGAGTAACTTTTTTTGTTCTTGTCAGATCCATAGGAAGGGGTACAGTAACATGGCCAATACATAATTTAAAACTGAGAATTGGCTGCAATTTTTCAGCAATGCAAATATTTGAAACAAGAGCTAGCTTAGAAAATTGAGCAGTTGACTGCAATATTGTAGTAGTGCATAAATTTTAATGCAGCTTTGCAGAAAATAAAATACAGAGCCAGCATAAAAAAAATTGTATGGTTGAAAAATGTTTTACAGTCGTGGCACCTTAGCTCGTCTCCTCACCTAACCAATTTATTTAAACAATTTAAGAGTTCACATTTAACTCCAACTATTCTTTTAACATTCACTAATTTGCATACAACTATAGACAACATTTCTCAAAAAACTCAATTTCCTATATAAATATAAACGAATTTTGCTCGTCTTCTGAAAATACCACTTTCAACAAGAAAACTCTCAATAAAAAAATCTACCGACTATTGAATAGATGGTAGGAAAAATAATGTTGTCTACTAAGTTGTTGTCATACAGAAGTGTTAGTATCGTATTCACGCATACACACTTGATGAATGAAGAACACAAGAACTTTCAAGAGAAAGAGATTAGAGATCTAGAGAGAGAAAGAGAAAAACCAATATTTTGTGGTAACACCCCGTGAATGAACTTCCACGGCGGTGCGGTATATATATTAATAAATTAGAGTATTTTTGGTTACAGAGAGTAAATCAAGATCCATAAACCTAACAATTCTCCCACTTGGAGACTGATTCAGTCATCTAAAAAATACATGCTCAAAAAAAAACTCTTCATCATCAACATCTTTACCGCACCGCAACATCTGTAGAAACAACTACAGAAGACCAACCGAGGTTTTGCATAACCCAAGATTCCCAACATCAACGCATTTTGACAACATGTCTGTCGGGTTCTTCGCACCCTCCATCTTCTCCTAGCACATATCACCATCCTCCACTGCCCTGCGAGTGAAATGGTATCGCCTTCAGATGTGCTTTGTCTTCGAATAACAGACTGGATTTTTAACCAACTGTATGGCACTCTGGCTATCTGAGTAAAGAATTTTCTCGCTCTGATTCTAGCCCAATTCCTCAAGATAATTTGCCAGCCATATCATCTCTTTCCCAGCTTCAACTATTGCCACATACTCAGCTTAAGTAGATGAAAGAGAAACACACTTCTAAAGCCTGGACATCCAACTCACTGTTGTTCCACCTATGGTGTAAATGTACCCGGATGTACTCCTGCTCGAGTCAACATCCACACAAAGATCAGACTCTACAAAACCCTGTAGAGTCACATTGCCTTTGCCAAAACAAAGTGAAGTAATGGATGTACCTCTCAGATATCTCAGAAGCCACTTCACAGCTTCCCAACGCTCTTTCCCAGGGTTCGCCATGTTCCTACTAACAACTCCCACTGCATGTGCCATATAATGTCTAGTGCAGACCATAGCATACATTAAACTCCCAACTGTTGAAGCAGATGGAACAAGTGCCATATGATCACGCTCCTGGCAGTCTTGGGTGACTGCTACTTTGAAAATTTGAAGTGATTTGCCAATGGAGTAGTCATGGGTTTAGCATCATTAATCCTTAATCTACTCAGCACCTTCTCAATGTACAACTCCTAGGATAGATTTAAAGTGCCAACAGATCTATGCCGAGCTTCATCCCTAAAATCTGATTGCTGCACCCAAATCTTTTATCTCAAACGTTGCAGACAACCTCATCTTCAAATTGTTAATCTCCCACAAACTAGATCCTGCAATCAACATATCATCCAAATACAAGAGTAGAAAGACATATTAATAAGTGTATTTCTTAAAGTAACAACACGGATCCTTTTCAGCTTTACAGAATCCACTCTTGGTCATGAAAGAGTCAAACTTCTTATACCACTGCCTTGGTGCTTGCTTTAGTCCATACAAGCTCCTCGTGAGCTTGCACACCATGTGTTCATTGCCTGGAACCACAAATCCTTCCGGTTGTTACAAATCGATCTCTTTTTCCAGATCTCCATGAAAAAATGTTTTTTTACATACGTTTGCTCTAGATGAAAATTCTCCGATGCAACAATACTCAACAGAATTCGAATAGAGGTTCACTTCACAACAGGAGAAAATATTTCAGCATAATCAATACCTTTCCTTTGTGAATATTATTTAACCACTAAACGAGCCTTGAACCTTCTTTTGCCATCTGGTCAGTCTTGATTCTGAACATCCACTTGTTCAGCAAAGCTCTCTTCCCGGCAGGTACCTCAGTCAACACCCATGTGTCGTTCTTCTCAAGTGACCTCATCTCATCATCCATGGCTTACTCCCAGTTGATCAAATCATTTACCTATAGGGCCTCATCAAGAGACTCTGGTTCCCCCTCATCAGTCAACAATCATTAGTGTAATGAAGGTGAATACCTATCTGGTGTCCTGATGGTTCATGATTATCTCCATAAAACCTTCTCAGGTGTAACTTGCACCACTTCAGATTCAGTAAGAGTTGGTTGAGTATCTGCTTCAACATATCTGGGGCTACTCTTCTCAAACTCAACCTTAACTCCCACTTGCTTTGTAATCTCTAGAAAATTATGCTCTTTGTCCTTGTACATGATAGACTCATCAAATGTGACGTCACAATGTCTCAGGATCTATCTGTTCTTGTCATCCCAAAACCTGTACCAAACAAATCAGAACCATAGCCTATGAAGTAACACTTCACAACCTTTGCATCAAACTTGTCTCTCTTTTTTTGATCAACATGAACATAATCAATGCAACCAAACGTCCTCAATGGTGAGTACTTGAGTTCTTTTCCTTTCCACACATCCTTTGGAATATTGAACCCTAAAGGAACTGATGGTCCCGCGTAGATCAAGTATGAGTTGTGCTTACAACATCCGCCCAAAATGTTTTGGGCAGCCCACAGTGTACCCACAGTGTATCCTCATACTCTTTACATGCTCATTCAATGTTCTGTTCATCCTCTCAGCAATTCCATTTTGCCTTGCCTTACCAGGAAGTGTTTTCATCAATCTTATTCCCTTAGCTGCACAGAATGCCTTTAACTCTGATTTGTCATACTCTCCTCCATTGACAAACCTTAGACATTTTACTTTCAAACCGGTCTGATTCTCTACATCAGATTTCCACTTCTTGAAAGTTGCAAACACATCTGACTTATGTTTCAAGAAGTAAACCCATACCTTCCTGCTTAAATCATCAATGAAGGTAACATAGAATTTGGATCCTCCAAGTGATGATACTGGAGATGGTCCCCAAACATCGGTATGGACCATTTCCAACCCCATTTATTTTGCTCTCTAGGAGTCTTTGTGTAGCTTACTCTTTTCTGTTTGCCTATAACACAGCTCTCACAAAGACCCATATGAACAGACTTCAGACCCTCTAATGCTTCTTTTGCAACGAGCATCTTCATTCCTTTAACACTCATGTGTCCAAGTCTGTTGTGCCACAGATATGAACCGGAAGCACCTTCAGTAACAGCTTCCATATCAATACACCCTGCAGTGGTGTACAAGGTTCCAGATTTTGTGCCACGAGCTACTACCATAGCACCTTTCACAAGCTTCCACGAACCTTTCCCAAACACTGCTGCATATCCCGTGCTATCCAACTGACAAACAGAGATCAGATTTTTCTTGAGCCAAGGAATATATCTGACATCCAATAATGTCCACTTGTTTCCCAAGGTGGTCTTTATGCAAACATACCCCTTTCATTCAATCTCTAAGGCTTTATTGTCAGCAACATACACCTTTCCAAAATTTCAAGATTTGAAATTTTTGAACAACTCCTTTCTTGGAGAAGAATGGAAAGATGCACCAGAATCCAAAAATCCATGATTCAACTGGGCTGTTAACGCTAAGGATTAGAGCATCGACAATGTCCTCTGTTGCATTTACGGAATCATTGTCATCTCCAGATTTCTTATTCTGTTTCTTCTTTGGCTTTGTAGAGTTCGTCTAAAAGTGCCCTTTTTCTCCACAGTTCCAAAAAGTCACGTTTAATTTGTTCGGAGATTTTACTTGATTCTTTGATTTTTATCGACCATGTTGATTTTGGCCTTTCGTCTTACTTCTCCCACTTCTCGTTTGCGAATACTTTCGCTTCGAAAAACATCACAGATTTAAGCAAACTTCAGTTTCTCATATCCACGAAAACTGCTAATCGCCGCAACAACAATATCCCAAGACTCGGGCAGATATGACATCAAAATGAAAGCCTAAATTTCATCTTTGGTATCAGTATCCACAAAATTGACTTGACTCAAAATCATATTGAACTCATTTATAAGAACAGAAACGGATCCATTCTCAGACATCTGTAAATTGAACAATCTACGCATCAAATATACTTTGTTCATAACCGATGGTTCTTCATACATGTTTGACAGTGCCTTCAACAGACCGGACGTAGTTTTCTCCTTCACAATGTTAAACGCCACGTCTTGACAAAGTCAACCGGATTAACCCTAGAGCCTGGCGATCCTTGAGCTTCCACTTCTCCTCCGTCATGGATTCCGGCTTCATCCCCGTCAACGGTTCGTGAAGATCTTTCTGGTGCAGAGAATCTTCTATCTACATCTTTTAGAAACTAAAATTTGATCCATCAAACTTCTCGATTCCAATCTTTGAACTATCCATCTTCAGTGATCGTGTTTAATCTCCTTAGATCTGATAGCAGTTGTTAGGATTGAATTCACGCACACACACTTGATTAATGAAGAACACAAGAACTTTAAAGAGAAAGAGATAAGAGATCTAGAGAGAGAAAGAGAAAAACCAATATTTTGTGGTAACACCTCGTGAGTAAACTTCCACGGTGGTGGGGTATATATATTAATAAATCAGAGTATTTTTTGTTACAGAGAATAAATCAGGCTCAACAACCTAACAACTCTCCCACTTGGAGACTGATTCAGTCATCCAAAAAATACATTCTCAAAAAAAAAATCTCTTCATCATCAACATTTTTAACGCACCGCAACATCTGTAGCAACAACTACAGAAGACCAAGCGAGGTTTTGCATAACCCCAGTTTCCCAACATCAACACATTTCGTCAACATGTCTGTCGGGTTCTTCGCACCCTCTATCAGAAAAAAACACAAATAATAGTAAAAAAGAAGAATGTTATTTAAGATGTCATACTAAATATAACCTTGCCTAGACTATTATTCGCCATGAACTCATAGACTAGGAATTTTTCTGCTCCATTTATGCAGTATCCCGACATCTTGGTTAAGTTACGATGTTGTACAATTGGTATTAATTTGACTTCATTATCGAACTCAGTATGTCCATGGCGTGAAGTCACGTCTTGCTTCTTCCCTGTTATTTTTACTCCATTCTCTAATACACCCTACAAATTATGTATCATTTGGTTATTAGTTCTGTTGTCTTAGTTATTGTAGATATGCATTTTCATGCTTTGTTGAAAAGAAATTATAACCTTATAAACATTGCATAAGACATCATGCCTCTATCATTTCAGCCATACACATTATTTTATAAGATAGGGCATGATGGTCTAGCAATGTTTATAAGGTTCGTTTTTCCTTTAGAGGAGCATGAAAATGCATATTTACAATAACTCAGACAAGATAATTAATACCCAAATGAAACATAATATTTGTAGGGCGTACTAGAGAATGGAGTAGAAATAGCAGTGAAGAAGAAAGACATGACTTCACGCCGTGAATTTACTAAGTTCGAGAATGAAGTCAAATTAATAGCAAAGCTAAAACATCGTAACCTAACAAAGTTGTTGGGATACTGCATTGATGGAGCACAAAAATTCCTACTCTATGAGGTTAGGTCGAGTAATAGCCTACACAAGGTCATATGTTGTACGAAATCTTACATAACATTCTTTCTTTTTACTATTGTGCGCGTTGTTTTGATATTAAAAAGAAAGAAATTTGGGAGTATTCGACTGAAATTGAGTAACTATTTTTTGTACTTGTCCAGATCCTACAGGAAGGGGTACAGTAACATGGCCAATACATAATGTAAAACTGAGAATTGGCTGCAATTTTTCAGCAGTGCAGAAATTTGAAACAAGAGCTAGCTTAAAAAATTGAGCAGTTGACTGCAATATTGTAGTAGTGCATAAATTTTAATGCCGCTTTGCAGAAAATAAAAAACAGAGCCAGCATAAAAAAATTGTATGGTTGAAAAATGTTTTACAGTCGTGGCACCTTAGCTCGTCTCCTCGCCTAACCAATTTGTTTAAACAATTTAAGAGTTCACAATTAACCCCAACTATTCTTTTAACATTTACTAATTTGCATACAACGGTAGACAACATTTCTCAAAAAAATAAATTTCCTCTATAAATATATACGAATTTTACCCATCTCCTGAAAATACCACTTTCAACAAGAAAACTCTCAATAAGAAATATGTCTACCTACTATTGAATAGATAGTAGGAAAATAATGTTATCTACTAAGTTGTTGTCATACAGAAGTAGACTGCAACCATTGTATAGTGGCATGTCAATGGTGACAACAATATGCAAGCCTAAGACAACAAGGACATTTAATATGGACAAGGCGTCAATTGTAAGCAGTAAGAAATAACTGACTCTAATGAACAAGATGAGAACAAGATTCATTTTTGATATTGTATCTTATTCTGCTACACTATCAACATAATAGGGAACAAGTCAGTTATTGCATCTTTCTTGAAGATTACTTCAGTGACTGGGAATATTACATGTATGTGGAATACATCATAATTATTCGTTTTGATATAACCATGGGAAATATTTGTCCGAGCCATTATTAAAATCATAATCAAAAAGTTGAAGATGAAGAAAAAGATGGTGAGGCAGTAGAAGAATGTGAGAGTGTAAGATAAAGTAGAACAGCTATCGAAAGATTTGTATCCAAATATTGACGGAGGAATTACACATACTGATTGTGATGACTTACTTGAGGAGGAACAAAATGTTGAATTTTTTTTATATTCTATTGTAGGATTTCTAGTTGCCATTATACAACAAATCAAAAGCTTCAAAGCTTTCCTCTTTGATAAAATTTCTTCAAATTAAAAGTATGGGTCGTTGGAGTAATGCATCATTTACAATGCTATTGAAACTGTTGAAAGAGGAGTTGTTGCCTTATGTGACAAATCATCCGTACTCATATTATGAGTCAAAGAAAATAATTTAAGAACTCGGGATTTCATACAACAAGATTGATGTGTGTACTAATGAATGCCTGTTATATTGAAAGGAGGATAGATTACTTGATTCTTGTAATGTTTGTGGTGCGTTCAGATGGAAAATAAATACACATTGTGAATAAACAAGTAATAAAAAGGTAAAAAATAACATCAAAGAGTTTATACTATTTTCCTTTAAAGCCTAGACTTCACAAATTGTTTATGTCTACAAAGGCATATACTCTAATGATATGGCATAAGGATAATAGATTAATGATTGAATAATCAGGCACCCGACTAATTCAATGGCATGGAAGTCATTTTATTAACTTCATCCTTTTTTTGCGGTTGAGTCTTTAAATGTTCGAGTCAAACTTGATGGTGATGGATTTCAACCATTTTGGAATGCAAAAGCCTCATATAAAATTTGGCATGTGGTTCTTATTCCTTATAATTTACCATCTTAGTTGTGTATAAAGAAAGAAAAATTTATGTTTTCAATGCTTATTTCGTGTCCAAATGGTGCACAAATTTCAATTTATATATATCTTGAACCTTTAATAGAGGAATTGAAGGAGTTGTGGAATGTTGGTGTTGAGACCTATGATGCGTCAACTAAATAATTTTTAAGTTGCATGCTTCTCTATTATGGAGCATCAATGACTTCCCAACATATGGAAATTTATCACGATGGAGTACAAAAGGAAAATTTGCATGACCACGTTGCAATAAAGGCACTGTCTTAATTCAATAGGGTAATTGTAAGAAACAGTGTTTTATAGGTTATCAACGTTATCTTTCTCAGAATCACAACTTTAGCAGTGAGAAGGACTCATTTCATGGTACAACAGAGAAAATGTCCCCACGAAAAGTGAGTTAGTGTATTGAGATACTTAATCAAGTGCAAGATCTTGAAGGATTACATTTTTCAAAGGATCCTAAGATAAGAGAGAAGAAATACATGAAATTGAATGGATAATTGGAATAAAAAACTAGCTCGTTTGAACTTTCATATTGGAAGTGTCTCCTGTTGATACATAATTTGGATGTTATGTATATTGAAAAAATATATGTGATAATATCATGGGGAAAAATATGAATGTCAAAAAAAGATAGAGGACACAATTAAAACTCGATTAGACTTGCAAGAGATGAACATTAGGTCGGAATTTCACCCCATCCAAAGGGGGAGAAATATGACTTTCCAAAAGCAGGCTACACATATTCTCATAAAAGATAAGCACAGATTTGTGACTTTTCGTAAAGAATCTAAAATGTTATGATGATTTCCATCTAATATTTCTCAGTATGTGAATTAAATGATCACAAGATATCTGGATTGAAAAGTCATGATTATCATATTATGTTGCAATATCTACTCCCTGTTGCACTTCGTGGTTTGTTGTCTAAAGAAGTGTGTGAGCCGCATATTGAATTATTTATATTTTTAGTTTTCTTGGATCAAAATAGTTGAGAATTGAAAACTTGGAACTTATTGAAGAACAAATGCCCAAAACATTTTGCAAGTTAGAAAAATTCTCCCCACCTTCTTTTTTGATTTCATGGTGAACTTACTTATTTATTTAGCTACTGAAGCTTAAATTTCTGGACCGAATCATCAGTGGATGTATCCTATTGAACGATTGCTGCATACATTGTTTAAAATTTTTTTACACTGTTGCAACATTGCAGCCAGTTGCTCGTTTTTTATGCTCAGTTTTTGTATCTTCTTTACTGTTCTAAAATTACAGCCAGCTGCTCATTGTCCATGTTACTATACTCCTTGTTGGAGGATTTGAACATGTAGAGAATACAGTTGCTCAATTTCACTTGACTACTGGCTAATTTCTTTTTTTGTGGCTTTTTAATATAAAAAACAACACCGACAATAGTAAAAAGAAGAATGTTATTTAAGATGTCATACTAAATATGACCTTGCGTAGGCTATTATTCGTCATGAACTCATAGACTAGGAATTTTTCTACTCCATTAATGTAGTATCCAAACAACTTGGTTAGGTTATAATGTTGTACATTTGCTATTAATTTTGACTTCATTCTCGAACTCAGTATATCCTTGGGTGAAGTCACGTCTTGCTTCTTCCCTGTTATTTCTACTCCCCATTTTCTAATACACCCTACATATATTATATATCATTTGGGTATTAGTTTTGTCATCTTAGTTATTGTAAATAAGCATTTTCATGCTTGTCGAAAAGAAATAATAACCTTATAAACATTTCCAAAGCCATCTTGCCTTATATTATTAGCAGTACACATTTTTTTATAAGATAGGGCATGATGGATTTTACAATGTTTATAAGGTTATTATTTCTTTTAAACAGGCATGAAAATGCATATTTACAGTAACTCAGACACCATAATTAATACCAAAATGATAGATAATATTTGTAGAGCGTACTAGAGAATAGAGTAGAAATAGCAGTGAAGAAGAAAGACATGACTTCACCCCAAGAATTTACTAAGTACTAGAATGAAGTCAAGTTAATAGCAAAGCGACAACATCGTTACCTTACCAACTTATTGGATACTGATTTAATGGAGTGGAAAAATTTCTGGTCTATGATTTCATGTCGAATAAAAGCCTAGACAAGGTAATATTTGGTATAAAATCTTAAATAACATTCTTTCTTTTTACTATGGTTTGCGTTATTTGATATTGAAAAGAAAAAATTTGGGAGTATTCGACTGATATTAACTATTTTTTGTACATGTCTAGATCCTACAAGAAGGGGTGCACTAATATGGACAATACATATAAGAGTTGGAAACTAATGGTAAACTATTTAAGGAAGCTTGAAGACTGATGGAACACGTCGAAGTTTGGTCCATTGAAGCAGGCCGACGAGTTAATGTAAGAGTCATACTAGGACTAGACTACTAAACCCTATGTTATGTATGACTAAGCTACTAAATATTATTGGAGTCGACTAGGTTAGGGTATTTGACTTGTAATAAAATACTACCCATGTAAATATTTGTGTTGTAGTAGGCTTCTTACTATAACTAGAATATAACTCTGGTCCTATGTAACTTCGGTCCAAAGACCTACCCTTGTGTGTTCATAGGGTACAACAATTTACACAAAGGATATATAGGCTATCATCCCTGTACAATGAGGTTTACATATCAAGACATGTTCTGTTTGATGAAAACACATTACCCAATGTGTCTCTTAAGCAATCTGAAACTAACATTGATGTCTCACCTCACCTTTCTACTTTTGTTGAATCTTTCTCTAAACTGCTGGCACATGATAATTTTGATTCAAAGGAAGTACATGTTGCTATCCCACACATTAATAGTGATAATGTTGCTACACCTCATGTACTCTATGATGATGAGAAGTATTATTAACCTCTTAGGCGCAGGATCAGATGCTAAGGAACAATTTGAAGCTGGTGACCCATACAGTAGTGTTGAAACTCCAATTGCAGATTTTGAATCTTTCGGGAGCAGTGAAGAAGGGATCCTTTTCCAGTTCCAACCAATGATCATCATCAAAGAACCACTTTAGTAGATGTACCAATTGACCATCAACCTGACAGTGTTACACTCCAGTCAACTACATTGGTTGATGTACCGGTTGAGGTACTTCCTGCACCACAAGGGCATCATATAATCACCAGGCACAAGGCGAAGGAACATCACCTGTCACTTGTTGCATGCAGTAGCACAAAAATTGTGGGAGAACCAAATACTACTAAGGAAGCACTAAAATCACCTCATTGGCTTGCAGCAATGCACGAAGATATTGATGCTTTACATACTAACAATTTTTTTTTGTGCCCAAATCTGCTGGTATAAACTTTGTTGGGTCAAATGGGTGCTTAAGACAAAATTTATAATTTTGATGGGACAATAGATAGATACAAGGCCAGACTTATGGCTAGGGGATTCCTGCAGTTTGAATTGACATATTTTGAAGAAACATTTAGTCTTGTAGTTAAAGCTGCAAATATTTGGGTGGTTCTACCCATTTTTGTCAGTTCAAATTGGGAAGTTAGACAGTTAGATGTCAAAAATGTCTTTCTCCATGGCTTCTTACAAGGAGGTGTACATGAGTCAACCTCTTGGTTTTATTGATCACAGTATCCTGAGTATGTATGTCTACTCAAAAAGGCAACGTATGGTCTTAAACAAGAACCAAGATCCTTGTTTTATATGTTTAGCATGCATCTCTTACACCTTGGTTTCATTTGTAATAAGGCTGACCCTTCCTTATTTACTTTGCAAACTCACAAAGGAAAAATATTTCTCTTGTTATATGTAGATAATATTATTGTCAAAGGAAGTAGTCGACCTCATGTCTCAAATTTGGTTCTACAACTTGGGAAGGAGTTTTCTATGAAAGATCTTGGCCCATTACACTACTCCCTAAGAATTGAGGTGAAGTATTTCGAAGGTGGAATTCACTTAAATCGAAGCAAGTATGTTCTTGAGCTGTTGTCCAAGATAGAGATGACTTTGGCAAAGGTTGTAGCCACTTCTTTTGATAAAAACATGGTTTTGATGAAGTTGTGGGAAGTCTTGTAGATGCATTCTTTTACAGAATGATAGTAGTGAGACTTCAATATTTGATCCTCACAAGACTTGATATCACTCATGATAGCAGTCTAGTTTATACAAAGCCCAAACATTCAACATCTTCAAGGGGTAAAAAGGATTCTCAGGTATATCAAAGGTATTATACACTTTAGACTCGGAATTATTTCACAATAACTATGTAGGTTGTATGGCTACTCAGATGCATATTTGGGAGGTTGTACCACAACTAGGAGATCAACTACAGGCTATAGCATCTACCTAAGTGCAAATTTTATTTCTTGGACCTCCAAGAAACAGAACACAGTAGCCTGATCGAGTGCTGAAACTGAGAATAGAGCACTAGCCTCCACAGCCGCAGATATGACTTGGATTTTGTATCTTTTCTATGACGTTGGAATGTTCTTTGGATCTGTTCCTACGTTGTATTATGATAATATTAGTGTCTTGTACATGACTGTTAATCCAGTTATGTATGCTTTAACCAAACATGTTTAAATGGACTGTCATTTTTGTTCATGAGAAAGTGGCCAGGGGATGACTTCTTACTCAGTTTGTGAAGTGTAAGGATCAAAAGCTGATATTAATACCAAAACCTTAACATAATAGGTTTTTTCTGATTTTGTAGCTAGTTAGGAGTTAATGTTCCTCCACTCACTAGCTTGAGGGAAAGTGTTGAAGGAAACTTAACGACTGATGGAACACGTCGAAGGAACAGATCCATCAAAGCAGGCTTACGAGTTAGAGTTAATTCATACTAGGACTAGACAACTAAATCCTAAGTAATGTACGACTAAGCTACTGAATATTATTGGAGTCGACTAGGATAGGGCATTTGACTTGTAATAAAATACTACCTATGTAATTTTTTTTTGTTGTAGTAGGATTCCTAGTATAACTACAAAAGGACTCTTCTCCTATATAAGGAGCTTCTAACTGAACATTATAGTTATCAATACATCCTTGATTTTTCCATGCTTTCGTGAGATTTCTACTAAACTGAGCAGTTGGCTGCAATTTTTCAGCACTGCAGAAAGTTTAAAACAGAGAGCACAAAATATTGAGCAGCTGGCTGCAATGTTGCAGCAGTGCCAAAAATTTAAAATTGAGCTAGCATAAAAAAATTGAGCAGCTGCCTGCAAGTTTTCCGCAGTCTAGAAATTTTAAAAATAAAATTTATGCAGCTTAAAATTTAAAAACAGAGCCAGCATAAAAAAATTATGGTTGCAAAAATTTTCTACAGTCGCCTCACCTTACCTCGTCTCCTCGCCAAACTATTCTTTGAACATTCACTAATTTTGCATACAACTATAGACAACATTGCTCAAACAACTCAAGTTCCTATATAAATATAAATGAATTTCGCTCGTCTTCACAAAATACCACTTTCAATAAGAAAACTCTCAATACAAAAATGACTCCCAACTATTGAAAATATGGTAGCAAATAAAATGTTGTCTTCTAAGTTGTTGTCAAACCGAAGTAGACTGCAACTATTATAGAGTGACATGTCAATGCTGACAAAAATATGCAAGCCAAGACAACACGGCCATTGAATGTGATATATATATATATATATATATATATATATATATATATATAAAGCGTCAATTGTAAGTAATAAGAAGTCACCGACTCTAACGAAAAAGAAGAGAACAAGATTCATTTTCGATATTGTATCTTATTCTACTGCACAATTAACACAATAGGAAACAAGTCTGTTATTCCATCTTTCTTAAAGTTTACTTGTGTACTGGGAATATTTCTTTTTCACATCAAAAGACCCATTTTTTGTTATTTAATTATACATTCATTACGTTGTTATGTTTCAACAAAATAAATTAAAAAGTCAAATATATTGTTACTAACCTGGTCAATTGAAAAGATTGTGGTCATTCAGTTGAGGAGGACGATGTTGTAGGTGGGACATATGATTGTTGAGCAGTGAAGAATTCTTTCATTTTCATTATTTCTTTCATCTCATCTTCTATGGTAGACAAGCGATCATTTAAGGAGTTGTTTTCTTCGTTCAAGGATTTGATATCCTCTCGAGTTGAACGTAGTACATACAACAATTCAGACTTTGATGAAGTTCCACCTTTCAAATCATTTGCCTTTACTCCACCCCCAAATCCAAATACATGGCTACGAGTTTGAGGTCCATAAAAATTTTCAACAAGCTCTACCGTAGGTACAGATGGATCTTCTTGAACCATTTCGTAGAGTTGAGCCTACACATATCAAAGAACATTTTATATCATAACACATAATGATTATTTCAAGTAATTTAAATATTCAAGCTTTTCAATAGATTTTTAAAAAATACAATACATTTGAAAAAAGATCTTGAAAACACAATAGATTTTCAAAAGATACAACACATTTGAAAAAGATCTTACTTGTTTCAACTTCTTGGGTGTATTTCTTTACTTGATTAGTAGATGTAGGAGATGAAGTACTAATTTGAACGTTCTCTTTCTCAAAAGTCGTGAAGTTCTTATGCGTCGTTCGTATTCCTTGACTAGTGGACACGGTAGAGTTTTTACGTCCTTGTTCCTGTTCCTTCCCTGTAGAACCTAAAAAAAACAGATCATATTTTATACGTTGACTAATGTATCACAAGACAAGAAGAACCAAAAATGTCTACAAGGAGTTTCTAAAGCTAATTTTGTTTCACAAGTTCTCTTTTGTGAAAATTATGTATTCAGCGTCAGTTTCTTAAGCTGTTTTTTGGCCTGGTATTTACCTTCTTATCATTATAGTTTCATACATCACGTATTATGCCTATATTCTGCATCAAATAGAAAGCTGGAAAAAAATATTTTCCACACCTTCTCCTCCATGATAAAACACAGAATACAGAATACTCGAAAAAATATTTTCCTTTAACACAATTAAAACTTTTGCTTATGGTCTGAAATAAAAGAATACAAAATATCTTACTTGTTTCAATTTCTTTGATGTGCTTCTTAAATAGATCACTTGATTGAGGAAATATACTCTTAGATGGTAAATTTCATTTCTCATCCAAAGATTTAAGCCCTCGTCCTTGTCCCTTTTCAATAGCACTAGGCGTGATAAACGTATATTCGATAGTATTCTTCATATTAGAATCGACCTCATTTTCAATCCTCAATGGTTTCATCTTGAACCTGCAAAAGAACTGAGAAGTTAAAAATTAAACCTAAAAATGTTTAATAATGTACTAAAAAGGAAATTTTGCCATCATAACTGTACAATATCATCATCCATTTGTTCTACAATTTTATAGGAATCATCATATTGGATCTTCCTCACTACTTGCCAACCTTTGTTGGAAGTATCATCAATATAAAATAATTGAGATGCTTGATCCACTAAAACAAATGGGTCATTTGTTTTTGAAAATCTACATGGATTAGCACTCACAAAATCACACTCACTCTTTTTAACTTCTTTTATTTCATCATACACATCAGACAAATTACATTGAAATAAAGTTACTCTTTTATCCATGACAAATTGCAACTCAATCGCATCAGCTAAAACTCCATAGTAATCAAGGTTTTCACTATCTTCATCTTTCTCACCCAATACAACAATACCACAATTTTGAGTCCTTAACTTTTTATCATAATCATGATGCATGGAATATGGCAAGGGCATTTTTCAGTGGATATGATTTGCCCAGATTCATAACACATACAAATCTGGTGCTAATACCAAAGAAGAATGTGGTGGATAATTTTGGGGACATAAGATTTATTAGTCTGAATACTTTTGCTAATTAAATTATATCGGTTGATACATGAAAGAGTTTAATTGGTGTTACCTAGTTTGATTTCTAATATTTAGTCTGGCATTGTTAAAGGGAGGAGTATGACTGAAAATGTACTTTTGACACAATAAATAATAAGGGACATCAACAAGAGAAACAATTTGCATATTGTAGTGGTAAAATCAGACATGACAAAGGCATATGATAGAGTCTACTGGAAATACTTTATCAAGGTCTTGAGAAGATTTAGATTCTCTGAAAGAATAATTGACATAATAGTAAGGCTAATAAGCAATAATTGGTACTCAGTTCTAATGAATGGAAAAGCCTTTGGCTTATTTCAATCTTCTAGAGGTTTGAAAGAGGGTGACCCCTTTTCACCTACCCTATCTATAATAGCAATTCAAGTGTTGACCAGGATCCTAAATTGTTCATTTGAACATAGTCACTTTAAGGGTTTTGGGATGCCTAAATGGAGTCTGCAAATAAACCACTTATCATATGTTGATGACACTATTCTTTTCTTGCTCAGGACAACACAAGTCAATGAGGATGAGGATGATTGTGCTAAGAATTTATGAGGGGGTGTTTGGACAAATGATATACATAGACAGAAGCATTTGTTATCGACATAATAAAGTCCTTGTAGTACTGTGTTATCAAATAAAGAGGATAACAGGGGTCAGCAAGGTAACTCTCCTTTTACTTATCTAGATTTTCCACCTTTCTATGAAGGAAAAATAAAGGTCATTTTGTAGTACTGATTAAAAAGGTGGATAACATAATGGATATGTGGAAGAATAGATTACTATCTTATGGGGGAAGGTTTATATTTTAATAGCACATGTTTTGCAATCTATGCCCATGGATTTACTATCAGCCCTGAATCCCCCATTTAGTGTAATAAACCAATTACATAAGCTATTTGCTAAATTTTTCTGAGAAATGCAACTGGATCTAAGAACAAGCACCGAGTTTCATGGGGAAGCATGTATTATCCCAAGGAAGAAAGGGGTCTAGGTTTCAGGTCTTTAAATAATGTAGCGAAAGCTTTGTTTGCAAAGCTTTGCTCGAACTTTAGGAAATTAATTTGTTCTTTGTGGAGTGGATATATGTGGTACAAGTATTGCAAGAAATTGCATCTAACTATAACTACAGGCGGGGATGCATTACATGTCTGGAGAAAGATGATAATGGTAATGAAGGAAGTAAAGCACAATATATGGTGGCAGAAAACGTAGAAAATTCCATGTTTTTATTTGATAATTGGACAAAATTGGGAGACCTCTTATATATTGAGAGTGATATGGCCATTGAGGAAGATGTAGAAGTGAGGGAGTTCACTACCATTGGTGGATGGAATGAACAGAAACTTGCCACAAAACTCTCAGCAGAAATGGTAGAGTATATTACAGAGAGTAAGAAACCACCTTTTAATGAACATCAGACTGATTTTCCTGGTTTGATGAGCAGTAAGCAGGGGAATTTCACTATTTTTTTTATAAACGTAACTTTGTATTCACAAGAAAATGGTTATATGTAGGTAATTATAATCCTATGGATGTTGTTGATTTTCCCTTCAAAACACCTTGCATTTATTTCCTTCCATAAGGTCCACCAAATGCAGGTTGGAATTAGTTTCCACCAGTCTCCTCTAGAATTTCTTCTTCAAATTGTCTCCCAGCTCCTCAGTAGATTAAAAGTGTATGTAGTAATTGTTCAGCTTACTCCAAGTTTACATAAAAACATGTTCCACAGATTTACAGTTGTTTTGCAATGTAGGAAGAGGTGGTTGTTTACCTCTACCTCCTTGTAACAAAGAAAACACTTTAAGCAAATTTGCAAACCCTCTTCTCTGTAGTGCTTCGTGAGTTAGGCAAGCTCTCCTGATCACCAACCCGATAAAATATGACACCTTCAAGGGGATTTTTATTTCTAGATTAGTTTCCATGGACAAATCCTAGTGGAGGAGAAGCTGATGTTGTTGTTATAGTAGCGTAATTTGACAGAGAATACTCTTTTACTATGCAAATTCAATAGAAGTTTTCCTAGATTTACTGAAACACCTGGAAAAAGTTCAAAGACGTAGAAGACTAGCTGTTTTGTCTACCTTCCAGTAATTTAAATATCGTCTAAGATGAAATTCCACCCTTGTGGGCTCCATATCTAGTAACAATCTCATTTATCTAGATACTGAGGTCGTAGAGGTCTGGGAAGGTGGTCTTTATGCTTTCATTACCTATCTACTGCTCATTCAACAAAGATCTTTGTACCGTTCCTCACCTTATAGTAAATGTTGATATTGAATTGGGACCAGAGTCTTTGAATTATTTTCGATACACTGCATCCAAAAGTACTTTCCACTTCTTCCGTTGTCCATTGGTTTAGGAGTCCATATTTCTCTATGATGAATCTCTTCCATAAGGTCATGTCTTCTGTTCCAAATTTCCACGACCACTTTCTCAGTAAACAACGACTGTGGAGGTTGAGTTTCTTGATGCCTAAACTTCCTTGTCTCATGTTAAGGTAAGGACATCCCACTTCACTAGATTGTAGCCTTTATTTCCTTTGTTCCCTTGCAACATGAAGCTCCTTCTAATTTGGTTGATATTTTTTTCAATGCTCTTTGGGATGGAAAACAAACTCATCATATAGGTGGGCAGTTAATCCATGAGTGATTTTATGTGTGTCAATCTTCCTCCCAAGAATAAATATTGTCTTTTCCATATTGATATCTGCTTGTTACATCTCTCTTATACTGTTCTCTATACATTGAGTTCATTATTTTTTGGCTCCCAATGGCATGCCTAGATAATTGGTGGGTAGGGAAGCAACATTGCAACCGAGATTCATGGCCAAAAACTGCATATTTAGGAATTCATTGACTGGCTAGAGGTAGCTCCCATGCCAATTTACATTGAGTCCTGAGATGCCGTATAAAATGGTTAGAATAGCCTTGTTGTGTCTAATTTTTGACACGTCTGCTTTACATAGTATAAGTGAGTCCATCGGCATACAGTAGGTCAAAATTTCTCATGCCATTTGTTCTACTTATATGAGCTCAAAAACCTGTCAACCAACTATTTTTCGCTTGCTTTTCCGAACATATGATTGAGACCCTCCATAAATAGTAAGAAAAGGAATGGTGAGAGGGGGTCACCCTGCCTAAGACCCCTCTTGATTGAGAGAAACCTACAACGTCACCATTTAACATTAGGGAGAAACTCACATATGATATGCAAAATCTAATTCAATTTAGCCATTTTTAACCAAATCCCGTATATTTAAGGATCTTAAGATGGTAGATCCAGTTGACATGATCAAAAACCTTGTCGCTTCACTCTTGAATCTACCAGTTCATTTGCAACAAGTGATGCATCCATTATTTGTCTCCCTTTCAAAAAGGTCACTGATTCTCATCCACTAGTTTTCCCATGATAAACTTAATTCTATGATTAAAATTTTTTAGATGAGCTTGTAAGTCCCTTCTATTAATATTATATGTCTGTGGCCTTTTAATTCTTTGGCATTTGCCTTTTTTGTAATTAAGGATATGAAGGTGGCAGTCATAAGCTTCTCAAACAATTCCTTCTAGTGGAATTTGTAGATGGTCTGCATCAAATCTACCTTTATAGTATCCCAACAAACTTCAAAAAAAACTCATGGTGAAACCATCAAAACTAGGCGCTTTTTCCCCCATTACAACTCTTGATGATGTGTAGTACTTCTAATTCTCAGAAGGGTCTTTGTTGCTATTCATTCTCTTAATTTGTGATTCTGGGACAACCTTGCAAATTAAAAGTAGTCCTCCAAGGTTCATCTTCTAAGTACAACTTTTTGGAGAAATCTATCATATCTTCTTTATCACTGTAGATTACCGAGTTTCTTCACCATTCACTATCAGTCTATCAATGGTGTTGAATCTCTTGTGTTGTTGCCATTCTTTGGAAGAAATTTGTGTTGTTCTCACCTTTTTTAGTCATAGTACTCTTGATTTCTGTTCCATATGGATTCATCTTGTCCAGCCAAATATTTTAGCTCAACTATAATTATTGCTACAATCATTATTTCATCTTCAGTCAGGTTTCTACTTTCCTGAATTAAGTCAATGACAACGAATTCTTCAAGTAAATTTTTCTTCTTGCTGGTTAATTCTCCAAAAGTAGTTTTACTCCACTCTTTGAGCTTTAAAATTCTTAACTTGTTATTGAACCTGAAGTCGGGACATCCCTCCACTAAAAGTCATTCCACTAGTTATTTAGTTACCAACATGCTGAAACCCTCCATATTGAGCCATCAATTTTTGAAATTGAAAATTGATTTGCTTTTCTCCCAATTTACACATTCTAGCATGATGGGGTTGTGGTTTGAAGTAGCTCTAAAAAAATCCTTTGTCTGATGTTTCTGAAAGTTTCTTCTTATTCTGAGAAGAAGAGGAACATGTCTAGTATAGCTTCACTAGGATGGTTGATGCCTCTAAAGAAAGTAAAATTATCTCCAATTAGATGGGGGGTCATGAAGTTCCATGTCCTCGATCCATCTAAAGAACACATACATCACATTAGTGATTCTGAAGCACCATTTTCTTTCTAACATAAATCAGTTTGTATTGAAATCTCCACAAGTTACCCAAGAACCTTCAAAATGTTGGCTACAAGCTGCGATTTCCTCCCATTATAATAATTTTTCACTTCTAATAGGTGGAGCATAGACACCGGTGAGGTACCACGTAAAAGAGTTGTGAGAATGGACAAATTCAAAGGTGATAGAGTGTTGCCTTATTTCCACAATTATCCTTCACCAAACATTGTTGTCCCACATTATTACGACCCCCCTTGCTTCCCACAACTTTGATGAAATGACATTTCATCCATCTACAAGGCCATAGTTGTTTGGTTGCTTCATCCCTCTCGACTTAACTTTGTTTCTTGGAAACAATAGACATCAGAAGCCTCCCATTGCAATAAACTCTTAACAAGATTCATATTTTCTATATTGTTGAGTCCCATCACATTCCATGAAATTAGGTTTACATTCATTTGTAAGTGAGATTGAGAGTTTTCCCCCTATTTCTGACCCCTTCTACTTGGTTGAGACTGGATTGCAAATTTTTCAATTCATTCTTGGTGAGTCTCTTACTTTTTGGGGTGGTGATTGTCTTCTCCTACTCTTTCTTTTTTAGCGTCGCTTTTCATTTATCTAGCTATATGAAAATGGCTAGTGTTTCCTCTTCTAAACCTTCAAAAGCTACTCCATAAGTATTGCTTAGTTTAAGAATGTGAGAATTCACCCAGTCTAAAGCCTCTATCTCAGCGTACTCTAGGGATGCAGGAGACTGGGTGGTAACCGATTGACGTCGTGGACAGGCTACAGTTGCAAGTTGCACTTATCTGAGATGGGTGCATGCATGGTTGTACCCTCTACTATTTCTTTGGGATGGTTATTAATCTCAGTCTCTTCAGCTATATGAGGGGTAATCTCAAGTTTCATGGTCAAGGTTCCTTTCGATGTCACTTCAATCGATTTCTCTATATCTCCTGGGTCTACAAATCAAGCTTCCAAAGTCATATATGATTCTAGGAATTTTGAGGCCACAACTCGATTGTTCTCCAGTTAATTAAGAGTGTTAGGAGAGCTCTTCATCAGAAATTGAGTTATAGTTGGGCTAAAGATTTCAGAAATAAATTTTGAGTCTGATTTAATTGGGCCTCCATAATTAGATTTAACCCACCCCGAAGGATTTAATTTTTCTGGGGAAGTTGTCCCGTGTAACTCACCATTAGCATGTGTTATCATTGTCAAATGTGCTCAAATTGGCATGTGTTGTCACTATCCCATGCTTAGCGTTGGCATGTGCTATCATTGTTGAGTGTGTACCTGGTAGACTGCCAGTATTTGTATCTACTGGGGAAAAATTCAATGACTATTAGGTAATGGGATAAAAAATTCTTCTATCTTTTATAGTTGTCATAGCTGAAGCTCATTCCAGATTTGCATAGAGAAGGTAATTCTACCAATTTCTATGGAGATCTCCTTCATCACCTTACTCCCGATTCATTGGATTTTGATTTTCGTCCATTTGAGTTGGCTCTAGATGGACATATCTTTATTTGTTTTAATCCATCCGCCACAATGGTCTCGGATGACCTTGAAGGTTTTATGGGCCCATAGGTGAAGAAGGATCCCCACGATCCTAATCTAAGTGGAACTTGGTTTTTATGGGCCCAAACTCTTGTTTAATAATTCATTTTTTGAGAACGAGACACAATTAATACAGATCAAAACCCCCCTCTATAGTGCTTGAAAGTTCGTTGAATTATTTTCTGCCTTCTTGCACCATGTACTATTTTTAACTACTTCAGCAAAAGAAACGTTTGTTTTCGGTTAATCTGTAGTTTTCTCTGCTGGTCTCCCTCTTTTGTTTGGCATTAAATTCCTCATTTTCTCAGCAGTTAAGGTCCAACCAGAGTTGAAAATCAGTTCAGGCATGATGATGGCTGACCTTCTCCTGCCCCTTACTTTAATAAGACTGATATGTATCTGTCAAAATTATTGAAGTTCCTAGCAAAGAAGATTTCTGACAGCGTTTCCTTCTTATTCAACCTTTTGACTACATTCCCATTCGTCTAAGAAGCTTCAAAGAGAGTCTAGATAATCCAATGCATTATCTTCCTAGCGAAAGATGTTCTAGTGACGCCGTCTCTACATCTTTCGGTCCAATCATTAAATTTTCCTAACTGAGTGCGGTCAATAGACTTGAATCCAACTGCAAAATAGATAGATTCCTCCCTCTCAGTGGGGGAGGAGAAGGGGGGAAGAGAAGAGGAGGGAGGGAATCTGGTGATCAGACGGATCATCGGGAGAGGGTTAGAGGGTTATTTGGAATGAATGTAGCATCTTTTTGGGAATCCTGTCATGGAACAAGAAGAGTTCTTAATCCCAAAATAATTCAAGTTAAACCTCTTTTAATGTTTAATCAACATCGCAAACTATGAGGACGAAGTAGGAGAGAAGAAATGAATATGTTTATATTTGGAACAAGTGGGTTCCTTTTAAGGTGAATTTCTTCCTATGGAGATTGTGGAAAAGGAGAATTTCTACCGATGATAATTTTAAAAAGGTGAAGAATCATCTAGTTTCAATATGTTTATGTTGCGATGAAAAGAGGGAGGAAACACCAACCCATATTTTTCTAAAAGCCTCCTTGGATAACAAGCTATGGAGAAAAATATGCTAATTTCGCAGATATACACATAAAAGGAATGCATTTACAACAATTAATCATTACTTGGTAGAAATTCAAATCATCACCACAACTACAAAGAGTAATGAGAGCAATGCCAACAATAAATTTGTGGACAATATGGAAGAGAAGAAATAGTATAGAGCATGGAGGAAACACAACTTTTGGAGGGATGGTGATTCAAGTTCAAGAAATGGTTTGGAAGTTGGTGAAAACTCTATATCATTGGATACATTTGGAGTCAATTTTGTGGCTTGAAATTGTCAAAAAACTAAAGTGGCACAAGCCTAAATTGCATTATCATATTTTAATATGGAAACCCTTAAATACAAATAGATTTGAGTCCTTTTTTGAGGGAGCATCCAAAGGGAACCCAGGGCTGAGTGTATAGGTCTTTTGTCAAAGGTACTCGCAAAGAAATCTGATCTATGCTAGGGATGCAGAAGTTGGAAATAATACTAACACAGAGATATAGTCAGTGGCAATCTATGAAGCATTGGAGTATTGTTGGGAGAACAGGGTGATGGAAGTAACAATCAAAATAGACTCACTAAGTCTGATGAAAATGATAAGAGGGCAATGGAAGATACCTTAGGAGCTGGCGGAAAGAACAGATAATATAAGGATGAGATCACAACAATTTAATGCAAACATCACTCATATATTTAGAGAAGGTAATAATGTTGCAGACTTATTGGCTAATTAAGTAGTGGAAACAGAACAAAGAAAGGAGTACAATAGTTTTGCTGATTTACCAAGCAATATCAGGACACATATAAATACAGACAAATAATAAATACCAATATTGAGAATCAGATCAAGAATAATCGATTTTCAGCAATGAACATACCAAAAGCATATCTTCATAGGAAGAAAAGCATATGACTACTGCAGATATTGACAAATCTACATAGAATAGTATTATAATATAATATATAATCATAGTGTAAAAGGGGACAGGTTAAGACATAAATGCTATATTTTACCCTAACTACCACAAAGTTACATCAAATAAACACAGAGACAAGTGGATCGGACATTACCGATGGAGCTTTAGAATGTTTCAAGGGAAAGATACATCACCAGATCTACATCTGAGAAAAAGCACAAAAGAAAGGGATATCATTCAAAGATCATGCGGGCAGAAGCGAAGAAGAAAATGAGGTAGAAAGGAAGCGAACATACCAGGTAACAGTGAAGACCACTCGAGCTCAAAAATGATTCAAAGGAGGAGGCAGAACTACTAGAATTTTCTTCGACAATGCAGTGGAGAAGGTGGACGAAAGAGTATTGTGTACTCACTAAGGATGAGTAGAGATCGGATAAAATTAGGTATTCTGTATTTTCGTTATTATTGGGCCATGGGCCATTTTATATGTATGGACCACAATTTATTCAATAAACGGCTCCAAGCAAAAAATTTATTTAAAAAAACTTGCATTATAGCGCTAGAAGTACTCATATATAAGCAACACCACATCAAACCTTTGGATTTTGGCCACACTAAAAGACTTTATCTTCAAAAAAAATTCTAGTTATACATGAAGAGTCACGAATAAGAAGTTGATGCCACAACAAAAAAACTTATTCCTTTAAAAAAATTCTATACAGTTCTTCAATTGGTAGTGCCTAATTTCTTAGAGTAGTTAATTCCTAAATAATATTTTTATTACTTTCATAGATTATATAGGAGTCGATAGCAAAAATGCAAAAAACAAAAAATTGTCAAAAATTTCAAAAGGACACATCAATTTTTTTTAAAAAAAATCAATACGGAAAAATCGCTTTGATGAAATAATTTTCCTCTGGCACAATACTGAAGTCGTTACTCCATTAAAATTAAAAATCATTGCCTAGCAACAATTGTATCCAAAACTTGTTTTTCTTTTTTTCCTTTATATTGTTGTAGGGGCAACATTTTTCTCGGAAAAAAAAGCTACTGTTATAATATAAAAAATATTTTTCTTAAAAATACTCCCCAAGTAGCGACTTCAATAATAAAAAAAAAAACAGTTACAACACCTATTTTACTATAATTTTTTTATATAAAAAGAAAATCAATGCCTTCGCAACGATTTTATTAAAAAATTTAAATAAATCGCTGACAAGGCAGAAAAAAATTCTCTCTTTTCCCAAAGAAATATACTTTTTCACTTATGTATATTGGAATTGGTTAATTGATCAGATTAATTCATTTAGTTAGTCAAGATAATTAGATTTATTTTAAGTTGGTTAAAAAGTTTGTTAGGTTTTCATATAGTTAGTTAAACTTGTCAGATCAGTTGGATCTAGAAGTTGTACATATATAAATGTAATGTAGCTGATGTACGAGTAATTGTGATGATAAGGTTTCAATTTTCATCTAAATCTCCCTAGTAAAATCTACTTGGTATCAGATCTCTAAATTGTTAATCAGTTTAATACAATAATCGATGAGCCAGAGAGATGGGAGATGTTGAAGCTTCCACCATTAATGCATCACAAAT
>JAKWIY010003061.1:54495126-54517237 GCA_027704805.1 Solanum corneliomulleri
CAAGTAATGCATCCATTATTTGTCTCCCTTTCAAAAAGGTCATTGATTCTCACCCACCAGTTTTCCCATGATAAATTTAACTCTATGATTAAAAATTTTGAGATGAGCTTGTACGTTCCTTCTATTAATATTATATGTCTGAGGCCTTTTAATTCTTTGGCATTTGCCTTTTTTGTAAATAAGGATATGAAGGTGGAAGTCATAAGCTTCTCAAACAATTCCTTCTAGTATCCCAAGAAACTTAAAAAAAAGTCATGTTGAAACCATCAGAAGTAGGCGTTTTTTCCCCCATTACAACTCTTGATGATGTGTAGTACTTCTAATTCTCAGAAAGGTCTTGGTTGCTATTCATTCTCTTAATTTGTGATTCTGGGACAACCTTTCAAATTAAAAGTAGTCCTCTAAGGTTCAACTTCTACGTACAACTTTTTGGAGAAATCTATCATATCTTCTTTATTACTATAGATTACCGAGTTTCTTCACCATTCACTATCAGTCTATCAATGGTGTTGAATCTCTTGTGTTGTTGCCATTCTTTGGAAGAAATTTGTGTTGTTCTCACCTTTTTTAGTCATAGTACTCTTGGTTTCTATTCCATATGGATTCATCTTGTCCAGCCAAATATTTTAGCTCAACTATAATTATTGCTACAATCAATATTTCTTCTTCAGTCAGGTTTCTACTTTCCTGAATTAAGTCAATGAAAACAAATTCTTCAAGTAAATTTTACTTCTTGCTGGTTAATTCTCCAAAAGTAGTTTTACTCCACTCTTTGAGCTTTAAAATTCTTAACTTGTTATTGAACCTGAAGTCGGGACATCCCTCCACTAAAAGTCATTCCACTAGTTACTTAGTTACCAACATGCTAAAACCCTCCATATTGAGCCATCAATTTTTGAAATTGAAAATTGATTTGCTTTTCTCCCAATTTACACATTCTAGCATGATGGGGTTGTGGTTTGAAGTAGCTCTAAAAAAATCCTTTGTCTGATGTTTCTGAAAGTTTCTTCTTATTCTGAGAAGAAGAGGAACATGTCTAGTATAGCTTCACTAGGATGGTTGATGCCTCTAAAGAAAGTAAAATTATCTCCAATTAGATGGGGGGTCATGAAGTTCCATGTCCTCGATCCATCTAAAGAACGCATACATCACATTAGTGATTCTGAAGCACCATTTTCTTTCTAACATAAATCAGTTTGTATTGAAATCTCCACAAGTTACCCAAGAACCTTCAAAAAGTTGGCTACAAGCTGCGATTTCCTCCCATTATAATAATTTTTCACTTCTAATAGGTGGAGCATAGACACCGGTGAGGTACCACGTAAAAGAGTTGTGAGAATGGACAAATTCAAAGGTGATAGAGTGTTGCCTTATTTCCACAATTATCCTTCACCAAACATTGTTGTCCCACATTATTACGACCCCCCTTGCTTCCCACAACTTTGATGAAATGACATTTCATCCATCTACAAGGCCATAGTTGTTTGGTTGCTTCATCCCTCTCGACTTAACTTTGTTTCTTGGAAACAATAGACATCAGAAGCCTCCCATTGCAACAAACTCTTAACAAGATTCATATTTTCTATATTGTTGAGTCCCATCACATTCCATGAAATTAGGTTTACATTTATCTGTAAGTGAGATTGAGAGTCTTCCCCCTATTTCTGACCCCTTCTACTTGGTAGAGACTGGATTGCAAATTTTTCAATTCATTCTTGGTGAGTCTCTTACTTTTTGAGGTGGTGATTGTCTTCTCCTACTCTTTCTTTTTTAGCATCTCTTTTCATTTATCTAGCTATATGAAAATGGATAGTGTTTCCTCTTCTAAAACTTCAAAAGCTACTCCATAAGAATTGCTTGGTTTAAGAATGTAAGAATTCACCCAGTCTAAATCCTCTATCTCAGCGTACTCTAGGGATGCAGGAGACAGGGTGGTAGCCGATTGACGTCGTGGACATGCTACAGTTGCAAGTTGCACTTATCTGAGATGGGTGCATGCATGGTTGTACCCTCTACTATTTCTTTGGATGGTTATTAATCTCAATATCTTCAGCTAATGAGGGGTAATCTCAAGTTTCATGGTCAAGGTTCCTTTTGATGTCACTTCAATAGATTTCGCTATATCTCCTGGGTCTACAAATCAAGCTTCCAAAGTCATATATGATTCTAGGAATTTTGAGGCCACAACTAGATTGTTCTCCAGTTAATTAAGAGTGTTAGGAGAGCTCTTCATCAGAAATTGAGTTATAGTTGGGCTCAAGATTTCAGAAATAAATTTTTGGTTTGATTTAATTGGGCCTCCAGAATTAAAATTAACCCAGCCCGAAGGATTTAAATTTTCTGGGGAAGTTGTCCCATGTAACTCAACATTAGCATGTGTTATCATTGTCAAATGTGACTCAAATTGGCATGTGTTGTCACTATCCCATGCTCAGCATTGGCATGTGCTATCATTGTTGAGTGTGTAGGTGGTAGACTGCCAGTATTTGTATCTACTATGTAAAAATTCAATGACTATTAGGTAATGCGATTCAAAATTCTTCTATATTTGATAGTTGTCATAGCTGAAGCTCATTCCATATTTGCATAGAGAAGGTAATTCCACCAATTTATATCGAGATCTCCTTCAGCACCTTACTCCCGATTCATTGGATTTTGATTCTCGTCCATTTGAGTTGGCTCTAGATGGACATATCTTTATTTGTTTTAATCCATCCGCCACAATGGTCTCGGATGACCTTGAAGGTTTTATGGGCCCATAGGTGAAGAAGGATCCCCACGATCCTAATCTAAGTGGAACTTGGTTTTTATGGGCCCAAACTCTTGTTTAATAATTCATTTTTTGAGAACGAGACACAATTAATGCAGATCAAAATCCCCCTCTTTAGTGCTTGAAAGTTCGTTGAATTATTTTCTGCCTTCTTGCACCATGTACTATTTTTAACTACTTCAGCAAAAGAAACGTTTGTTGTCGGTTAATCTGTGGTTGTCTCTGCTGGTCTCCCTCTTTTGTTTGGCATTAAATTCCTCATTTTCTCAGCAGTTAAGGTCCAACCAGAGTTGAAAATCAGTTCAGGCATGATGATGGCTGACCTTCTCCTGCCCCTTACTTTAATAAGACTGATATGTATCTGTCAAAATTATTGAAGTTCCTAGCAAAGAAGATTTCTGACAGCGTTTCCTTCTTATTCAACCTTTTGACTACATTCCCATTCGTCTAAGAAGCTTCAAAGAGAGTCTAGATAATCCAATGCATTATCTTCCTAGCAAAAGATGTTCTAGTGACGCCGTCTCTACATCTTTCGGTCCAATCATTAAATTTTCCTAACTGAGTGCGGTCAATAGACTTGAATCCAACTGCAAAATAGATAGATTCCTCCCTCTCAGTGGGGGAGGAGAAGGGGGGAAGAGAAGAGGAGGGAGGGAATCTGGTGATCAGACGGATCATCGGGAGAGGGTTAGAGGGTTATTTGGAATGAATGTAGCATCTTTTTGGGAATCCTGTCATGGAACAAGAAGAGTTCTTAATCCCAAAATAATTCAAGTTAAACCTCTTTTAATGTTTAATCAACATCGCAAACTATGAGGACGAAGTAGGAGAGAAGAAATGAATATGTTTATATTTGGAACAAGTGGGTTCCTTTTAAGGTGAATTTCTTCCTATGGAGATTGTGGAAAAGGAGAATTTCTACCGATGATAATTTTAAAAAGGTGAAGATTCATCTAGTTTCAATATGTTTGTGTTGCGATGAAAAGAGGGAGGAAACACTAACCCATATTTTTCGAAAAGCCTCCTTGGCTAACAAGCTATGGAGAAAAATTTGCTAATTTCGCAGATATACACATAAAAGGAATGCATTTACAACAATTAATCATTACTTGGTGGAAATTCAAATCATCACCACAACTACAAGGAGTAATGAGAGCAATGCCAACAATAAACATGTGGACAATATGGAAGAGAAGAAATAGTATAAAGCATGGACGAAACACAACTTTTGGAGGGATGGTGATTCAAGTTCAAGAAATGGTTTGGAAGTTGGTGAAAACTCTATATCCTTGGATACATTTGGAGTCAAGTTTGTGGCTTGAAATTGTCAAAAAACTAAAGTGGCACAAGCCTAAATTGCATTATCATAGTGTAATATGGAAACCCTTAAATACAAATAGATTTGAATGCAACATTGAGGGAGAATCCAAAGGGAACCCAGGGCTAAATGTATAGGTCTTTTGTCAAAGGAACTCGCAAAGAGATCTGATCTATGCTAGGGATGCAGGAGTTGGAAATAATACTAACATAAGATATAGTCAGTGGCAATCTATGAAGCATTGGAGTATTGTTGGGAGAACAGGTGATGGAAGTAACAATAAAAATAGACTCACTAAGTCTAATGAAAATGATAAGAAGGAAATGGAAGATACCTTAGGAGCTGGCGGAAATAATAGATAAGATAAGGATGAGATCACAACAATTTAATGCAAACATCACTCATATATTTAGAGAAGGTAATAATGTTGCAGACTTATTGGCTCATTAAGTAGTGGAAACAGAACAAAGAAAGGAGTACAAAAGTTTTGCTGATTTACCAAGCAATATCAGGACACATATAAATAAAGACAAATAATAAATATCAATATTGAGAATCAGATCAAGAATAATCGATTTTCAGCAATGAACATACCAAAAGCATATCTTCATAGGAAAGGAAAGCATATGACTACTGCAGATATTGACAAATCTACATAGAATAGTATAATAATATAATATATAATCATAGTGTAAAAGGGGACAGGTCAAGACATAAATGCTATATTTTACCCTAACTACCACAAAGTTACATCAAATAAACACAGAGACAAGTGGATCGGACATTACCGATGGAGCTTTAGAATGTTTCAAGGGAAAGATACATCACCAGATCTACATCTGAGAAAAAGCACAAAAGAAAGGGATATCATTCAAAGATCATGCGGGCAGAAGCGAAGAAGAAAATGAGGTAGAAAGGAAGCGAACATACCAGGTAACAGTGAAGACCACTCGAGCTAAAAAATGATTCAAAGGAGGAGGCAGAACTACTAGAATTTTCTTCGACAATGCAGTGGAGAAGGTGGACGAAAGAGTATTGTGTACTCACTAAGGATGAGTAGAGATCGGACAAAATTAGGTATTCTGTATTTTCGTTATTATTGGGCCATGGGCCATTTTATATGTATGGACCACAATTTATTCAATAAACGGCTCCAAGCAAAAAATTTATTTAAAAAAACTTGCATTATAGAGCTAGAAGTACTCATATATAAGCAACACCACATCAAACCTTTGGAGTTTGGCCACACTCAAAGACTTTATCTTCAAAAAAAATTCTAGTTATACATGAAGAGTCACGAATAAGAAGTTGATGCCACAACAAAAAACTTATTCCTTTCAAAAAAAAATTTCTATACAGTTCTTCAATTGGTAGTGCCTAATTTCTTAGAGTAGTTAATTCCTAAATAATATTTTTATTAATTTCATAGATTATATAGAAGTCGATAGCAAAAATTCAAATAACAAAAAAAATTGTCAAAAATTTCAAAAGAACACATCAATTTTTTTTTAAATAAATCAATACGGAAAAATCGCTTTGATGAAATAATTTTCCTCTGGCACAATACTGAAGTCGTTACTTCATTTAAATTAAAAATCATTGCCGAGCAACAATTGTATCCAAAACTTGTTTATCTTTTTTTTCCTTCATATTGTTGTAGGGGCTACGTTTTTCTCGGAAAAAAAAGCTATAGTTATAAAATAAAAAATATTTTTCTTAAAAATACTCCCCAAGTAGAGACTTCAATAATAAAAAAAAAAGCAGTTACAACACCTATTTTACTATAATTTTTTTTTATATAAAAAGAAAATCAATGCCTTCGCAACGATTTTATTAAAAAATTTAAATAAATCGCTGACAAGGCAGAAAAAAAATTTTTTCTTTTCCCAAAGAAATATACTTTTTCATTTATGTATATTGGAATAGGTTAATTTATCAGATTTATTCATTTAGTTAGTCAAGATAATTAGATTTATTTTAAGTTTGTTAAAAAGTTTGTTAGGTTTTCATATAGTTGTTAAACTTGTCAGATCAGTTGGATCTAGAAGTTGTACATATATAAATGTAATGTAGCTTATGTACGAGTAATTGTGATGATAAGGTTTCAATTTTAATCTAAATCTTTCTAGTAAAATCTACTTGGTATCAGATCTCTAAATTGTTAATCAGTTTAATACAATAATCGATGAGCCAGAGAGATGGGAGATGTTGAAGCTTCCACCATTAATGCATCACAAATATTTACAGTTGAAACAATCGATGATGTCGATCGAAAGCAAATCCATCCACTTCATCTTCATTATTCACACTCCTGCTAGTGTGCTCATCACTGTGCAACTTACAAGGATATAGACTTACTCTTTATGAAGCAGATTCATGTTTATTAACCTTTGAGCAAAGAGTAAGTTCAGGTTTGTGTTGGGGACTTGCAAGAAGAGTGCTTATCAAGAAGAACGGGAAGAGCAATGAGTGAAATGCTATGCGTTTGTACTTTCTTGGATCATGAACTCTATATCGACGAAGCTGCTCGGTGGGATTGCTATTGCTACAAATGCAACCATCGTGTGGACAGATCTAAAAGAGAGATTTGATAAGGTTGATGGATATCAACTGCATAGGGAGATCCGCACTATTCATCAAGGTAATTCGACAATTTCAACATATTTCTTGAAATTATGATTTTTAAGGATGAGTTTGATGCATTGGTTTCTTAATCTTTATGCAAATGTGATAAATCTAGAACTTATATTGATCACGTAGCTTGTTTAAGGATATTTGTTTCTTTTAATGGGATTGAATAAAATGTATTATCATGCACGAAGTCATATCCTGATGATAAACCCTCTACATACTATTGGAATGGCGTATTCTATGTTGATGGTTGTTGACACAAAATTTTGGACTTCCACCATATAAATTAATCAATTCGAGCTTCTTCGAATTCAAACGATTTAAGATAATTAGTTTTATAAAATCTTAAGAAAAATACAAAGTTTGCACCTTAATTATTTTCCATAGTTTTGTCACTTTTTATAATTTCTAGATAACATATATTTTACATAATTATGTATATAATTAATATGTTTTATGATTATTCTAATATCATCTCAAGAGTATTTTAATTTTAGTAAGTATTTTATCAAATTAGTTTAGTTTAAATTATGGTTATATTTTTAAATCATTAGTTTATAATTTAGTTATTTATTTTAATTTATTAAGATTAAGAAGCTCGTTAATTAATTAATATTAATTAGTCCTATTTAAATACTAGTCGAATGTTCGAAAATCAATTCTTTCGTTACGCCTTTAATTCATTTGATTAAATTATTAATTATTCTATTACAATTGTAGTCAAACATCTTCAACCTATTTAGAGACCAATGTTTTGGGCCTTTATTTCAGCCAACCCAATTCAATATTTCCTTCAGCCCAATTCTTTCTCAAGCGCCCCAGCCCAAACTTTACACCCTCCAACCCGATCCAAGCTCAATTCTCAACAAATATCCAACATCACCTTACAACTTAAAAAAAAAAGATCCCTGCGTCTTCATCTTCTTCTCCAGATACCTAACAAATCAAAGACCCCCGAATCTCGATCCAGTTCAAAACAACCAACATCACGAGCCCAGTCCAAAAAAATCCGACCCAGCAATTTCATTTTCCCTTCGTCCTCTCACAATTCTTCCAAGTGTCGAAATCTGGTGCGTGTAGTCACTTAAAATTTATTAAATATAAATTTATAAAGTTATTCTGATTATATTAAATTAATGAATATATTAGTCCAAATAAATATTATGGATTAATATAATTGATTTAATCATTTAAATTCAGATACATATGAATTTAATTAAAGCCTGCTCCATAAAGCCCATATGATATTTCACTTAAATATGATTGGCCGAAGGGAGTCCTGTTCCAACCGCAACTCCTCTATTCTAAAACTATAAATAGGGGTCTCATAAATCTGAAAAAGAGAAGAAAGAAATTTCTAAACAAGAAGATAGAGAAAATCCATGGTACAAACGCCATTTAATTCTCTACAAAGCTACAAGTTTAAGAATTCAAGCATTCAAGTTCAAGAACAATCAAGATCAAGGCCATCGAATTCAAGAACAAGCTCGAAGCCCTTTAATTCAAAAAAGAGTCAAGATCAAGATAATGTTCAAGTTCATTAGAGATTCAAGAACAAGCTTTAAAGCCCTTGAATTTATATTTGAAAAGGTGAATTCAGAGGAATCATAGAGATTGTAATACTCACATATGAAATAATACAATCGATTGTTGCTATAATCTTCCATTCTTGATTATTATTTTCTCGATGCGAATTTTATTGTCTACAAATTCTGCACGCCCAGTGGGATGATCTCTTCCTCTTTTCTCAACTCTTCAAGAATCAAAGAATATTAAAATGTCTTCCACTAATGAAGAACAATTAGCAAGCTTAACTAAAGAAATTGAAGACCTGACAAAGTGCGCACACGAACAAGATGCTAAACTTTCAAAGATAACAAATAAGATGGATAACATGATTGAAAGAAGATCAAGTCAATCACCTTTGAAGCTTTCTAAAATTCAACACAAAGAAGTGTCTTGCTTAAAGCAAACAAAGATTAAAGAGATTCATATCTCGAATGAAGGTTTGATTCCAATTGATCAGTTAAAGAACTTTATCATAGACACAATCGAAGACAAATCTGAGTCTTCATCCAAATTTTATCCCTTATATGTAAACCCATATACACAAAGGGTTGATAACTTGAAAATGTTTGAGGGTTATCAACCTCCCAAGTTTCAACAATTTGATGGCAAAGGAACTCCCAAACAACATATATATCTCACTTTATCGACACTTGCAATGCTGCAGGGACGTATAGTGATTATCTTGTTAAAGAGTTTGTTCGATCTCTCAGAGCAAATGCATTTGATTGGTACACAGATCTTGAACCTAATTCTATAGATAGTTGGGAGCGATTAGAGCAATAGTTACTTAATCGTTTTGAATAGTCATTGTAGATATAGATGCTTCTTAACGTAGGAGCTTAAACTTCAAGTTACAATTCTCCTAAATGCTCCTTGAAACACGAGCTTAGACTATATATCACTTAAATCTTCAAGTTAAATTTAAATCTTCAAGTTGAAATGCCCCTTGAAACACGATCTTAAACTGTATGTCACTTAAATCTTCAAGTTTGACTTAAATCTTCAAGTTGAAATGATTCTTGAAACACGAGCTTAAATTGTATGTCACTTAAATCTTCAAGTTAAGGTTAATACTTCAAGTTGAAATGCTCCTTGAAACACGAGCTTAAATTTCAAGTTAAAGTTAAATCTTCAAGTTGAAATGCTCCTTCAAACACGATCTTAAACTGTGTGTCACTTAAATGTTAAGGTTTGAGTTAAATATTCAAGTTGATTGCTCATTGAAGCACGAGCTTAAACTGTATGTCACTTAAATCTTCAAGTTTAAATGCTCCTTGAATCACGAGCTTAAATTGTATGTTACTTACGTCTTCAAGCTAGGTTTAAATCTTCAAGTTGAAATGCTACTACAAACACGAGCTTCAATTTTGTGTCACTTAATTTTCTAGTTTGAGTCAAATCTTCAAGTTGAAATGGTCCTTAAAACACGAACTTAAACTATATGTCCCTTAAATCTTCAAGTTTGAGTTAATACATTAGTTTAAATGCTCCTTGAGACATGAGTCTACACTGTATATCATAAACCTCTTTAAATTTGATCTAAATCTTCAAGTTAAAATGCTCCTCAAGGTACGAGCCTAAACTGTATGTCACTCCTGGACCACAAGAGTATAAACTATGTACGACACAACGAAAAAGTCACTCACTCCTCCAGAACTACGTTGCGACTTGATCTTCTTCATTGAGGTACGTAGGCACTTAGAACCATATTCTAAGTTCAGTTGCATAAGTGTCAAAAAATCAAATGTTCCCACTTGATCTGTTACATGAGTTAAAGCTATGAGTAAGCTTTCATAAAACTTCAGACTTGCACCAAATGGTGGTGACTCAATGGGGGCAAACCCATATGAATAAAATTGCTTCAACATGAAGTTTTTAAATCTCTAAGTATGCAAGTAGAAGTCTTCAAATTCTTCAAGCCTAGTCTTTGAAAGATAAAATATCTGGAGAAGACTTGAAGAAGGGGGCATTTGTAGTCACTTAAAATTTACTAAATATAAAATTATAAAGTCGAATTCAAGAAATAGCTCGAAGCCCTTGAATTCAATTAAAAGTTAAGATCAAGATAATGTTCAAGTTCAAGTTCATTAGAGATTCAAGAACAAGCTTTAAAGCCTTTAATTTATATTTTAAAAGGTGAATTCATACGAATCATAGAGATTGTAACACTCAAATTTTAAATAATAAAATCGATTGTGTAACAACCCTAAAAATGAATAAGATAAGAAATGCTTAATGTGTCAAGAATGCCTACGATTAGACCAGGGTTCACACGGATTGATGCGCGTAGAACCAGACCTCGGAACCCTTACAACAGCTAGGCCAACTAACTTGGGGAGTTATTTGAGCTTGAAAAGGTTGGGTCTAACCATATAGGGCTCTTGAATACGAAGATTTACTTAAAGGAATCTTTACCGAACATAAATGGAAGAAATTTTAGGTTTGAAGGGTTTAGGGGTAAAATGGTCTTTTCTTGGATAAGGGTAGTATCTTAATTACCCTAAATATGTAATTACTTAATAAATAAAATATAGGGTCAATTTGGGGAGATAGGGTCGTAATTGAGCCCTTGAAGTGAAGTCTTGCTCCAATCGAGTTCGAACCTTGGTGAAGGCAATGATTTAATGTGATTTTTTTAGTTGGTAATTTAATTTAATAAACTAATAAATTAATGGCTGATTTAAAAAGAAAAAATAATATTTATTATTAATTATTATTTATTAATTAATGTATTTTTATGACTAAGTCTCCTAGTTGACTAAGTCTAAAGTACTTCACCTCCTTTAACTCTCTCTCACGCTCATCTCTCTCACGTTTTCTCCACTCTTTTCACGATTTCTCACTTCCTAAACGACTACAAGAACAGAAAAATTGCTAGAGTTCTTCACACTTGAAGAACTCACACTAAAATATAAGAAAACAAGCTAAGTGAACACGTTAGGTAAAGAGAGGGTTTTTCCGTCGAAATTTTTGTGTTGAAAACTCGGATTGGACTTTAGTTTTGGAGAGGGTTTGGGGCAGCAACTTCAAGGTTTGAACGTCAAAATAAGATATGGATTTTCTTCTTTCTTGGTCCCTTTCCCAAGAGACCCCTTAAGGTTCATATTATTTTTTCGAAAACTAGGATTGTTTTCCCTTTAGCATGCCCCTATCACTAGCTCCCAATGAATCGTAGGTTGTGTATGATTGCTAGTAGATTTAGGTGTATGTTATGTTTTCGTGATGAATATGACTACGTTGTGTACTTGAAATCGTATGATAGACAACCATGTATTCGAATGTTTGTGCAAGAGTGTGCAAGTGCAAAAATGTTACTGTGAATGTACTTTGAATTAGGCCGAGTTAAGGCTTCAAGTTTAATATTGTTTTGGTTGTCATTTTACGTACATAAATCTATGTAAATTGTGATGTTCATTAAAATGGAAATGGGGCTGGTTTGAGTTTCAACATTTTGGCTAAACGAATCAATGAAATACCCCCAAAAAAGTGTTAAACGATCCGTGAATTTTCCTACGTTTTCAAGTGGATATTGTCACGACCCAAATCGGGGACGCGACTGGCACCCACATTCACCCTCCTATGTGAGCGAACCAACCCATATAAACCTTAACATTTTAATACAATATCAACAAAGGTAATGCGGAAGACTTAAACTCATTAACAAAACAACTCAAAAACTATTATAATATTCCAAAATCTGGAAGTCATCATCACAAGAACATCTATGTCAAATTGCTAAACTAAAACTGTCTAAGAAGCTAAAACAATAAAAGCTAGTCCATGCCGGAAGTTCAAGGCATCAAGACTTGAAGAAGAAAGACCCAGTCCAAGCTAGACGCATTAGCTCACCCTGAATTTCCGAAGGTAGTGAAGACGGGCTTGATCTACTGCTGAGTCGAAGTTGACGGAACGTTTGCTGCATTACACAAATAACAAGAGGAAAACATAAAAGTAGGGGGTCAGTACAACCACACGTATGAGTAGATATCATCGGCTAACTCAAAATAGAAGATCATATATATCAAGTAATATTATAAATCAACTATAAACTCAACATGTAACAACAACAAGTATATAATCGTCAACAATTACCATCAAGTTCATCCATGAGGGCTCAAGCCTCAATACCATACTCATTTGGGAAATTAAGTTCATTATGTTGAGTATATTATCATCTTTCAAGATCAATCTTTCTTCCTCTTGTGTCGGTACGTGACACTCCGATCCCCTACTACTATGTGTCGGTACGTGACACTCCGATCCCCTATATGTGTCGAACGTGACACTCCGATCCCCTATATGTGGTCGGAACGTGACACTCCGATCCCCTATATGTGGTCGGAAGTGACACTCCGATCCCCTACATGTGTCGGTACGTGACACTCCGATCCACTAATACTATGTATCGGAACGTGACACTCCGATCCACTAATACTATGTGTCGGAACGGACACTCCGATCCACTAATACTATGTGTCGGAACGTGACACTCCGATCCACTAATACTATGTGTCGGAACGTGACACTCCGATCCAATAATCTCATTATATCGTTCATCAAGCTTCTCTATACCAAGGCATCATCAATCCCAATCACTTTAATTCATCAAGCCTTCTTTTATACCAAGGCATTATCATTAATAAGTACATTAAAGTTTCTTTCAAGATTTGGGATTCAATGGTTTTCATCATGCTTGTTTTATAAAAATCACATAATCATATTCATACAAGCATACAATTAAGCATATAGACAGGTTTACAATATCATCAATACATATCATTCCCTATCAAGAGTTCATTACGATTTACGTAAAAAAAACCATAACCTACCTCCACCGAAGAATTGGAATCAACAAGAAATTCCCAAGCTTTGTTATTCTCCTCAGCCTCTCGATCGATCTCTCTCTCCCTTTCTGTTCTTTCTCTTTTGTTTTTTCAAACCTCCTTTCCTTTACCCTAAATTACAATATAATAAGTGTAAAAGAGGACAAATAACCCACTAATTAACTTAAGGTTACCTCTATTTAACCCCCAAGTAATTAGACTTATTAATGTTAACCCGCAATCTTTATAATTAAGGAAAGAATAGTCCAAAACGACCCTTAAAACGTGTGGAGAAATCCTCCTATTCTGGCTGGGATCTGCGTGACCTATGACGGGCCGTCGTGCCTGCGACGGTCCGTCACACCGGTCGTCGCAGCCTCCCTAATTTTCAGGTGGACTGTGACGGCCCGTCACCCTTGTGACGGTCCGTCCTGCACCTCCGTCATGACGGTCAGAAACTCGTTTCTTGCACCAAATTCTCAAAAGTTGAAGTGTTTTGCAACGGAACTCACGACGGTTCGTCGCGGCTGTGACAGCTCGTCCTGCAGGTCCGTCACAATTTATAGAGAGTCGATTTTTCAGTACCAAATTTCAGAATTCTAAGTGTCCTGGAACGACACCTCCTCGACGGGACGTCGTGACCACGACGGTCCGTCGGGACACTCGTCGTTCCAGCCAGTTTTCCAGAAATTAGAAATGAACTGTTTGCTCAAAACGACTAAACAGGTCGTTACAATAGATACCAATTTACCATCGTTCGTCCCCGAACGATCAAAAGAAGAGAAACAATGGCGAAAAGGAGTACCTGAATCTGTAAACAGATATGGGTATTTTTCTTGCTATATCTGCCTCCTTCTCCCAAGTAGCCTCTTCAAACGGTCGATTCTTCCATTGAACCTTGATAGATGCAATCTCTCTCGACCTCAACTTGCGAACTTCTCTATCTAATATAGCATCGGTTCCTCCTCATAAGTCAAGTTCTCATCAAAGCAAACTGAATCCCAACGGATGATGTAGTTTCCATCTCCATGTATCTCTTCAACATGGACACATGAAACACCGGATGCACTCCGGACAGCCCTGGGGGGGCTAATTCATAAGCCACCTCCCCTATTCGCTTAGCACCTCAAATGGTCCAATATACCTTGGACTTAATTACCTCTTTTACCAAACCGCATCACCCCTTTCATGGGTGAAACCTTCAATAAGACTTGTTCACCTTCCATGAACTCCAAGTCTCTAACCTTTCGGTCTGCATACTTCGTTAGTCTACTTTGTGCCGCCAAAAGCTTTTCTTGAATAGCTTTCACCTTCTCCATAGAATCTCTCAACAGATCAGTCCCCCAAGGTCTAACTTCAAAGGCATCAAACCAACCAATGGGAGACCTACATCTCCTCCCATACAATGCTTCAAATGGAGCCATGTCGATACTGGAGTGATAGCTATTATTATATGAAAACTCTGCCAAAGGTAAGAAGCTATCCCAATGGCCCCCAAACTCTATCACACATGCACGAAGCATATCCTCCAACACTTGAATCGTTCGCTCAGACTGACCATCGGTATGAGGATGAAATGCAGTACTAAGGTCCAACCTAGTACCTAATTCAGCATGTAATGTCCTCCAAAACTTAGAAGTAAACTGCGTACCTCTATCTGATATGATGGAGAGTGGAACTCCATGCAATCGAACGATTTCTGAGATGTAGATTTTTGCTAACTTCTCTGCATTGTAGGTCACCTTGACCGGAATGAAATGAGCGGACTTGGTTAACCTATCAACAATCACCCAAATAGAGTCATACTTACCCAAGGTCTTTGGAAGACCAACCACAAAATCCATTGCGATTCTCTCCCACTTCCATTCAGGAATGGGCATCCTCTGAAGTGTTCCTCCGGGCCTCTGATGTTCATACTTTACTTGTTGACAATTTGGACATTTGGCAACAAAATCAACAATATCTCGCTTCATTCTACTCCACCAGAAGTGTTGCTTTAGGTCGCGGTACATCTTGGTTGCACCAGGATGTATTGAGTATCCGGAACTATGAGCCTCTGTAAGAATAGTGGTGATCAAATCATTGATGCGGGGTACACATACCCTTCCCTTAATCCTCAAAACACCTTCACCATCGATTGTTGCTTCCTTAGCCTCTCCTTGCAACACTTTGTCTCGAATTCGCCTTAGTTTCTCATCATCAAACTGTTTCCCCTTAATCTGGTCAAGAAAAGAAGATCTTGCCTCCACACAAGCTAACAATCCTCCCTTCTCATTTATCTCCAACCTCATAAGGTCATTAGCCAGATTCTGCACCTCTCTAGCCAATGGGCGTCTAGAAGCTTGCAAATGAGCTAGACTTCCCATGCTTCCGGCCTTTCTACTCAAAGCATCCGCTACAACATTAGCCTTCCCCGGATGGTACAAGATAGTGATGTCGTAGTCCTTCAGTAGTTCCATCCATCTCCTCTGTCTCAAGTTCAAGTCTTTCTGAGTAAAGACATACTGTAGGCTACGATGGTCCGTATAGACCTCACACTTAACCCCATACAAATAGTGTCTCCATTGCTTTAACGCAAACACTACCGCGGCCAATTCCAAGTCATGAGTTGGATAGTTTCGTTCGTGCACCTTTAATTGCCTTTAAGCATAAGCAATCACATTCTTCTCTTGCATCAGTACTGCACCCAACCCAGAATAGGATGCATCACAATAAACAATGAAGTTTTTACCCTCTACTGGCAAGGTAAGGATAGGTGGGGTGGTCAACAAAGTCTTAAGCTTCTGAAAGCTTTCTTCACATTCATCTGACCATACAAACGGAACATTCTGCTTAGTCAAGTTCGTCAATTGGGAAGCAATGGAAGAGAATCCCTTGACGAATCGGCGGTAGTAGCTAGCTAACCCCACAAAACTTCTTATTTCTGACACGTTCGTAGGTCTTACCCAGTTCTTCACTGTCTCAATCTTAGATGGATCCACCATCACTCCATCCTTAGAAACCACGTGTCCCAAGAAGAACACTGAATCTAGCCAAAACTCACACTTGGAGAATTTCGCATAAAGCTTCTTCTTTCTCAACAACTCTAACACCATTCTCAAATGCTCTTCATGTTCCTTCTTACTCTTGGAGTATATCAGTATATCATCAATAAACACAATCACAAAGAGGTCCAAATATGGCTTGAAAATCCCGTTCATCAAACTCATGAAAGCAGCAGGGGCATTCGTAAGACCAAAAGACATTACCACAAATTCATAGTGCCCATACCTAGTTCGAAAAGCAGTTTTTGGCACATCCGTTGCTCGTATTTTCAATTGGTGATAACCGGATCTCAAGTCAATTTTAGAGAAGACACAAGCACCTTGTAACTGATCGAACAAGTCATCAATGCGAGGAATGGGGTACTTGTTCTTAATGGTTACCTTGTTCAACTGTCGGTAATCTATGCACATCCGGAAACTCCCATCCTTCTTCTTCACAAACAGAACCGGAGCACCCCAAGGAGATACACTTGGTCTAATAAAGCCTTTGCTCAACAACTCTTGAAGTTGAGCTTTTAATTATCTTAACTCCGCGGGAGCCATTCTATAAGGGGGTATAGAAATGGGGCGAGTACCGGGTTCAAGATCGATACAGAAGTCAATATCCCTATCCGGTGGCATACCGGGAAGATCTGCAGGGAACACATCCAAAAACTCACGGACTACTGAAACCGACTCAATTGAAGGTACTTGGGTAGTGTCATCCCTAAGATGGGCCAAGAAAGCTAAACAACCCTTACTAACCATCTTCTGAGCACGAATAAATGAGATGATACGCACCGGATTGGAAGTGTAGTCACCCTCCCACACTAACGGATCTGCCCCAGGCTTGGCTAGCGTCACTGTTTTAGCATTACAATCCAAAATCGCAAAATTCGGAGAAAGCCAAGTCATACCCAGAATTACATCAAAGTCACTCATTTCTAAAATAACCAAGTCTACATAAGTGTTGCTCCCCACAAAAATTCACCAAACAAGACCTATATACCCTTTCAAACTACACTGACTCACCCACCGGAGTAGAAACTCGAATAGGTATGTCAAGTAATCACAATGTAAATTTAGACCATTAGCAAATGAGGAAGATACATAAGAAAATGTGGATCCAGGATCAAACAACACGGAAGCCATGCAATCACAAATCATAAGGTTACCTGTGATAACCGCATCAGATGCCTCCGCTTCAGATCTCCCAGGGAAAGCGTAGCAATGAGCCCCATTATTTGTCTGTCCGTTGCCCCTACCATGTTGCGTAGTAGTGGCTCCGTTTTGCCCATCACCTCTACCGTTGTGGTGACCACCATTACCTCGACCACCACGTCCTCCAGAAAAGCGGCCTCTACCATGACCACCTCTACCTCTAGCCATTGGGGCTCTGTAACTCTGTTTTGAAAATTCCTCCTAATATGTCCAATCTCCCCACATCCATAACACTCTCTGGAATCGGGCATAGGTCTCTCGGAGTAGTGTTGACCGTTCTGAGGTGGACCCCCAACTACAGTCTGTAGTGAAGACTGTATTGGTCAAGAGTGAGTGAACTCCGGAGTTCTGTTCTCTAGAGTAAGAACCATTAAACTCACCTCCCCTTCGAAACCTCTTTGATGTCGATATCGTGGTGAAGTCATCTGGCTTCACTCCTTCCACCTCTATCACAAAGTCTACACCTCTTGGAAGGATGTTGCCGTTGCCGCTACCTGTAAGCTGAAATCCGCAACTCTGACCTCAACCCCTTCACAAAACGGCGGATCGTTCTTGTGGACTGAAACAAAGTTGGGTGGCATATCTGGATAGTGCGCGAAATTTAGCCTCATACGCGTTTACTCATCCTTCCCTGTTCAAGACTCAAGAACTCATCCCTCTTCCTATCTCTCAAAGTCCTTGGGATATACTTCTCCATGAACAAACTAGAGAATGATTCCCAAGTCATAGGTGGTGCCTCTGTTGGTTGACACTCAACATGTGAACGCCACCACATTTTGGCGTTCCCTTGGAACTGATAGCTCACGAACTCGACACCAAACCTCTCTACTATCCCCATCTTGTGTAGTAGCTCATGACAATCAACCAGAAAATCATAAGCATCCTCAGATTCTGCACCCTTGAAGACTGGAGGTTTCAATTTCAAGAACTTACTGAAAAGTTCATGTTGATCGTTTGTCATAATAGGCCCAGTAGTCAGACGTGGAAATGTGCCTATTCCCAATGTTGCATCCATGCGGGGAGCCATAGTAGCCGCATGTCGTATCTCTGAAACCGGAGGTGTTGGTGCAGAGAAACCACTGGAGGTGCCTGCCCTGATCAGACAACCCGCTAAGATAAGCAAGTACTTGGTTGATCATCTCTGGGGTAGGTTGGGGTGGCATTTCCTCATTCTGCCCTTGTTCATTCTCCCCTTCCTCACCCTCTCTTATCACCTCTTCGGTCGGTGGAGGAGTCACCGCCCTAGTATCAGATGGGCTAGGGGCTCGTCCTCTTCCTCTAGAGGACGTCCTCCCACGACCTCTCCCACGACCTCATGCCGTTGTTCTCCCTCGAGCCACAGCCCCAGTGGCTGGCTCAGTCGTTTCATGTCTTTCCGTTGTTGCTGCTGGTGCGGTCGTTGCTCTAGTTCTAACCATCTGCGAAATAGAATGAAGATGGTCAGATACCAATTTGTATCACCTAGATACCAATTGGACTCAAGTAGTAGCACGAAGAAAGAATGAAAGAATGGAATTTTCCTAATGTCTTATAGCCTCTCAAAGAAAAGTAAAGGCGTCCCCCTACCGTTCCTTAAGACTCTACTAAACCTGTTCTTGTGTGATGAGACCCACGAACCTAATGCTCTGATACCAAGTTTGTCACGACCCAAATTGGGGACGCGACTGGCACCCACATTCACCCTCCTATGTGAGCGAACCAACCCATATAAACCTTAACATTTTAATACAATATCAACAAAGGTAATGCGGAAGACTTAAACTCATTAACAAAACAACTCAAAACTATTATTAATATTCCCAAAATCTGGAAGTCATCATCACAAGAACATCTATGTCAAATTGCTAAACTAAAACTGTCTAAGAAGCTAAAACAATAAAAGCTAGTCCATGCCGGAAGTTCAAGGCATCAAGACTTGAAGAAGAAGACCCAGTCCAAGCTAGACTCATTAGCTCACCCTGAATTTCCGAAGGTAGTGAAGACGGGCTTGATCTACTGCTGAGTCGAAGTTGACGGAACGTTTGCTGCATTACACAAATAACAAGAGGAAAACATAAAAGTAGGGGGTCAGTACAACCACACGTAATGAGTAGATATCATCGGCTAACTCAAAATAGAAGATCATATATATCAAGTAATATTATAAATCAACTATAAACTCAACATGTAACAACAACAAGTATTATAATCGTCAACAATTACCATCAAGTTCATCCATGAGGGCTCAAGCCTCAATACCATACTCATTTGGAAATTAAGTTCATTATGTTGAGTATATTATCATCTTTCAAGATTCATTATCTTTCTTCCTCTTGTGTCGGTACGTGACACTCCGATCCCCTACTACTATGTGTCGGTACGTGACACTCCGATCCCCTATATGTGTCGGAACGTGACACTCCGATCCCCTATATGTGTCGGAACGTGACACTCCGATCCCCTATATGTGTCGGAACGTGACACTCCGATCCCCTACATGTGTCGGTACGTGACACTCCGATCCACTAATACTATGTGTCGGAACGTGACACTCCGATCCACTAATACTATGGGTCGGAATGTGACACTCCGATCCACTAATACTATGTGTCGGAACGTGACACTCCGATCCACTAATCTCATTATATCCGTTCATCAAGCCTTCTCTATACCAAGGCATCATCAATCCCAATCACTTTAATTCATCAAGCCTTCTTTTATACCAAAGCATTATCATTAATAAGTAGATTAAAGTTTCTTTCAAGATTTGGGATTCAATGGTTTTCATCATGCTTGTTTTATAAAAATCACATAATCATATTCATATAAGCATACAATTAAGCATATAGACAGGTTTACAATATCATCAATACATATCATTCCCTATCAAGAGTTTACTACGATTTACGTAAAAACCATAACCTACCTCCACCGAAGAATTGGAATCAACAAGAAATTCCCAAGCTTTGTTATTCTCCTCAGCCTCTCGATCTCTCTCTCTCTCCCTTTCTGTTCTTTCTCTTTTTTTTTATTCAAACCCTCTTTCCTTTACCCTAATTACAATATAATTAAGTGTAAAAGAGGACAATAAACCCACTAATTAACTTAAGGTTACCTTTTTAACCCCCAAGTAATTAGACTTATTAATGTTAACCCTCAATCTTTATAATTAAGGAAAAAAAAGTCCAAAACGACCCTTAAAACGAGTGGAGAAATCCTATTCTGACTGGGATCTGCATGACCTATGACGGGCCGTCGTGCCTGCGACGGTCCGTCACACCGGTCGTCGCAGCCAAGTTTGTCACGACCCAAATCGGGGACGCGACTGGCACCCACATTCACCCTCCTATGTGAGCGAACCAACCCATATAAACCTTAACATTTTAATACAATATCAACAAAGGTAATGCGGAAGACTTAAACTCATTAACAAAACAACTCAAAACTATTATTAATATTCCCAAAATCTGGAAGTCATCATCACAAGAACATCTATGTCAAATTGCTAAACTAAAACTGTCTAAGAAGCTAAAACAATAAAAGCTAGTCCATGCCGGAAGTTCAAGGCATCAAGACTTGAAGAAGAAGACCCAGTCCAAGCTAGACGCATTAGCTCACCCTGAATTTCCGAAGGTAGTGAAGACGGGCTTGATCTACTGTTGAGTCGAAGTTGACAGAACGTTTGCTGCATTACAAAAATAACAAGAGGAAAACATAAAAGTAGGGGGTCAGTACAACCACACGTACTGAGTAGATATCATCGGCTAACTCAAAATAGAAGATCATATATATCAAGTAATATTATAAATCAACTATAAACTCAACATGTAACAACAACACGTATTATAATCGTCAACAATTACCATCAAGTTCATCCATGAGGGCTCAAGCCTCAATACCATACTCATTTGGAAATTAAGTTCATTATGTTGAGTATATTATCATCTTTCAAGATTCATTATCTTTCTTCCTCTTGTGTCGGTACGTGACACTCCGATCCCCTACTACTATGTGTCGGTACGTGACACTCCGATCCCCTATATGTGTCGGAACGTGACACTCCGATCCCCTATATGTGTCGGAACGTGACACTCCGATCCCCTATATGTGTCGGAACGTGACACTCCGATCCCCTACATGTGTCAGTACGTGACACTCCGATCCACTAATACTATGTGTCGGAACGTGACACTCCGATCCACTAATACTATGTGTCGGAACGTGACACTCCAATCCACTAATACTATGTGTCGGAACGTGACACTCCGATCCACTAATACTATGTGTCGGAACGTGACACTCCGATCCACTAATCTCATTATATCCGTTCATCAAGCCTTCTCTATACCAAGGCATCATCAATCCCAATCACTTTAATTCATCAAGCCTCTTTTATACCAAGGCATTATCATTAATAAGTAGATTAAAGTTTCTTTCAAGATTTGGGATTCAATGGTTTTCATCATGCTTGTTTTATAAAAATCACATAATCATATTCATACAAGCATACAATTAAGCATATAGACAGGTTTACAATATCATCAATACATATCATTCCCTATCAAGAGTTCACTACGATTTACGTAAAAACCATAACCTACCTACACCGAAGAATTGGAATCAACAAGAAATTCCCAAGCTTTGTTATTCTCCTCAGCCTCTCGATCGATCTCTCTCTCCCTTTCTGTTCTTTCTCTTTTGTTTTATTCAAACCCTCTTTCCTTTACCCTAATTACAATATAATTAAGTGTAAAATAGGACAATAAACCCACTAATT
>JAKWIY010003061.1:54517337-54545434 GCA_027704805.1 Solanum corneliomulleri
AATGGTGGAAGCTTCAACATCTCCCATCTCTCTGGCTCATCGATTATTGTATTAAACTGATAATCAATTTAGAGATCTGATACAAAGTAGATTTTCCTAGGGAGAATTAGATGAAAATTGAAACCTTATCATCACAATTACTCCTACATTAGCTACATTACATTTATATATGTACAAGTTCTAGATCAGACTGATCTGACAAATTTAACTAACTATATGAAAATCTAACAATCTTTTTAACCAACTTAAAATAAATATAATTATCTTGACTAACTAAATGAATTAATCTGATCAATTAACCAATTCCAATATACATAAGTTAAAAATTATATTTCTTTGGGAAAAGAAAAAATTCTTTTTCTTCCTTGTCAGCGATTTATTTAAATTTTTTAATAAAATCGCTGCGAAGGCATTGATTTTCTTTTTATATAAAAAAATTATAGTAAAATAGGTGTTGTTTTTTTTATTATTGAAGTCGCTACTTGGGGAGTATTTTTAAGAAAAATATTTTTTATATTATAACTGTAGCTTTTTTTTCCGAGAAAAATGTTGCCCCTACAACGATATAAAGGGAAAAAAAGAAAAACAAGTTTTGGATACAATTGTTGCTAGGCAATGATTTTTAATTTTAATGGAGTAACGACTTCAGTATTGTGCCAGAGGAAAATTATTTCATCAAAGCGATTTTTCCGTATTGATTTTTTTAAAAAAAAATTGATGTGTCCTTTTGAAATTTTTGACAATTTTTTTTGTTATTTGAATTTTTGCTATCGACTTCTATTTAATCTATGAAACTAATAAAAATATTATTTAGGAATTAACTACTCTAAGAAATTAGGAACTACCAATTGAAGAACTGTATAGAATTTTTTTAAAAAAAGGAATAAGTTTTTTTTTGTTGTGGCATCAACTTCTTATTCGTGACTCTTCATGTATAACTAGAATTTTTTTTGAAGATAAAGTCTTTTAGTGTGGCCAAAATCCAAAGGTTTGATGTGGTGTTGCTTATATATGAGTACTTCTAGCGCTATAATGCAAGTTTTTTTAAATAAATTTTTTGCTTGGAGCCGTTTATTGAATAAATTGTGGTCCATCCATGGCCCAATAATAACGAAAATACAAAATACCTAATTTTTTCCGATCTCTACTCATCCTTAGTGAGTAAACAATAATCTTTTGTCCACCTTCTCCACTGCATTGTCGAAGAAAATTGTAATAGTTCTGCCTCCTCCTTTGAATCATTTTTTAGCTCGAGTGGTCTTCACTGTTACCTGGTATTTTTGCTTCCTTTCTACCTCATTTTCTTCTTCGCTTCTGCCCGCATGATCTTTGAATGATATCCCTTTGTTTTGTGCTTTTTCTCATATGTAGATCTGGTGATGTATCTTTCCCTTGAAACATTCTAAAGCTCCATCGGTAATGTCCGATCCACTTGTCTCTGTGTTTATTTGATGTAACTTTGTGGTAGTTAGGGTAAAATATAGCATTTATGTCTTGACCTGTCCCCTTTTACACTATGATTATATATTATATTATTATACTATTCTATGTAGATTTGTCAATATCTGCAGTAGTCATATGCTTTCCTTTCCTATGAAGATATGCTTTTGGTATGTTCATTGCTGAAAATCGATTATTCTTGATCTGATTCTCAATATTGGTATTTATTATTTGTCTTTATTTATATGTGTCCTGATATTGCTTGGTAAATCAGCAAAACTATTGTACTCCTTTCTTTGTTCTGTTTCCACTACTTAATTAGCCAATAAGTCTGCAACATTATTACCTTCTCTAAATATATGAGTGATGTTTGCATTAAATTGTTGTGATCTCATCCTTATATTATCTGTTCTTTCCGCCAGCTCCTAAGGTATCTTCCATTGCCCTCTTATCATTTTCATCAGACTTAGTGAGTCTATTTTGATTGTTACTTCCATCACCCTGTTCTCCCAACAATACTCCAATGCTTCATAGATTGCCACTGACTATATCTCTGTGTTAGTATTATTTCCAACTTCTGCATCCCTAGCATAGATAAGATTTCTTTGCGAGTACCTTTGACAAAAGACCTATACACTCAGCCCTGGGTTCCCTTTGGATGCTCCCTCAATGTTGCACTCAAATCTATTTGTATTTAAGGGTTTCCATATTACACTATGATAATGCAATTTAGGCTTGTGCCACTTTAGTTTTTTGAAAATTTCAAGCCACAAACTTGACTCCAAATGTATCCAAGGATATAGAGTTTTCACCAACTTCCAAACCATTTCTTGAACTTGAATCACCATCCCTCCAAAAGTTGTGTTTCGTCCATGCTTTATACTATTTCTTCTCTTCCATATTGTCCACATGTTTATTGTTGGCATTGCTCTCATTACTCCTTGTAGTTGTGGTGATGATTTGAATTTCCACCAAGTAATGATTAATTGTTGTAAATGCATTCCTTTTATGTGTATATCTGCGAAATTAGCAAATTTTTCTCCATAGCTTGTTAGCCAAGGAGGCTTTTCGAAAAATATGGGTTAGTGTTTCCTCCCTCTTTTCATCGCAACACAAACATATTGAAACTAGATGAATCTTCACCTTTTTAAAATTATCATCGGTAGAAATTCTCCTTTTCCACAATCTCCATAGGAAGAAATTCACCTTAAAAGGAACCCACTTGTTCCAAATATAAACATATTCATTTCTTCTCTCCTACTTCGTCCTCATAGTTTGCGATGTTGATTAAACATTAAAAGAGGTTTAACTTGAATTATTTTGGGATTAAGAACTCTTCTTGTTCCATGACAGGATTCCCAAAAAGATGCTACATTCATTCCAAATAACCCTCTAACCCTCTCCCGATGATCCGTCTGATCACCAGATTCCCTCCCTCCTCTTCTCTTCCCCCCTTCTCCTCCCCCACTGAGAGGGAGGAATCTATCTATTTTGCAGTTGGATTCAAGTCTATTGACCGCACTCAGTTAGGAAAATTTAATGATTGGACCGAAAGATGTAGAGACGGCGTCACTAGAACATCTTTTGCTAGGAAGATAATGCATTGGATTATCTAGACTCTCTTTGAAGCTTCTTAGACGAATGGGAATGTAGTCAAAAGGTTGAATAAGAAGGAAACGCTGTCAGAAATCTTCTTTGCTAGGAACTTCAATAATTTTGACAGATACATATCAGTCTTATTAAAGTAAGGGGCAGGAGAAGGTCAGCCATCATCATGCCTGAACTGATTTTCAACTCTGGTTGGACCTTAACTGCTGAGAAAATGAGGAATTTAATGCCAAACAAAAGAGGGAGACCAGCAGAGACAACCACAGATTAACCGACAACAAACGTTTCTTTTGCTGAAGTAGTTAAAAATAGTACATGGTGCAAGAAGGCAGAAAATAATTCAACGAACTTTCAAGCACTAAAGAGGGGGATTTTGATCTGCATTAATGGTCTCTCGTTCTCCAAAAATGAAGTATTAAACAAGAGTTTGGGCCCATAAAAACCAAGTTCCACTTAGATTAGGATCGTGGGGATCCTTCTTCACCTATGGGCCCATAAAACCTTCAAGGTCATCCGAGACCATTGTGGCGGATGGATTAAAACAAATAAAGATATGTCCATCTAGAGCCAACTCAAATGGACGAGAATCAAAATCCAATGAATCGGGAGTAAGGTGCTGAAGGAGATCTCCATATAAATTGGTGGAATTACCTTCTCTATGCAAATATGGAATGAGCTTCAGCTATGACAACTATCAAATATAGAAGAATTTTGAATCGCATTACCTAATAGTCATTGAATTTTTACATAGTAGATACAAATACTGGCAGTCTACCACCTACACACTCAACAATGATAGCACATGCCAATGCTGAGCATGGGATAGTGACAACACATGCCAATTTGAGTCACATTTGACAATGATAACACATGCTAATGCTGAGTTACATGGGACAACTTCCCCAGAAAATTTAAATCCTTCGGGCTGGGTTAATTTTAATTCTGGAGGCCCAATTAAATCAGACCAAAAATTTATTTCTGAAATCTTGAGCCCAACTATAACTCAATATCTGATGAAGAGCTCTCCTAATACTCTTAATTAACTCGAGAACAATCTAGTTGTGGCCTCAAAATTCCTAGAATCATATATGACTTTGGAAACTTGCTTTGTAGACCCAGGAGATATAGAGAAATTGATTGAAGTGACATCAAAACAAACCTTGACCATGAAACTTGAGATTACCCCTCATATAGCTAAAGAGAATGAGATTAATAACCATCCCAAAGAAATAGTAGAGGTTACAACCATGCATGCACCCATCTCAGATAAGTGCAACTTGCAACTGTAGCCTATCCACGACGTCAATCGGTTACCACCCAGTCTCCTGCATCACTAGAGTACGCCGAGATAGAGGTTTTAGAATGGGTGAATTCCAACATTCTTAAACTAAGCAATACTTATGGAGTAGCTTTTGAAGGTTTAAAAGAGGAAACACTAGTCATTTTCATATAGTTAGATAAATGAAAGCGACGCTAAAAAAGAAAGAGTAAGAGAAGACAATCACCACCCCAAAAAGTAAGAGAATCACCTAGAATGAATTGAAAATTTTGCAATCCAGTCTGAACCAAGTAGAAGGTTTCAGAAATAAGGGGAAAATCTCAATCTAACTTATAAATGAATGTAAACCCAATTTCATGGAATGTGATGGGACTCAACAATATAGAAAATATGAATCTTGTTAAGAGTTTATTGCAATGGGAGGCTTCTGATGTCTATTGTTTGCAAGAAACAAAGTTAAGTCAAGAGGGATGTAGCAACCAAACAATTATGGCGTTGTAGATGGATGAAATGTCATTTCATCAAAGTTGTGATAAGCAAGGGGGGTCGTAGTAATGTGGGACAACAATGTTTGGTATAGGATAATTGTGGAAATAAGGCAACACTCTATCACCTTTGAATTTGTCCATTCTCACAACTCTTTTACGTGGTACATCATCGGTGTCTATGCTCCACCTATTAGAAGTGAAAAATTATTATAATGGGAGGAAATTGCAGCTTGTAGCCAACTTTTTGAAGGTTCTTGGGTAACTTGTGGAGATTTCAATACAAACTGATTTATGTTAGAAAGAAAATGGTGCTTCAGAATCACTAATGTGATGTATGCGCTCTTTAGATGGATCGAGGACATGAAACTTCATGACCCCCCATCTAATTGGAGATACTTTTACTTTCTTTAGAGGCATCAACCATCCTAGTGAAGCTATGCTAGACATGTTCCTCTTCTTCTCATAATAAGAAGACACTTTCAGAAACATCAGACAAAGGATTTTTGTAGAGCTACTTCAAACCACAACACCATCATGCTAGAATGTGTAAATTGGGAGAAAAGCAAATCAATTTTCAATTTCAAAAATTGGTGGCTCAATATGGAGGGTTTTAGCAAGTTGGTAATTAAATACTAGTGTAATGAATTTTAGTGGAGGGATGTCCCCACTTCAGATTCAATACCAAGTTAAAAATTGTAAAGCTCAAATAGTGGAGTAAAACTGCTTTTGGAGAATTAACCAGTAAGAAGAAAAATTTACTTGAAGAATTCATTGTCATTGACTTAATTCAGGAAAGTAGAAACCTGACCGAAGAAGAAATAATGATTGAAGCAATAATCATAGTTGAGCTAAAATATTTGGCTGGACAAGATGAATCCATATGGAACAGAAATCAAGAGTACTATGACTAAAACAGGTGAGAACAACTCAAATCTTCTGAAGAATGCCAACAACACAAGAGATTCAACACCATTGATAAACTGATAGTGACTGGTGAAGAAACTCAATAATCTACAGTGATAAAAAAGATATGATAGATTTCTCCAAAAATTCGCACTTAGAAGCTAAACCTTGGAGGCCTACTTTTAATTTACAAGGGTGTCCCAGAATCACAAATTAAGAGAAAAAATAGCAACCAAGACCCTTCTGAGAATTAGAAGTACTTCACATCATGAAGAGTTGTAATGCGGGGAAAAGTGCCTAGTGCTGATGGTTTCACCATCAGTTTTTTTTTAAGTTTGCTGGGATACTACAAAGGTAGATTTGATGCAGACAATCTACAAATTCAACTAGAAGGAATTGTTTGAGAAGCTTATGACTGCCACCTTCATATCCTTAATTACAAAAAAGGCAAATGCCAAAGAATTTAAAGTCCTCAGACATATAATATTAATAGAAGGGACTTACAATGTCATCTCAAAATTTTTATTCATAGAATTAAGTTTATCATGGGAAAACTGGTGGACGAGAATCAATGACCATTTTGAAAGCGAGACAAATAACAGATGCATCACTTTTGGCAAATGAACTGGTAGATTCAAGAGTGAAGCGACAAAGGTTTTGATCATGTCAACTGGATCTACCATCTTAAGATCCTTAAAGATACGAGATTTGGTTGAAAATGGCTAAATTTGTCACGACCCAAAACCGGGACGCGACTGGCACCCACACTACCCTCCTGTGTGAGTGAACCAACCAATCTAAACCCAAGAAAAATACAACGCGGAAGACTTAACTCAAAATACAACGCGGAAGACTTAACTCAATACGAAAAACAAATACAATAAATATCCCCCAAAATCCGGAAGTCATCATCACAAGAACATCTAAAGTCAATTTCGAAACTAAGAGTATTCTAAGAAGCTAAACAAATGAAAGCTAGTCCATGCCGGAACTTCAAGGCATCAAGACGAAAAGAAGAAGATCCAGTCCAAGCTAGAAGCATAGCTCACCCTGAAAATCTGGTGCAATGAAGAGTGGCTAGAATCGCGGTCGAGTTGAAGACGGCGGCACGGCTGCTGCACTCCACAAATACAAGAAAGAAACAAACAAGTAGGAGTCAGTACAACCACACGTACTGAGTATGTATCATCGGCCAACTCAGAATAGAAAACAGTATATATCAGTTAATCTCACAAATCAACTATAATACTCAGCATGTAGTAATAACAAATACTACAATCATCAATAAATATCACCAAGTTCATCCAGGAGGACTCAAGCCTCAACATCATACTCATTAAGGAAAACAAGTTCATTAGATGCAGCATGTTAACATCTTTCAAGATTCATTATCTTTCTTCCTCTCGTGTCGGTACGTGACACTCCGATCCACATTCTATCCCGGTGCCGGAACGTGGCACTCCGATCCATATTCTATACTATGCCGGAACGTGGCACTCCGATCCTCATTCTATCCTGGTGCTGGAACGTGGCACTCCGATCCATATTCTATACTGTGCCGGAACGTGGCACTCCGATCCTCATTCTATCCTGGTGCCGGAACGTGGCACTCCGATCCATATTCAATACTGTGCCGGAACGTGGCACTCCGATCCTCATTCTATCCTGGTGCCGGAACGTGGCACTCCGATCCATATTCTATACTGTGCCGGAACGTGACACTCCGATCCTCATTCTACCCTGTGCCGGAACGTGGCACTCCGATCCTCATTTCTATCCTGGTGCCGGAACATGGCACTCCGATCCTCATTTCTATCCTGTGCCGGAACGTGGCACTCCGATCCTCATTTCTATCCTGGTGCCGGAACGTGGCACTCCGATCCTCTCATTCGTCGAGCCTTCTTTTATACCAAGGCATCATCAATACAACACATAGATCATCAAGCCTTCTTTATACTAAGGCATTACAAATCTCATAACAAGTTCATCTAGCCTTCATTCATACTAAGGCATCACCATTCTCATAACAAGTACATCAACCCTTTATTTATACTAAGGCATCACAATTTCCATAACAAGTACATCAAGCCTTCATTTATACTAAGGCATCACAAATCTCATAACAAGTACATCAAGCCTTTATTTATACTAAGGCATCACAATTTCAATAACAAGTACATCAAGCCTTCATTTATACTAAGGCATCACAAATCTCATAACAAGTACATCAAGCCTTTATTTATACTAAGGCATCATATTTCCATGATAAGTACATCAAGCCTTTATTTATACTAGGGCATCACAATTCTCATAACAAGTACATCAAGCCTTCATTTATACTAAGGCATCACAAATCAAGTAAATTAGGGTTTCATCAAGATTTAGGGTTCACAAGCTTTATCATGCTTATTTCATCACAAACATATAATCATACTCATACAATCATACAATTAAGCATATAGAAGAGTTTACAAGATTACCCAATACATATCATTTGATATTGAGAGTTTGCTACAAAGAGCATAAACCATAACCTACCTTCACCAAGGATTTGTGTTCAAGCAAGAATCTTCAAGGAATCCTTCTCCTTCTCTCTCAAGCGCCTCCTTTCTCTTCTCTTTCTCTTTCTCTTTCTAATCTCATCCTCTTCTTACCCTAAATCACAAGATTTCAAGTTTCAAAGGTAATGAAACCAACCCACCAAGTTACTCAAAGTTAGTCTTTCAACCCCCAAGGAATTGAACTAATAATATTAACCCACCAACTTTATAAATTAAAGCCGGAATGGTCCAAAACACCCTTTTAAAAATAGCCCGAATTCTGACCCCGACTGGGATGACGGAACCTGTGACGGTCTGTCGTGCCTGCGACGGTCCGTCCTGCAGGTCCGTCGCGACGGTCAGAGAGTTGTTCCCAGCACCAAATTCTCAAAAGTCTAAGTGTTTTGCAACGGGGCTCACGACGGTCCGTCGTGACCGTGACGGTCCGTCCTGCACGTCCGTCACAGAGTTCAGAGACTCAATTTCAACACTTACATTCATAATTCCAAGTGTTTTGGAACGGGACACCCTCGACGGTCCGTCGTGCTCACGATGGTCCGTCGTGGTGTCCGTCGCATGCAGCCAGATTTTTCCAAAATAAATTTTTTTTATCCAAACGACTAAATAGGTCGTTACAATAGATACCAATTTACCCATCGTTCGTCCCCGAAAGATCAAAAGAGGAAAAACAAGGGCGAAAAGGAGTACCTGAATCTGTAAACAGATGTGGGTATTTTTCTGCATATCTGCCTTCTCCTCTCCCAAGTAGCCTCTTCAACCGGTCGATTCTTCCATTGACTTTGATGGATGCAATATCTCTCGACCTCAACTTGCGAACTCTCTATTCAGAATAGCAACAGGTTCTTCTTCATAATTCAAATTCTCATCGAGTAGAACTGAATCCCAACGGATGATGTAATTTCCATCCCCATGGTATCTTTTCAACATGGACACGTGAAACACCGGATGAACTCCGGACAGCCCTGGAGGCAAGGATAATTCATAAGCCACCTCCCCTACTGCTTAAGTACCTCAAATGGTCCATATACCTTGGACTCAACTTACCCCTTTTCCAAACCGCTCACCCCTTTCATGGGTGAAACCTTCAACAAGACTTGTTCACCTTCCATGAACTCTAAGTCTCTAAGCTTTCGGTCCGCATATTCCTTTTGTCTACTTTGAGCCGCTAAAAGCTTTTCTTGAATAGCTTTCACCTTCTCCAAGGAATCTCTCAACAGATCAGTACCCCAAGGTCTGACTTCAAACGCATCAAACCAACCGATGGGAGACCTACATTTCCTCCCATACAATGCTTCAAATGGAGCCATGTCAATACTGGAGTGATAGCTATTATTGTATGAAAACTCCGCCAAGGGTAAGAAGTTATCCCAATGGCCACCAAATTCTATCACACACGCACGAAGCATATCCTCCAACACTTGAATCGTTCGCTCAGACTGACCATCGGTCTGAGGATGAAATGCGGTACTAAGATCCAATCTAGTACCTAATTACGCATGCAAGGTTCTCCCAAACTTAGAAGTAAACTGCGTACCTCTATAAGATATGATGGAAAGTGGAACCCCATGTAACCGAACGATTTCTGATATGTAAATTCTGGCCAACTTTTCTGTATTGTAGGTCACCTTGACCGGAATGAAGTGAGCAGTCTTAGTTAATCTGTCCACAATTAACCAAATAGAGTCAAACTTCCCCAATGTCTTTGGAAGACCAACCACAAAGTCCATTGCAATTCTCTCCTACTTCCATTCAGGAATGGGCATTCTTTGAAGCGTTCCTCCGGGCCTCTGATGTTCATACTTTACTTGTTGGCAATTTGGACATTTGGCAACAAACTCAACAATGTCACGCTTCATTCCTTTCCACCAAAAGTGTTGTTTTAGATCACGGTACATCTTGGTTGCACCAGGATGTATAGAGTATCTGGAACTATGAGCCTCTGTAAGAATAGTGTAGATCAAGTCATCAACACGAGGCACACATACTCTTCCCTTAATCCTCAAAACACTTTCGTCGTCAATTATTGCTTCCTTAGCCTCTCCTCGCAACACCATATCCCGGATTTGACTTAGTCTCTCATCATCAAACTGTTTCCCCTTCATCTGATCAAGAAAAGAGATTTTGCCTCCACACAAGCTAAAAATCCTCCCCTTTTCATTCATGTACTTCTAGCCTCATAAAATCATTAGCCAAATTTGGATTCTCCTAGCCAATGGGCGCCTAGAAACTTGCAAATGAGCTAGACTTCCCATGCTTACCGCCTTTCTACTCAACGCATCTGCCACAACATTTGCTTTTCCCGGATGGTATAAAATAGTGATGTCGTAGTCCTTGAGTAGTTCCATCTATCTCCTTTGTCTCAAATTCAAGTCTTCTGAGTGAAGACGTACTGTAAGCTACGATGGTCCGTATAGACCTCACTCTTAACCCCATACAAATAGTGCCTCCATTGCTTCAATGCAAATACTACCGCGGCCCCAACTCCAAATCATGAGTCGGATAGTTGCGTTCATGCACCTTCAATTGCCTCGAAGCATAAGCAATCACATTCTTATCTTGCATTAGCACTGCACCCAAACCAGAATAGGATGCATCACAATAAACAATGATGAAGTTCTTACCCTCTAACGCAAGGTAAGAATTGGTGCGGTAGTCAATAAGGTTTTAAGCTTCTGAAAGCTTTCCTCACATTCATCTGACCATACAAATGGAACATTCTGCTTAGTCAAATTCGTCAATTGGAAAGCAATAGAAGAGAATCCCTTGACAAATCGTCGATAGTAGCTAGCTAAGCCAACAAAGCTCCTTATTTCTGACACGTTTGTAGGCCTTACCCAATTCTTCACTGTCTCAATCTTAGATGGATCCACCATCACTCCATCTTTAGAAACCACGTGCCCCAAGAAGGACACTGAATCTAACCAAAACTCACACTTGGAGAATTTTGAATAAAGTTTCTTCTCCCTCAACAACTTCAATACCCTCTCAAATGCTCCTCATGTTCTTCTTACTCTTCGAGTATATCAGTATATCATCAATAAATACGATCACAAAGAGATCTAGATATGGCTTGAAAATCCCGTTCATCAAACTCATAAAGCAGCAGGGGAATTCGTAAGACCAAACGACATTACCACAAATTCGTAATGCCCATACCTAGTTCGAAAAGCAGTCTTTGGCACATCCGTTGCCCGTATTTTCAATTGATGATAACCGGATCTCAAGTCAATCTTTGAGAAAATACAAGCACCCTGTAACTGATCGAACAAGTCATCAATGCGAGGAATGGGATACTTGTTCTTAATAGTTACCTTGTTCAACTGCCGGTAATCTATGCACATTCGAAAACTCCCATACTTCTTCTTCACGAATAACACCAGAGCACCCCAAGAAGATGCACTTGGTCTAATGAAGCCCTTGCTCAACAACTCTTGAAGTTGAGCCTTTAACTCTCTTAACTCCGTGGGAGCCATTCTATAAGGGGGTATAGAAATGGGATGAGTACCCGGTTCCAAATCGATACAGAAGTCAATATCTCTATCCGGTGGCATACCGGGAAGATCTGCAGGGAACACCTCCAAAAACTCTCGGACTACTGAAACCGACTCAATTGGAGGTACCTGTGTAGTGTCATCCTTGAGATGTGCCAAGAAAGCTAAACACCCTTTGCTAACCATCCTCTTAGCACGAAGAAAGGAGATGACACGAACCGGAGTGGAAGTGTAGTCGCCCTCCCACACTAACTGATCTGTCCCAGGCTTGGCTAACGTCACCGTTTTAGCATTACAATCAAAAATTGCAAAATTTGGAGAAAGCCAAGTCATACCCAGAATTACGTCGAAGTCGACCATTTCCAAAATAACCAAATCTACATAAGTATTGCTCCCCATAAAAGTCACCAAGCAAGACCTATATACTTTTTCAACCATCACAAAATCACCCACCGGAGTAGACACCCGAATAGGTATATCGAGCAATTCACAGGGTAAATCAAGACCAGTAGCAAATGAAGAAGATACATAGGAAAACGTGGATCCGGGATCAAACAATACAGAAGCCATGCGATCACAAACCAAAAGATTACCTGTGATAACAGCATCTGATGTCTCCGCTTCAGATCTCCCAGGGAAAGCGTAACAATGGGCCCTATCACCCGTCTGTCCGTTGCCCCTACCATGTTGTGCTGTAGTGGCCCCAATTTGCCCATCACCTCGGCCACCACGCCCTTCAGAATAACGGCCTCTACCACGACCACCTCTACCTCTGACTGTGGGAGTTCTGTGACTCTGCCTTGGACAATATTTCCTTATGTGTCCAGTCTCCCCACATCCATAACACTCTCTGGATTGCAGCATTGGTCTCTGTGAGAATTGTTGACCGGTCTGAGGTGGACCCCCAACTACAGTCTGTAGTGAAGACTGAATTGGTCGGACTGAGTAACCTCCTGAACCCTGTCCTCTAGTATATGAACCACTGAACTCACCTCCCTTTCGAAACCTTTTTGATGTCGATGCCACGGTGGAGTCATTTGGCTTCACTCCTTCCACCTCTATCACGAAGTCTACCACTTCTTGGAAAGATTTTGCCGTCGCCGCTACCTGTAGGCTGAAATCCGCAATTCCGACCTCAACCCTTTCACAAAACGGCGAATCTGCTCTTGTTGACTGAAACAAAGCTGCGTAGCATACCTGGATAATGCGCGGAATTTAGCCTCATATGCATTAACCGTCATCCTTCCTTGTTCTAGACTCAAGAACTCATCCCTTTTTCTATCTCTCAAGGTCGTTGGGATATACTTCTCCATAAACAAATTAGAGAATGATTCCCAAGTCATAGGTGGTGCCTCTGTTGGTTGGCACTCAACATGTGACCGCCACCACATTTTGGCGTTCCCTTGAAACTGATAGCTCACGAATTCGACACCGAACCGCTCTACTATACCCATTTTGTGGAGTAGCTCATGGCAATCAACCAAAAAATCGTAGGCATCCTTTGATTCTGCACCCTTAAAGACTGGAGGTTTCAATTTCAAGAACTTACTGAAAAGTTCATGCTGATCACTTGTCATTATAGGCCCTGTAGTCAGACGAGGAAACGTGCCTATTTCCAATGGAGCATCCATGCGGGGAGCCACAGCAGCCGCATGTCGTACCTCCGGAGTCTGTGGTGCTGGTGTAGAAAACACTGAAGGTGTCTGGCCCCGATCAGATAACCCGCTAAGATAAGCCAGAACCTGATTGATCATCTCTGGGTAGGTTGGGGTGGCAGTTCCTCGTTCTGCACTTGTTCATTCTCCCCTTCCTCACCCTCTCTTATCACTTCCTCAGTTGATGGAGGAGTCACCGCCCTAGTACTAGCTGGGATAGGTGCTTGTCCTCTTCCTCTAGAGGATTTCCTCCCACGACCTCTTCCACGGCCTTTCGCCACCACTCTTCTTTGAGCTACCGCCCCAGTGGTTAGCTCAGACGTTTCTTGTCTTGCCGGTGTTGGTGTTGGCGCAGACGTTGCTCTAGTTCTAACCATCTGTGAAATAGAATGAAGATGGTGAGATACCAATTTGTATCATCTAGATACCAATTGGATCCAAGTAATAGCACGAAAGAAAGAATGAAAGAATGGAATTTTCCTAAAGTCCTATAGCCTCTCAAAGAAAAGTAAAGGCGTCCCCCTACCGTTCCTTAAGACTCTACTAGACTCGTTCTTGTGTGATGAGACCAACGAACCTAACGCTCTGATACCAACTTTGTCACGACCCAAAACCGGGACGCGACTGGCACCCACACTACCCTCCTGTGTGAGCGAACCAACCAATCTAAACCTAAGCAAAATACAACGCGGAAGACTTAACTCAAAGTACAACGCGGAAGACTTAACTCAATACGAAAAACAAGTACAATAAATATCCCCCAAAATCCAGAAGTCATCATCACAAGAACATCTAAAGTCAATTTTGAAACAAAGAGTATTCTAAGAAGCTAAACAAATGAAAGCTAGTCCATCCCGGAACTTCAAGGCATCAAGATGAGAAGAAGAAGATCCAGTCCAAGCTAGAAGCATAGCTCACCCTGAAAATCCGGTGCAATGAAGACTGGCTAGAATCGCGGCACGGTTGCTGCACTCCACAAATACAAGAAAGAAACAAACAAGTAGGAGTCAGTACAACCACACGTACTGAGTAGGTATCATCGGCCAACTCAGAATAGAAAACAGTATATATCAGTTAATCTCACAAATCAACTATAATACTCAGCATGTAGTAATAACAAATACTACAATCATCAATAAATATCACCAAGTTCATCCAGGAGGACTCAAGCCTCAACATCATACTCATTAAGGAAAACAAGTTCATTAGATGCAGCATGTAACATCTTTCAAGATTCATTATCTTTTTCCTCTCGTGTCGGTACGTGACACTCCGATCCACATTCTATCCCGTGCCGGAACGTGGCACTCCGATCCATATTCTATACTGTGCCGGAACGTGGCACTCCGATCCTCATTCTATCCTGGTGCCAGAACGTGGCACTCCGATCCATATTCTATACTGTGCCGGAACGTGGCACTCCGATCCTCATTCTATCCTGGTGCCGGAACGTGGCACTCCGATCCATATTCTATACTGTGCCGGAACGTGGCACTCCGATCCTCATTCTATCCTGGTGCCGGAACGTGGCACTCCGATCCATATTCTATACTGTGCCGGAATGTGACACTCTGATCCTCATTCTACCCTGTGCCGGAACGTGGCACTCCGATCCTCATTTCTATCCTGGTGCCGGAACGTGGCACTCCGATCCTCATTTCTATCCTGTGCTGGAACGTGGCACTCCGATCCTCATTTCTATCCTGGTGCCGGAACGTGGCACTCCGATCCTCTCATTCGTCGAGCCTTCTTTTATACCAAGGCATCATCAATACAACACATAGATCATCAAGCCTTCTTTATACTAAGGCATTACAAATCTCATAACAAGTTCATCTAGCCTTCATTCATACTAAGGCATCACCATTCTCATAACAAGTACATCAACCCTTTATTTATACTAAGGCATCACAATTTCCATAACAAGTACATCAAGCCTTCATTTATACTAAGGCATCACAAATCTCATAACAAGTACATCAAGCCTTTATTTATACTAAGGCATCACAATTTCCATAACAAGTACATCAAGCCTTCATTTATACTAAGGCATCACAAATCTCATAACAAGTACATTAAGCCTTTATTTATACTAAGGCATCATAATTTCCATGATAAGTACATCAAGCCTTTATTTATACTAGGGCATCACAATTCTCATAACAAGTACATCAAGCCTTCATTTATACTAAGGCATCACAAATCAAGTAAATTAGGGTTTCATCAAGATTTAGGGTTCACAAGCTTCATCATGCTTATTTCATCACAAACATATAATCATACTCATACAATCATACAATTAAGCTTATAGAAGAGTTTACAAGATTACCCAATACATATCATTTGCTATTGAGAGTTTGCTACAAATAGCATAAACCATAACCTACCTTCACCAAGGATTTGTGTTCAAGCAAGAATCTTCAAGGAAGCCTTCTCCTTCTCTCTCAAGCGCCTCCTTTCTCTTCTCTTTCTCTTCTCTTTCTCTTTCTAATCTCTTCCTCTTCTTACCCTAAATAACAAGATTTCAAGTTTCAAAGGTAATGAAACCAACCCACCAAGTTACTCAAAGTTAGTCTTTCAACCCCCAAGGAATTGAAAATAATAATTAACCCACCAACTTTATAAATTAAAGCCGGAATGGTCCAAAAACACCTTTAAAAATAGCCCGAATTCTGACCCCGACTGGGATGACGGAACCTGTGACGGTCCGTCGTGCCTGCGACGGTCCGTCCTGCAGGTCCGTCGTCCCAGTCGGGGTCAGAATTCGGGCTATTTTTAAAAGGGTGTTTTGCAACGGGGCTCACGACGGTCCGTCGTGACCGTGACGGTCCGTCCTGCACGTCCGTCACAGAGTTCAGAGACTCAATTTCAACACTTACATTCATAATTCCAAGTGTTTTGGAACGGCACACCCTCGACGGTCCGTCGTGGTGTCCGTCGCATGCAGCCAGATTTTTCCAAAATAATTTTTTTTTATCCAAACGACTAAACAGGTCGTTACAAAATTGAATTAGATTTTGCATATCATATGTGAGTTTCTCCCTAATATTAAATGGTGACTTTGTAGGTTTCTCTCAATCAAGAGGGGTCTTAGGCAGGGTGACCCCTTCTCACCATTGCTTCTCTTACTATTTATGGCTAAAAATGTTTTGTTGACAGGTTTTTGAGCTCATATAAGTAGAGGAAATGGCATGAGAAATTTTGACCTACTGTATGATGATGGACTCACTTATACTATGTGAAGCAGAGGTGTCAAAAATTAGACACAACAAGGCTATTCTAACCATTTTTGAAGGCATCTCAGGACTCAATGTAAATTGGCATGGGGGCTACCTCTAGCCAGTAAATGAATTCCTCAATATGCAGTTTTTGGCCATGAAACTCGGTTTCAATGTTGCTTCTCTAACCACCAGTTATCTAGGCATGACATTGGGAGCTAAAAATAAGGAACTCAATGTATAGAGAACAGTATCAGAGAGATGTAACAAGCGGCTATCAATATGGAAAAGACAATATTTATTCTTGGGATGCAGATTGACATACATAAAATCACTCATGGATTAACTGCCCACCTATATGATGAGTTTGTTTTCCATCCCAAAGAGCATTGAAAAACATAACAACCAAATAAGAAGGAGCTTTATGTTGCATGGGAACAAATGAAATAAAGGCTACAACCTGGTGAAGCGGGATGTCCTTACCTTAACATGAGACAAGGAAGTTTAGGCATCAAGAAACTCAACCTCCACATTCGTTGTTTACTGAGAAAGTGGTCGTGGAAATTTGGAATAGAAGACATGACCTTTTGGAAGAGATTCATCACAGAGAAATATGGACTCCTAAACCAATGGACAACGAAAGAAGTCGAAAGTACTTTCGGATGCAATGCATCAAAAATAATTCAAAGACTCTGGTCCCAATTCAATATTAACATTCACTATAAGGTGAGGAACAGTACAAATATCTTTGTTGAATAAGCAGTAGATAGGTAATATAAGCATAAAGACCACCTTCCTAGACCTCTACGACCTCAGTCTCAAGATAAATGAGACTGTTACTAGATATGGAGCCCATAAGGGTACAATTTCATCTTTGAAGAGATTTAAATGATTGGAAGGTAGGAAAAACCGCTACTCTTCTACGTGTTTGACCTTTTTCCAGGTGTCTTGGTAAATCTAGGATAACTTCTATGAAAATTTCACAGTGAAAGAGTATTCTCTGTCAAATTTTACGCTACTAGAACAACAACATCAAGTTCTCCTCCAGCAGGATTTATCCTTGGAAACTAATCTAGAAAATAAAATCCCCTTGAAGGTGTCCTATTTTATGGGGTTGGTGATCAGGAGAGCTTGCCTAAGTCAGGAAGCACTACAGAGAAGAGGGTTTGCAAATTTGCTTAATGTGTTTTCTTTGATACAAAGAGGTAGAGGTAAACAACCACCTATTCCTACATTGCAAAACAATTGTAAATTTATGGAACATGTTTTTATGTGAACTTGGAGTAAGATGAACGATTTCTACATACACTTTTAATCTACTGAGGAGCTGGGATACTATTGGAAGAAGAAATTCTACAGATGACTGGTGGAAACTAATTCCAACCTGCATTTGGTGGACCTTATCGAAGGAAATAATTGCAAGGTGTTTTGAAGAAAAAACAACAAGATACAGAGGATTAGAATTACCTACATTAGCCTTCAATATTTTTGGTGTAAACAAGATATAGTGGGGGATATAGATTTATTAGTTGACTTCATAGGACAAATTGTAAAACCTTAGCCCTGGTTTGTTTGTTTTTGCAATAACATGTGAGGATTGTACTTAATCATTTTTTTGTGGATACAAAGTTACCTTTATAAAATCAAATAGTGAAATTCCCCTACTTACTGCTCATCCAATCAGGATAATCAGTCTGATGTTCATTAAAAGGTGGTTTCTTACTCTCTATAATATACTCTACCATTTCTGCTGATAGCTTTGTTGCCAATTTGTGTTCATTCCATCCAGAAATGGTAGTGAACTCCCTCACTTCTACATCTTACTCAATGGCAATATCACTCTCAATATATAAGAGGGCTCCCAATTTTTTCCAATTATCAAATAAAAACCTGGAATTTTCTACATTTATGTGTTACTATATATTGTGCTTTACTTCCTCCCTTATAATTATCATCTTTCTCCAGACATGTAATGCACCCCCACCAGTAGTTATAGTTGGATGCAATTTCATGCAATACTTGTACCACATATATCCACTCCACAAAGAACAAATTAATGTCCTAAAATTCCAGCAAAGCTTTGCAAACAAAGCCTTCGATACATTATGCAAAGACCTGAAACCTAGACCCCTTTCTTCCTTGGGATAACACATGCTTCCCCATGAAACCCGGTGCTTGTTCTTAGATCCAGTTGCATTTCCCCAGAAAAATTTAGCAAATAGCTTATGTAATTGGTTTATTACACTAAATGGGGGATTCAGGGCTGATAGTAAATCCATGGGCATAAATTGCAAAACATGTGCTATTAAAATATATACCTTCCCCCATAAGATAGTAATCTATTCTTCCACATAGCCATTATGTTAGCCACCTTTTTAATCAGAACTACAAAATGACCTTTATTTTTCCTTCATATAAAATAGGAAAATCTAGATAAGTAAAAGGAGAATTACCTTGCCTGACCCCTGTTATCCTCTTTATTTGATGACAGTGTACTACAAGGACTTTATAATGTCAATAACAAATGCTTTTGTCTATGTATATCATTTGTCCAGACACCCCCTCATATATTCTTAGCACAATCATCCTCATCCTCATTGACTTGTGTTGTCCTGAGCAAGAAAAGAATAGTGTCATCAACATATGATAAGTGGTTTATTTGCGGACTCCATTTAGGCATCCCAAAACCCTTAAAGACACTATGTTCAAATGAACAATTTAGGATCCTGGTAAACACTTCAATTTCTATTATAAATAGGGTAGGTGATAAGGGGTCATCCTCTTTCAAACCTCTGGAAGATTGAAATAAGCCAAAGGCTTTTCCATTCATTAGAAGTGAGTATTATTGCTTATTAGCCTTACTATTATTTCAATTGATTCTTTCAGAGAATCTAAATCTTCTCAAGACCTGGATAAAGTATTTCCCGTAGACTCTTCATATGCCTTTGTCATGTCTGATTTTACCACTACAATATGCAAATTGTTTCTCTTGTTGATGTCCCTTATTATTTCTTGAGCCAAAATTACATTTTCAGTCATACTCCTCCGTTAAACAATGCCTGACTAGTTATTAGAAATCAAACTAGGTAACACCAATTAAACTCTTTCATGTATCAACCGATATAATTTAATTAGCAAAAGTATTCAGGCTAATAAATCTTAAGTCCCCAAAATTATCCACCACATTCTTCTTTGGTATCAACACCAGATTTATATGTGTTATGAATCTGGGCAAATCATATCCATTGAAAAATGCCCTTGCCATATTCTATGCATCATAATTAGAATAAAAAGTCAAGGACTCAAAATTGTGGTATTGTTGTATTGGGTGAGAAAGATGAAGATAGTGAAAACCTTGATTACTATGGAGTCTTAGCTGATGCGATTGAGTTGCAATTTGTCATGGATAAAAGAATAACTTTATTTTGATGTAATTGGTCTGATGTGTATGATGAAATAAAAGAAGTTAAAAAGAGTGATTGTGATTTTGTGAGTGTTAATCCATGTAGATAATCAAAAAACATATGACCCATTTGTTTTAGTAGATCAAGCATCTCAAGTATTTTATGTTGATGATACTTCCAACAAAGGTTGGCAAGTCGTGAGGAAGATCCAATCTCATGATTCCTATGAAATTGCGGAATAAACAGATGATGATACTGTAGAGTTAGGAAGTTCTTCCAAAAGAAAAGACAAAGAACTAATGAGATTAATTAATATCTCTTATGGGTTAGTATATTCATCCATAAATGTTGTGATGGAAAAATTTCCTTTTAAGTACATTATTAAACATTTTTAGGTTTAATTTTAAGTTTTTGGCTCTTTTTGCAGGTTCAAGATGAAACCATAGAGGATTAAAAATGAGGTCGATTCTAATATGAAGAATACTATCGAATATACGTTTATCACGCCTAGTGTTTTTGAAAAGGGACAAGGACGGGGACTTAAATCTTTGGATTAGAATTGAAATTTACCATCTAAGAGTATATTTCCTCAATCAAGTGATTTATTTAAGAATCACATCAAAGAAATTGAAACAAGTAAGATATTTTGTATTCTTTTATTTCAGACCGTAAGCAAAAGTTTTAACTGTGTTAAAGGAAAATATATTTTCCAGGATTCTGTATTCTGTGTTTTATCATGGAGGAGAAGGTGTGGAAAATAATTTTTTCCAGTTTTCTATTTGATGCAGAATATAGTCATAATACGTGATGTATGAAACTATAATGATAAGAAGGTAAATACGAGGACAAAAAACAGCTTAAGAAACTGACGCTGAATACATAATTTTCACAAAACAGAACTTGTGAAACAAAATTATCTTTACAAACTCCTTGTAGACATTTTTGGTTCTTCTTGTCTTGTGATACATTAGTCAATGTATAAAATATGATTTGGTTTTTTCAGGCTCTACAGGGAATTAACAGGAACAAGGACTTAAAAACTCTCCACTAGTCAAGGAATACGAACGACGCATAAGAACTTCATGACTATTGATAAAAAGAACGTTCAAATTAGTATTTCATCTCATACATCTACTAATCAAGTAAAGAAATACACCCTAGAAGTTGAAACAAGTAAGATCTTTTTCAAATGTATTGTATTTTTTGAAAATCTATTGTGTTTTAAAGTTTTTGAACTTAAAGATATTTGCCAGGTTTGTGTTATTTGACTTGTTTGGATTTGATGTAAATGTCATAAAGATGGCATTCCACAGATTTGACAACTATTTTCTTTGAGACTCGTAAAAAAGATAACAAGCTTGTTGAACCTAAAGTAATTGAAAAACATATGTGTTTGATTAGTTGAATATTTAAATTACTTGAAATAATCATTATGTTTTATGATATAAAATGTTCTTTAATATGTGTAGGCTCAACTCTAAGAAATGGTTCAAGAAGATACATCTCTACCTACGGTAGAGCATGTTTAAAATTTTTGTGGACCTCAAACTCGTAGCCATGTATTTGGATTTGGGGGTGGAGTAAAGGCAAAAGATTTGAAAGGTGGAACTTCACCAAAGTCTGAATTGTTGTATGTACTACGTTCAACTCGAGAGGATATCAAATCCTTGAACGAAGAAAACAACTACTTAAATGATCGCTTTCTACCATAGAATATGCGATCAAAGAAATAATGAAAATGAAAGAATTCTTCAGTACTCAACAATCATATCTCCCACATACAACATCGTCCTCCTCAATTGAATGACCACAGTCTTTTCAATTAACTAGGTTAGTAACAATATATCTGACTTTTTAATTTATTTTGTTGAAACATAACAACGTAATGAATGTATAATTAAATAACAAAAAATGGGTCTTTTGATATGAAAAATATATATTCCTAGTAAAATAAGTAAACTTTAAGAAAGATGGAATAATAGACTTTTTTACTATTGTGTTAATTGTGCGGTAGAATAAGATACAATATCGAAAATGAATCTTGTTCTCTTCTTTTTCGTTAGAGTCGGTGCCTTCTTATTGCTTATCACAATGACACTGTTATATATATATATATATATATATATATATATATATATATATATATAATATATATATAGATAGTATATATATATTATATATCTATATATATATATCTATATATCATATATATATATCTATTATATATATATATATATATATGTATATTTATATCTATATGTATATCAAACATTCAATGGCCCCGTTGTGTTAGCTTGCATATTTTTGTCAGCATTGACATGTCACTCTATAATAGTTGTAGGTCTACTACGGTTTGACAACAACTTAGAAGACAACATTTTATTTGCTACCATATTTTCAATAGTTGGGAGTCATTTTTGTATTGAGTATTTTCTTATTGAAAATGGTTTTGTGAAGACGAGCGAAATTTATTTATATTTATATAGGAACTTGAGTTGTTTGAGCAATATTGTCTATAGTTGTATGCAAAGTTAGTGAATGTTCAAAGAATTGTTTGGTGAGGAGACGAGGTAAGGTGAGGCGACTGTAGAAAATTTTTGCAACAATAATTTTTTTATGCTGGCTCTGTTTTTAAATTTAAGGTGCATAAATTTTATTTTTAAAATTTCTAGACTGTGGAAAACTTGCAGGAAACTGCTCAATTTTTTATGCTAGCTCAATTTTAAATTTTTGGCACTGCTGCAACATTGCAGCCAGCTGCTAAATATTTTGTGCTCTCTTTTTTAAACTTTCTGCAGTGCTGAAAAATTGCAGCCAACTGCTCAGTTTAGTAGAAATCTCACGAAAGCATGGAAAAATCAAAGATGTATTGATAACTATAATGTTCAGTTACAAGCTCCTTATATAGGAGAAGAGTCCTATTGTAGTTATACTAGGAATCCTACTACAACACAAATAATTACATAGGTAGTATTTTATTTCAAGTCAAATACCCTATCCTAGTCGACTCCAATAATATTCTGTAGCTTAGTCGTACATTACTTAGGATTTAGTTGTCTAGTCCTAGTATGAATTAACTCTAACTCGTAAGCCTGCTTTGATGGATCTGTTCCTTCGACGTGTTCCATCAGTCGTCAAGTTTCCTTCAACACTTCCACTCAAGCTAGTGAGTGGAGGAACTGTAACTCCTAACTAGCTACAAAATCAGAGAAAACCTATTGTGTTAAGGCTTTGGTATTAATATCAGCTTTTGATCCTTACACTTCACAAACTGAGTAAGAAGTCATCCCCTGGCCACTTTCTCATGAACAAAATGACAGTCCATTTAAACATGTTTTGTTCTAGCATACATAACTGGATTAACTGTCCTGTACAAGACACTCATATTATCACAATACAACGTAGGAACAGATCAAAAGAACATTCCAAGGTCATAAAGAAGATACAAAATCCAAGTCATTTCTGCGGCAGTGGAGGCTAGTTCTCTATGCTCTGTTTCAACACTAGATCGGGCTACTGTGTTCTGTTTCTTGGAGGTCCAAGAAATACAATTTGCACCTAGGTTGATGCTATAGCCTGTAGTTGATCTCCTAGTTGTGGTACAACCTCCCAAATCAGCATCAGAGTAGCCATACAACCTACATGGTGATTGTGAAATAATTCTGAGTCTAAAGTGTATAGTACCTTTGATGTACCTGAGAATCCTTTTTACCCCTTGAAGATGTTGAATGTTTGGGCTTTGTATAAACTAGCCTGCTAAATTCACATCATGAGTGATATCAAGTCTTGTGAGGATCAAATATTGAAGTCTCACTACTATCATTCTGTAAAAGAATGCATCTACAAGACTTCCCACAACTTCATCCAAACCATGTTTTTACCCAAAGAAGTGGCTACAACCTTTGCCAAAGTCATCTCTGTCTTGGACAACAGCTCAACAACATACTTGCTTTGATTTAAGTGAATTCCACCTTCGAAATACTTCACCTCAATTCTTAGGAAGTAGTGTAATGGGCCAAGATCTTTCATAGCAAACTCCTTCCCAAGTTGTAGAACCAACTCTGAGACATGAGGTGGACTACTTCCTTTGACAATAATATTATCTACATATAACAAGAGAAATATTTTGCCTTTGTGAGTTTGCAAAGTAAATAAGGAAGGGTCAGCCTTATTACAAATGAAACCAAGGTGTAAGAGATGCATGCTAAACATATAAAACCAGGATCTTGGTGCTTGTTTAAGACCATACGATGCCTTTTTGAGTAGACATACATGCTGAGGATACTGTGATCAATAAAACCAAGAGGTTGACTCATGTACACCTCTTCTTGTAAGAAGCCATGGAGAAAGACATTTTTGACATCTAACTGTCTAACTTCCCAATTTGAACTGACAGCAATGGGTAGAACCACCCTAACATTTGTAGCTTTAACTACAAGACTAAATGTTTCTTCAAAATCTGTCAATTCAAACTGCGAGAATCCCCTAGCCATAAGTCTGGCCTTGTATCTATCTATTGTCCCATCAAAATTTTTAATTTTGTCTTAAACACCCATTTGACCCAACCAAGTTTATACCAGGAGATTTGGGCACCAAAATAGATATTTTGTTAGTATGTAAAGCATCAATATCTTCGTGCATTGCTGCAAGCCAATGAGGTGATTTTAGTGCTTCCTTAGTAGTATTTGGTTCTCCCACAATTTTTGTGCTACTGCGAGCAACAAGTGACAGGTGATGTTCCTTCGCCTTGTGCCTGGTGATCATATGATGCCCTTGTGGTGCAGGAAGTACCTCAACCGGTACATCAACCAATGTAGTTGACTGGAGTGTAGCACTGTCAGGTTGATGGTCAATTGGTACATCAACTAAAGTGGTTCTTTGATGATGATCATTGGTTGGAACTGGAAGAGAAACTCGTTCCTCACTGCTCCCGACAGATTCAAAATCTGCAATTGGAGTTTCAACACTACTGTATGGGTCACCAGCTTCAACTTGTTCCTTAGCATCTGATCCTGCGCCTGAGAGGTTAATAATACTTCTCATCATCAATGAGTACATGAGGTGTAGCAACATTATCACTATTAATGTGTGGGCTAGCAACATGTACTTCCTTTGAATCAAAATTATCATGTGCCAGCAGTTTAGAGAAAGATTCAACAAAAGTAGCAAGGTGAGGTGAGACATCAATGTTAGTTTGAGATTGCTTTAGAGACACATAGGTAATGTGTTTTCATCAAACACAACATGTCTTGATATGTAAACCCTCATTGTACAGGGATGATAGCCTATATATCCTTTGTGTAAATTGTTGTACCCTATGAACACACAAGGGTAGGTCTTTGGACCGAAGTTATATAGGACCAGAGTTATATTCTAGTTATACTAAGAATCCTACTACAACACAAATATTTACATGGGTAGTATTTTATTACAAGTCAAATACCCTAACCTAGTCGACTCCAATAATGTTTAGTAGCTTAGTCGTACATAACATAGGGTTTAGTAGTCTAGTCCTAGTATGACTCTAACACTAACTCGTCGGCCTGCTTCGATGGACCAGTAACTTCGACGTGTTCCATCAGTCTTCAAGCTTCCTTAAATAGTTTACCATTAGTTTCCAACTCTTATATGTATTGGCCATATTAGTGCACCCCTTCTTGTAGGATCTAGACATGTACAAAAAATAGTTAATATCAGTCGAATACTCCAAAATTTTTGTCTTTTCGATATCAAATAACGCAAACCATAGTAAAAAGGAAGAATGTTATTTAAGATTTCATACCAAATATTACCTTGTCTAGGCTTTTATTCGACATGAACTCATAGACCAGAAATTTTTCCGCTCCATTAAATCAGTATCCCAATAAATTGGTTAGGTAACGATGTTGTCGCTTTGCTATTAACTTGACTTCATTCTCAAACTTAGTAAATTCTTGGCGTGAAGTCATGTCTTGCTTCTTCACTGCTATTTCTACTCTATTCTCTAGTACGCTCTACAAATATTATGTATCATTTTGGTATTAATTATGGTGTCTGAGTTACTGTAAATATGCATTTTCATGCTTGTTTAAAAGAAATAATAACCTTATAAACATTGTCAAATCCATCATGCCCTATCTTATAAAAAAATGTGTATGGCTGATAAGATAAGGCAAGATGGCTTTGGCAATGTTTATAAGGTTATTATTTCTTTTCGACAAGCATGAAAATGCTTATTTACAATAACTAAGATGACAAAATTAATACCCAAATGATATATAATATATGTAGGGTGTATTAGAAAATGGGGAGTAGAAATAACAGGGAAGAAGCAAGACGTGACTTCACCCAAGGATATACTGAGTTCGAGAATGAAGTCAAATTAATAGCAAATGTACAACATCGTAACCTAACCAAGTTGTTGGGATACTACATTAATGGAGTAGAAAAATTCCTAGTCTATGAGTTCATGACGAATAATAGCCTAGGCAAGGTCATATTTAGTATGACATCTTAAATAACATTCTTCTTTTTACTATTGTCGGTGTTGTTTTTGATATTGAAAAGCCACAAAAAATAGAAATTAGCGAGTATTCAAGTGAAATTTAGCAACTGTATTCTCTACATGTTCAAATCCTCCAACAAGGAGTATAGTAACATGGACAATGAGCAGCTGGCTGTAATTTTAGAACAGTGAAGAAGTTACAAAAAGTGAGCATAAAAAACGAGCAACTGGCTGCAATGTTGCAACAGTGCAAATTTTTTTAAAAAAATGTATGCAGCCATCGTTCAATAGGATACATCCACTGATAATGATTCGGTCCAGAAATTTAAGCTTCAGTAGCTAAATAAACAGGTAAGTTCACCATGAAATCAAAAAAAGAAGGAGGGGAGACTTTTTCTAACTTGCAAAATGTTTTGGGTATTTGTGCTTCAATAAGTTCCAAGTTTTCAATTCTCAACTATTTTGATCCAAGAAAACTAAAAATATAAATAATTCAATCAGCGGCTCACACACTTCTTTAGACAACAAACCACGAAGTGCAAGAGGGAGTAGATGTTGCAACATAATATGATAATCATGACTTTTCAATCCAGATATCTTGTGATCATTTAATTCACATACTGAGAAATATTAGATGGAAATCATCATAACATTTTAGATTCTTTAAGAAAAGTCACAAATTTGTGCTTATCTTTTATGAGAATATGTGTAGCCTGCTTTTGGAAAGTCAAATTTCTCCCCTTTTGGATGGGGTGCAATTCCGACCTAATGTTCATCTCTTGCAAGTCTAATCGAGTTTTAATTGTGTCCTTGGTCTTTTTTTGACATTCATATTTGTCCCCATGATATTATCACATATATTTTTTAAATATACATAACATCCAAATTATGTAGCAACAAGAGACACTTCCAATATGGAAGTTCAAAAGAGATAGTTTTTTATTCCAATTATCCATTCAATTTCATGTGATTTCTTCTTTCTTATCTTAGGATCCTTTGATAAATGTAATCCTTCAAGATCTTGCACTTGATTAAGTATCTCAATACAAGAACTCACTTTTGGTGGGGACATTTTCTCTGTTGTACCATGAAATGAGTCCTTCTCACTTCTAAAGTTGTGATTCTGAGAAAGATAACGCTGATAACCTATAAAACACTGTTTCTTACAATTAGCCTATTGAATTAAGACAGTGCCTTTATTGCAACGTGGTCATGCCAATTTTCCTTTTGTACTCCATCGTGATAAATTTCCATATGTTGGGAAGTCATTGATGGTCCATAATAGAGAAGCATGCAACTTAAAAATTATTTAGTTGACGCATCATAGGTCTCAACACCAACTTTCCACAACTCCTTCAATTCCTCTATTAAAGGTTCAAGATATGTATCAATTGAAACTTGTGGACCATTTGGACACGAAATAAGCATTGACAAAATAAATTTTTCTTTCTTTATACACAACCAAGATGGTAAATTATAAGGAATAAGAACCACATGCCAAATTTTGTATGAGGCTTTTGCATTCCAAAATGGTTGAAATCCATCACCATCAAGTTTGACTCGAAC